>JALGBA010002341.1:0-119350 GCA_023970755.1 Azemiops feae | reverse complement strand
TCAATAAATATATTTAACATCTATGTTTACAGCAGATAAGATAGTCAGGCATATCACTACATCGTGAGGTAAATCGTGAGGTAAATCACAAAACAGCAGACAGAGCACACGGAAGAAAAAGGTGGGGAAAAAGGGGAACTCCCCCTTTACTCCCGCAGCAACCAATCAGAGCACAGATGGCCTCATGCAGGAGGCCACATTCACTCAACTACAAGGCTGTGTTTTGGGCCATTGTACACTTTCCTGTTCCAGCTATTAAATTTAATGTTTCAACATTTAAAGTGTTCAAAAGAAACAGACCTGATATGACTTTAGTTTTGTCGATTAGATAGATTTGCCATTATAGAAATGCCTAGTTATATACTAATGTGTAAAAGCAAAAAGTTGACGCTGGAGTGTTTTTTATTTTATTTTGTACTGTGCTAAAAAGAGTCTGAAGTCAACGTCTTTTTTTCTTTTTTTCCCCTTGTACCTCACACTTTCTTTCCCCCTCTCTTTCTCCTTCCCCTAATTTCCCATTTCTGTTTTTCTTTGTATTTTGTATATTAAATAAAATAAACAAAAACATAAATATGAAACAGACCTAATTAAAGAGGAGGTGCAGTTGCACTATATATAAGAAATAACTACACCGCTATAGAAATGCAACAGAACAAAGATGAAAACCTCCTTGAATGCATTTGGGTCAATATGAAAGGGAAAAAGAACGACAGAGCCAGGGGTGTATATTGTGACCACAAAACTAAACAGAGAAAAGAGATGAACTTTTTGTTAATTAGTTAGCCAAGGCATGTAGGAAGCAGACCACAATACTAATGGGGGACTTTGACTACCGTGACATCAACTGGGAGACAAGTTCTGTGCCTAGTGGGAGATCTAGCAGGATCCTGATGAACCTCGCAGACAACTTTGTCTCCCAAAAACTAGAGAAGGGACCTAGAGGGTCAGCCCCACTGGACTTAAATCTCACTAAGAGTCCTAGGCTGCCTTAACAGAGGGACAGAATCAAGGTCACGTGAAGGGTTAATGCCACTTTACAAGGCCACACTTGGAATCCTGCATCCAGTTTTGGTCACCACGATGTAAAAAAGATGCTGAGACTCTAGAAAGAGTGCAGAGAAGAGCAACAAAGATGATCAGGGGACTGGAGGCTAAAACATACGAAGAACGGTTGCTGGAATTGGGTATGTCCAGTTTAATGAAGAGAAGGACTAAGAGTGACATGATAGCAGCCTTCCAATGTTTAAGAAGAGGGAGTCAACCTCTTCTCCAAAGCACTTAAAGGCAGGACAAGAAGCAACGGATGGAAACTTATCAAGGAGAGATCCAATCCAGAACTAAGGAGAAATTTCCTAACAGTGAGAACAATTAATCAGTGGAACGGCTTGTCTCCAGATGTTGTGGGTGCTCCATCACTGGAGGCACTCTTAAAAGAAGAGACCGGACAACCATTTGTCCAGAATGCTATAGGGTTTCCTGACTGAGCAGTGGGTTGGACTAGAAGAGCTCCAAGGTCCCTTCCAAGTCTGTTATTCTGTTACATTTTTGCACAGCAGATTCTGGATGCTTCCCATTTGGGGTGTCTCCCCTGGGCACTGAAATCAAATGTGGAGAAACGCCACGAGACTCCTAACCACTTTAACTCAAAGCCTTTGGGCCAAATCCTTCCTTAGAGACTATTCCATTTGCCCACTTTCTTCCACTCTTTTTACTACCTAGGAAAAAATTGTCTCCTTCTGTTTACCTTACGACCTCCCTAACTCTGTTTTACATTGTTTTTTTTTTTAATCCAATGTGCTTGCCAATCCGGGCTTGTTGCCTGATGGATCAGGGCCAGTTTCTCGGTTCCGCCTCGGGGGAGCCCAGCGCTTCAGGCTGGGGGCGGCGGGGGGGGAGGAAGCGGGACTCAAGCGCCTCTTCGGGGGGTTTAGAAAGGAGTTGCTAGGTGGTGTGGGTAGGTGTGCTTTCTGTGTGTGTATGTGTGTGTTTGTGTATAGGGCTGGGAGTGGCAGCTGCAGGGGGGGACCCGACTCTGGCTTGCCGAGGCTGGTGCTGGGCCGGGGGGGGAGTTTGACCCCTTCAGCCCCCCCCCGTTCCCGGAAAGGATCCATTGATGTAGTGATACATAAGAAACAGAATGTCTGTTTTTTTGGATAGTTTGGGTGGGAAAAACGGTTTTTAGACTTTAATGGTTAAGACTGTAATCCTATACTCGAGAGTAAAGGATTACTGAAGTCCACAGAATTTCTGTTAAAATTCCGATTTATATGATAAATTATAAATTTATTCTTTGGTTTAACTTACCGTCTGTCCATCCATCCATCCTCAAGCTCTGGCTCCACTTTGCTCTAGGCTCCCTCTGGGAACTGAAAGGGCATCTGGTCCACCCCTCCAGACACCCAGAGAAAAGGAGACTCTGGTTGAGAATCGAGGGGGGGCGCAAAAGGAAGTCCGCCCTCCCCGCCGGAGCTGGCATGAAACGCCCCCCTAAAATTCAGCCCCCCCACCCAGACGGAAGGGATTCCACACACCCCCCACCAACTTTCTCCGCTTCTCTCTCTTTGCCGAACGATCTCCTTTATCGGGTGAAGTCAAGGCAGACTCTGCCCGGAGACCGATGACGATGAAGAACGGAGAATTGCCATTGGTCCTTCCGCTTTTCTGGGCCCTCCCAATTACGAAGTCCGAGGAAAGCGCTTCCTCCCCCCAAGTCAGACCCCCCGATTCCGCCTCTGTGGCTGGGAGCCTCCGCATCTTTCTCCCCTCTCTTTGGGGGCACTTGTGGGGCGGCATCCATGGGCTCTGTTGCGGTCCCTCTTTTGTTGCTGGTGGGGGCGCTGGCCCAGATCCCCGGAAGCGAAGGGGGGACGGAGACACCCGGTAAGGAGGGGGCTCATAGGGGGGAGGAGGAGAGGGGCTGGGAGGGGCTGTCAGTGCTCCTGGGGGGGAAGAAAGGGGCTGGGACCCCAGATGTGACTTTGGGAAAGGGGTCGAGGGCAAGAGAGACTGCGGGAGCCTCCCTCCCTCCCCATATCCCCCCAGGAGGATGGAGAGAGAGAGAGAGACCCCTCCCTTTGATGGTTGTGGCTGAGGTGGGGAGGGGTCCGCGGGAAGGCAGCCGAGGTGGGATTTTCTTAGGGGAAAATTTAGTTCTTCATAATCTGAGTGTCCCAAGACTCTCAGCGATTCCACTCTGGATCTGCACTTTTATACCGGCAAAATCTCTTCCAGAATGTTACTTTATATATTTCCCTGCTGAAAGGGAGAAGAACTTTGGAATCACAGGATCCCACCTGGGTCGGTCTCCGGGACCAGGGCTTTTCTCTTCCGAGCTTTGGGACTAGGGCTGGAGCCCACCCTTGGGGAGAAGTTCGCCCCGGCAGAGGGGGGGGGCTGTTCTGGGTGTGGTAGTTGTGGTGCCTTGGGTGCGTGGGGCTTTATAGGTGTGGGTTGGGCTGTGATGATGGCTGGCAAATAAGTCACCACTTTGACATTATGGCCAAGATGTGGAGGTTGCCTGAAGGAAGGAGCTCAAAGCGGAGGAGAAACGGCCAGACTTTATTCCGGGATCCTCATTCGGGGCTGCTTTGCCAGAAAAAGGGGGACCCTGAGGGGGATTCCTTCCCATTTGGGGTTGAGGGGCGGGAAATCTGAAGGAGCCGCTTCTTCCACACGTTCTGAGCATGGGAGACGCTTGTTTCAAGGAAGCTGAGTTGGGACGGGCCAGAAAAAGAGGACGCACCAATGGGAATTCTCCCTGCTTGAGCGTCAACGGTCTCCGGGCAGAGTCCTTTGTGACTTTACCCGATGGAGGAGGGAGTTCTGCGCAGAGACAAGCGGAGAAAGTGGGAGGGGGGATCCGTTGGGTATGTGGGGGGGGCTGCAGCTCAAGGGGGGTGTTCATGGCAGCCCCAGAAGGGACCCTCCACTTTCATTGGTCTCTTCACGATTCGCGGCCAGACTTTCCTCTGTGTGCATGGAGGGGTGGACTAGATGTCCATTTAGGCTCCCATACTGCCACAGGGGACACCTGGTCCTTCCCTGAAAGAGGCCGCCGGGCACCCTCCAGCTCACTTGGGGGAGGGGAAGGGTCCCTGAAACGGGGGAGGACTCCGGGGGGGCTGACTAAGGAGGAGAAGGGAAGGGCGAATCACCCAGGAGCAGCGGAGGGAAGGGCTAATCCAGAGGGAGGGCCTTGTGGGGGAGGGGAGAAAAGGTCAGCCCCACTGTCCGGGCATCCCCAGAGGCAGTGGGGCAGCCCCACAGTCGGGGAGGGGCTGGGAGGCCAAAGGCTGAAAGAGGCTGAATACAGGAAAGGCTCTTTCTCGAATATTCCTCAGGAGAAAACCTGTTTTTTTCATCCTCTGAGTATCCTCAGGATTGTCTCGGGCGGCTCTGGGGTCCCAATCCCTCCCCCCCACGCACTCTCGGCAGGGATCTGGATTGAAGCTGCCCCCCCCAAGAGCTGACTGGTCTACATTGACTCCTCCCCCCTCCCAAGACAGTGATATCTGAGTGGGACATTTTCCCAAAAGGGGGGCGGCATTTCTTGCTCTCCCGTCGGCTTGGAAAAAAAGTCCCCCCCTAGGCAGAAACAGCGCCGTTTGGAGGTTAGGCAAGAATCGGGGGCTGGTCCAGTTCATCTGTGCAAGGGGGGGTAGTTTTATTTTATTTCTTTTTTTATGTCATAATTTATACCCCTTCAATTCCAACGGAGTTCAATAAATGAAAGGAAGTGAGGAGGGAGGGAGGGAGGGAGGGAGGAGGAGGAAGGAAGAGGAATAGGAAGGAAGGAAGGAAGGACGGAAGGAAGGAAGAAGGAAGGAAGGAAGGAATGAAGAAGGACGAAGGAAGGAAGGAAGGAAGGAAGGAAGGAAGGAAGGAGCGATTCTTGAACCAAAACCAACCTATTTGCGGTGGGTCAGAAAACCCCACAGAGCTGGGGGGAAAACCTCCCCTCTGGCAGCCCCTTTGCCAGGAAGGGCCCAAAAGGCAGAAGCTTCCCTGGAGAGGCGGTGGGGGGCAGAGACCCTGCATATGAGAGAGAGAGAGAGAGAAGAGAGAGTAGAGAGAGAGAGAGACGAGAGAGAGAGAGAGAGAGAGAGAGAGAGAGAGAGAGAGTATGAAGATGCCCAAGGACTCCCTAGTCAGCCGTCTAATAGACCCCCCTCCTCGCTGGCTATGGGGCTGCTCCTCGGTGGCTATGGGGCTGCTCCTCCCCTTTTTTCATCCACTGTAGACCCCCCCGGACAGGATCCGGAGGGGGGAGGGCAAAAGGAAGTCCAACCTCCCCTCCGGGGCTGTCGTGAAATATCCTCTTGAGCTGCGGCCCCCCAAGACTGAAGGGATTCACCCCCCCACTTTCTCCGCTTCTCTCTCTGCGCCGAACAATCTCCTCCATCGGGTGAAATCAAAGGAGACTCTGCCCGGAAACCGATGATGCTAAAGAAGGGAGAATTCCCATTGGTCCCTTTGCTCTTATGGACACTCCCAATTATAAAGTTCGAGGAAAACGTTTCCTCCCCCCCCAATCCAGACCCCTGATTCCGCCTCTGGGGCTGGGAGAACTTCCGTCTTCCTCCCCACTCTTTGTGGGTGCTGGTGGAGCGCCATCCATGGGCTCCGCTGGGCTCCCCCTGATGCTGCTTCTGGTGGGGACGCTGGCCCGGATCCCCCGAAGCAAAGGGGGGAAGGAGACCCCCGGTAAGGAGGGGGCTGGCTGGGGGGAGGAGAGGGGCTGGGAGGGGACATCAGTGCTTCTGAGGGGAGGGGGGAGGAGAAAGGGGCTGGGACTCCAGTAGTGGGGAAAGGGGTGGAGGACAAGATAGGCGGGAGCTTGCAGGAGCCTCGATCTCCGCGTGTTCTCCACTCCCTCCCTCGCCTCATTTCCCACCGCAGGACGAAGAGGAAACCCCCCCTTCCCTGGTTGTGGCCGAGGTGGGCGGGGGTCGCAGGAAGGCAGCCGAGATGGGATAAGAGGCAGCCGGGCCTCTCTCTCGCCCCCTCCCCATGGCTGGGTGGGAGGGGGACCTTGCAGACCCCGAATTAGCGCCTGAGTCCCAAACTTTCTTGCACTGAAAGAGGAAGGAGTCGGAAAACGAAAGCGGAAAGAGGGAAACAGGCATTTTCAGACCTGAATCCAGAAATGACACCAAAAGTATAAGAAAAAGATCCTTTTTGGCAAAAGTGTTTTTGCAACTTCAATTTTTCTTCTGAATCTTCTGAAGTTTTTTTTTAAGGTGAGGGAAGAGTTGAGCTTGGATTCCTTCTTGGGGGAAGGAGTGGGAAGGGGCTGGGAGCCCCCAAGAAATATTTTGGGAAAGGGAAACCCTCCCCAGAACCCCCAAATGCTCAATCAACACGTGAGTTGCTCCTCCAAACTCTCCCTTTAGTGAAGGGGGTTCGGCTTCTTAGCCCAATTTTGTTCAGTCCGGCAACCCCAAGGGATCGGAAAGTTGCCCTGGAGGGGCAATGAAGAAGGAGGGAAGCTTCGGGAGTCTGGACCAGATGGTCGGTCCAGACGGACCGAAGAAACCTTTCTAAAGGACGGAAGAAAGGCTGCCTGGTAAGTACAGGCAGCCCAAGTCATCGTCAGCCGGAAAAAAAAGCGAGGAGCCGCGGTGCTCCGCCAAACAGCTGATTGTCAACAGCATGCTGAAAATGGGTGAGCCTGTTTTTTATTCCTTTTCCTTATGGACTCAGAAATACTGATCCCCTGATTGGCAAAAATCTACGAAGTAAAGACCCCAGAAGGACTAGGGGAGAAGAGAGTTAAAAGCGGCGAGCAATTACAAGAGGGGTAAGGAATTTAAGGAATATAAAAGAATACTTAAAAATGGAACTTAGATCGACTTAAAGAAAAACTGATTGACCTACAGGACGTGGAAAATCTTTTTAGATTTAATTTCTAGGGTAAATAACTTCCAAAGAACTATAAAAGAAAACTTTGTAACAATCTTTTAAAACCAGATATAGAAAATACAATGTATGAGGACATCTAGTGGTAAAAGGAGATACTACAGTAATACAAAATGATAAAAGAATTTGAAACAACACCTGGTGTAAACAAAGTGCCTTTATATGACTGTGCATGAGAAAAGACTCTCTACAATTATATCTATTGACTCTGGATATAACTAAAACAGGAATTATTTGGAGACAGCGGGCGTTTTATATTTGTGATTTGACTGGAGGATTTGGATTTAGCCTAAAATAGTTGGCTCGATTTTATAGTTGGATTTTAGCCTAAGACAGTTGGCTTTTTTTTTCTTTTTTCTTTTTTTCCTCTTGTTTTTTCTCCTTGAGAATTTGGATCTAGCCTAAAGTAGTTGGCTCTTTTCACAGTTTGGATTTTAGGCTAAGATAGTTGGCTCGAAAAATGAGTGCATTAAATCTCACTAGACTTATGAAAAAAACTTCCTCTGCACCTTCTGTCAGAACATATAGTTCAACAAGCCAGGAATCTATTGAAACAATGTTGCAGCATCAGAAAATAAGCACTGCTCAAACTGACATGCAAACCACATTAAAATTAATTCAAGAATCAATACAGAGAAACCATGAAGAGACAAAAAATAATTTTGATAAATTAAATGAACAAATGTTGGATATAAAGACACAGTTTGAAGCCCATCAGCAAATTATTGTTAAAAATGAACAAAGAATTCAGAAAATGGAAAATAAATCAGATGATATTGACAAAAAAATGGAAGTACTAATGTAAGAAAATGAAAAATTAGAACAAGCAAATCAAAACCTAGAAGGAGTGGTGCCAGTTTTAGAAATGCAGAAAGCAGAACACTATTTAAGATTTCAAAATATTCCTGAAGACACAGAAGAAGATGTAGCAGTTGTAGTTATTATAACCAATTATAACCAATAATAATGGATAATTAGACGTTACCAGCCTAAGAAACAATTTCACAATCATTCCCCTGCTTTTGCCATTAGATGTTTCTTAGTGTTTAGATGTGGTCTCAGGATGATAATGTAGCACTTGGGAAACAAGATGCAGCTCAATAGTTCAGCACCGGAGGCCAAGATGGAGAAGACCTGCACGGCCACCATGTATTTTCCTTTAGTGCTCAGGTAGGTGGGGAGGAAGGAAACCCAGACACTGCAGAAGACCAGTATGCTGAAGGTGATCAGCTTGGCTTCATTGAAAACTCCAGGCAAGTTCCTGGCCAGGAAAGCCACAGTGAAGCAAATTGCAGCAAGGAAGCCCATGTAGCCAAGAACAACATAAAACATGGTGACAGAGCCTTCGTTACATTGAAGGATAATCTCTTCAGGCTGTGAGTGCAGATCAGAGTCAGGAAATGGGGGAGAAACTCCCAACCACATGGCACAGATGAGAATTTGGACAGCAGAACAAGAAAGGATGATGGAGTTGGCCAAGCTCTTCCCCAACCATCTTTTCACTTTATTGCCTGGTTTTGAAGCTAGGAATGCCAGCACTACTGTGATTGTTTTGGCCAACATAGACGACACGGCTACTGAGAAGACAATGCTGAACACTGTTTGTCGGAGAAGGCAAGTGGCTTTCCTTGGTCGGCCAATGAAGAACAAGGAGGATAAGAAGCAAAGCAGAAGGGAGACCAGGAGGATGTAGGAGAGGTCCCGGTTGTTGGCTTTGACAATAGGAGTTTCAAGGTATTTAATGAATATGATTAAAACAAAGCCTGTGATTAGGAACAAGAGTAGAGCAAAGGAGATGAGGATGATGCTGAGATGTTCTTCATAGGACAGGAAGGTTATTCTTTTGGGGATACACTGGACTCAGTTCTCAGTGGGATATTGATCATCTGGGCACTTGGTGCATTTTTTGGTATCTGAGAAAAGAAAGTAATATTTCTTTTATAGTCTTTCAAATTTCAAGAAAACTTTGGATAAGATGTGATACAGAGAGACAGAAAAGTCTCAGTAAATGGAATATACTTACACTACAACAACAAAAAAATCCCCAATACACACAACTATAGAAAGAACAACAACAACAACAACATAAAATTCAAAGAAGAACTATCTGGTGCTGCAAATTTCCTTCTCTGAGGTAATCCACCAGATTCTTATCCTACACTGACTTACCTTATCCCAAATGGTTGGCAGAAGTAGCAAGTCTCCAGAAGTTTAAGAGGATGGGGGGCCTATTCAATTTCAAGGGGGAGTAAGCCCAATAGGGCAGGAACTGCAGCAGAAAAGGCAGGCTTCTGATGATCCATAAAGTGGGAATCTTTTAGGGAACAGATTGTTTTCATGCCAATTATATCTGCTCTGCTGGGACAAGCAGATATCCTCAAACAGAGGAAACCTTGCAGATACCCTGGTTCTGTCTCATGGAGGGTTTGAAAGGTGAATTTAATTGCACCTGGAAAGAAACTTGGATTCTGTGGAGCCTGCACAGCAGGGGTGTCCTATGGAAGAACACACGGAAACTCAACACTGTGCATGCCTTTGCATTCTGGACAATTTTATAAATTCCAGGTGGTTTTCAAGAGTAACCCTATGAGTATGGGATAAAAAGATAGAAACAGAAAACTGATGGCAGAAAAAGACCTAGTGCTGCATCCAGTCTGCCCTTTGAGTTTTTTGTTTTCTTATTTAATATTTTATTTCATTTAAAAAAAAAAAAATCAGATGATGGACATATGTTTATCCCAAAAATGTTTAAACTCAGTTACTGATGATTGACCCACCAACCATATTCTCAATACACTGCTCCAAAAATACTGGACAGAGGATAAACATTGTATAACATGATTGGATCCATGGAGAACCACTTGAGAAGGGTTGCAACACTGACTATTTCAGGACAGGTTGTACAGCCCCCTTCACAAAACAACCCATTGACTATCCTGAAATTGAGAGTGTCTCCTAACTATTAGGCCTTCTAGAAATTCCTTAAAATATGATTCTTTCAATGGTCCTGGGGATCCCCTGGTAACAGGGCCCTATGTGCTGGTTGCATGGTAGGTAGCATCTTGATGTACTCCTCTCTTGCTTTCTTAGCATTTATAACTCAATGTTTTAATTTTTATTATTGGTTTAATTCTATTCCACCAAGAGTCACTTTGTGTGAAATAGCCATATAAACGATAAATTTGAAAAAACATCTTAAGGAAGATTAATTCATAAATGAATTCAACAACAGGAACTGAGTGTGTTATCTGTAAAGTCTTTTTACCCTGTAAAAATGAGAAGGTGAAGCAATATGTTTCCATATTCTCTCGATTTGGCAACAATTTTAAAGAGAATGAATTCAACATTGGTGTCAAACGATATTTAGTAGATTGGTCTTTTATTAGTTCTCAATTTCCTCCTTCTTTTTGTTCATTTTAATCCCAACACTGCATGTTAGAATTTTTTTCCTTTCAGAACCCCGAGTATATTCCTTTTTTTTTTTTTTTGGTGTTATATCTCACTACAGTATTTAACAAGAAAGAAAATTGGAAAGATAAGAAAAGGTGGAAAGGAAATATCTACTTGATGATTTTATGCTGAATCCTCTGTTTGGTTTTCATTGTTCTTTTAACCCAACATCTCTCCCTCTATTGTTCCTCTCAATTAGATATTTCAACTTATAAGGATATATGATCTTAATAAAGATTAAATGATTAAATGAATAATTGATTGATGCATCAATCAGCCTGTAATATAAAATTGGTTTAAGTAATCAAAAGCCATTGATCTAAAATCATTCCTCAAGTTACAAAGAATACAGATAGTTCTAAGAAAGATAAATATGGGCATAAACATCCAAACTGGGAAATAAAAGAGAAATTTCCTACTCAATCCACAGCATCCTTCTTCCAACCTCATCATTCAAGATATTTTTCTTATCCTTCCCATTAGGGAAGAAATTGGACATCATGAAAATTAAGAACTAAACAATCAAACTTACATGTGTCTTTAACATGCATATTGATCAAAGTTTCCCTATGGTGTCACCCACCTTCCTGAGTGGAGATGGTCCCCTCTGGACAAGGAATGCAGTTGTAGCAGCAAACTGGCTCTCCTTCTCGAGCCTGCTTGACAAATCCAGGATGGCATTTTCCCACACATTTAGACTGAGGCAAAGACTAAACAGAAAAAGAAGAAATGCCCAAAAAAATATGTCAGGACTCACCATCCATGTTATATGGAGGTAGACGTGAACATCAGCGAAGTCGTCTCTGGGCTTCACATAGGCAAATATGAAATCTCTGACCACTTCCAAATGGTGGCAGAAGATACAATTGCAGGAAGATGCCTCATTCAGTTCCTCCCTTTTTCTTCTGATTTATCAGATTACAATAAAGTACCTTTCTACTTAACAAAGTCTGGAGGGATGAAATTGAGAAAACATTTAAGCATTAAATGGCAACCGGTGGGTTGCTCCTCATAGTGGAATTAACATGCATCCCTCCATTCTTCATACATGCTTGATTTTTAAAATATCCACAAATACTAAATTTTAGAGTGAACTTTATTGTAAAATATATATTAATTTTTCATTTCATTGGATTTATTAAACTAGAATAAAACTATGAGGAAGAAAGAAACTTTTGACCAATAGGATTGGGAAAGGTTTCTTCTGGAGTCCATAAAACATTACAGCTGCCTCCCTTCGAAAGCAGTCCAAAATTATCTCCAGTTAAGATAAAAAGAGAAATGTCCTTACAGAGAAGGGCCGTCAATCTTAAATATATTCTTCATTCGTATATATATTTGTTCAATTTATATGGTTGCCATCCTGATGAACTAAAACTAAAACTGGCTGACTAGTTTCTAAAACTATAGTGAGGTGAGATGGAGGTGAGGTCATGAGACCTCAATAAGGGTGAGTCAGGGATCTTTTGGTGCACCACATGGGTCATGAGTGTGAGTCTTATGTGTGAAAGGGATATTCAACACAAGGTATCCAACACAAGGTCCTTTCTGTTGAAAGAATACAATTAGGTGACACAATGTGACAGGAAATACACACTCATATTTATTATTAGTTTGATTTGTAGGCTCTCAGTGTGTCCTAACAATCAAGATAAACAGTCGCATTCCAGGGATTTTCAGATGAAGTGCACTCTTACAACCCAAAGCCCAAATCTATGTAATATTTCCCTTGAAATTGTCCCTTATTATTTCTGATATCAAGATTTGTTTTGTGCACCAAAGCGATGCTTCTGTACTTTAGTTTTCAAGCCATTATCGTGGTTAGATGGGTAGCAAATAAATTTAATCAATCAATCCATAAATGACCTCACATCAGACCAGTCATTATTTATTTCAGTTGAAGTGAAAGCCTTGGACCTCCTTCCTAAATTCCACTATCCAAGTGGGGTTAGAGAGAGGCAGTTATAAGCATGTTCTCAGCTGATTAAAAACAATTTGACTCCAATCAAGGCAAGATGAAGCTTATTTAACTATTGGACAAACAGGACCTCCATCCAGTCTTGATTCCATTTCAATGGATTCAGTCCAAATCTGAACTCAGGGCCTGGTCAACAGAATTGCCTTCATCTTTGATATTTGAATGCAAAAAACTAGCGAACCTGAAGATATTAACACCAAAATCTCCAGCATATGAGGCCCTGTCTCACCAGTTTTATGGTGATACTAAAATGCTGAAGGGACACTAAATGGCAATGATTTGTGTCCTAAATAATAATCACCCCATATCTCATTTTGGATCAGCTTACAACAGGATTCAGCATGACAGCATCAGAAGGGAAACCTTGGTCAATTGAACTGAAGCATGCTTATCTGCCTAAGAAAATTATAGAGGTTTTACTCCACATGTTCAATTCTCAGTGAAGGTTACCCACTTTTTTGACTGGGTTTAGCCCACTTGAAACGGCTTTAGAAAAAAGAGAAAAGACATCAATATTTTCCCCACCTTGTTGAGCAACTTTAACTGTGACAAAGCATCTTGGTTGATTGTAAGTCTCTGTCTTTCAAAAATCCCCATTTGCTTGTTGATGGGATCCTCCTTGGGGAGAACCACCGTACTAAAGATTGTCAGGTCTGCTGCTACGTCTCCATTCTGATCCAAGTACACTTTCAGCAGGGAAAAGATTGTACAATTCCCTCTTCTCTAGAAATGGATGGAACTAGAATGGAAACATCCAGGAATTTAAAAGCAGAAATCTTGGATTCTTATCTCTTATCACTTTTTACATTTGAATCTTTCTTCTATGGTTGTTTAACTTGCAAATATTGTGAGTTGGGAGAACAGGTGTTACCATTATCTTCAAAACTGAAGTACAAAGATTCAACAATATTTCTAAATTATCTAGTATACTGATAAAATGTATATTAATAAAATGTAATTGACAAAAATTGTCAATCATATATAACAATCTTAGTGACAGATTTTATCTTCCTGGGCTCCAAGATCACCACAGATGGGGACTGCAGCCAAGAAATTAAAAGACGCTTGCTCCTGGGGAGGAAAGCTATGGCAAATCTAGACAGCATACTAAAAAGCAGAGACATCACCCTGCCAACAAAAGTACGTATAGTCAAGGCCATGGTTTTCCCAGTTGCAATGTATGGCTGTGAAAGTTGGACCATAAGAAAGGTGGAGCGCAAAAGAATTGAGGCCTTTGAACTATGGTGCTGGAGAAGACTCCTGCGAGTCCCCTGGACTGCAAGGCGATCAAACCGGTCAGTCCTAGAGGAGATCAATCCTGACTGTTCTTTAGAAGGCCAGATCCTGAAGTTGAAACTCAAGTACTTTGGCCACCTAATGAGAAGGAAGGACTCACTGGAGAAGAGCCTAATGCTGGGAAAGATTGAGGGCAAAAGAAGAAGGGGATGACAGAGAATGAGGTGGCTGGATGGAGTCACTGAAGCAGTAGGCGTGAGCTTAAATGGACTCCAGAAGATGTTAGAGGACAGAAAGGCCTGGAGGAACATTGTCCATGGGGTCGTGATGGGTCAGACACGACTTCGTAACTAACAACAACAACAACATATAACAATCTATATAATATACTAAAATATTTACAAATAGCTGAATTACCGAAAGTTCCAGAAGAGATCAAAAACATGTTGAATAAAGAGATAACACCTCTAGAATTATCAGATGCAATTAAGAAACAAAAACAACAACAAAGCCCCAGGTCCTGACGGTTTACCAGCAGAAATATATAAAATTCTACAAGAATCTTTAGGTCCAATATTAATAGAACTATTCAATAAAGTCCTAAAAAATGCGAAAATACCGGCCTCGTGGGAAGAAGCAATCATTACATTGATTCCCAAGGAAAACTCACACTCGGCATTTATTAAAAATTATAGACCTATCTCATTACTAAATTCGGATTACAAAATTTTTATGGCTATAATGGCTGAGACTGAAAAGATTCTTAGTAGAATTTATACATACAGACCAAAATGGCTTCTTGCCCAAAAGATATATAAGAAATAATGTTAGGATTGTATTAGATGTATTGGAATATTATGAGGTTCATAATGAAAAACAAATGGGGCTATTTTTTCTCGACGCGCAAAAAGCATTTGATAATGTTAAATAGGACTTTATGCTTAACCAACTGGTGTATATGGACTTTGGGGAGAGTTTTATAAATATGTTTAAAGCAATCTATTCCAAACAGGTAGCCAAAGTAATAATCAATGGAAAAACAACTGAAAGTTTCCAAATTCAAAAAGGCACAAGGCAAGGTTGTCCACTATCCCCGTTACTGTTTGTACTGTCCCTGGAGGTATTAACTAGAACAATTCGGAAAGATGATCAAATCAAAGGATTGGAGATTAAGAGAGAAATATTTAAAATGCAAGCCTTTGCAGATGACCTTGTCTTTATAATTGAAGAGCCCCTACAATCAGGGACAAGGCTAATGGAAGTACTGGGTGAATATGGTAAAATAGCAGGCCTAAAGATAAGCAAAGAAAAAACTAAAATGTTTGTTAAGAATATGACCAGAGCACAGAAAAATGAATTAGTTGATAGATTAGGCATCCAGACCACAAAGAAAATAAGATATTTAGGGATACAATTAACAGCTAGATGCGCCACACTTAAAGGAGAAATTATGACAAATTAATGGAGCAGATTAAAATTGACCTGGACAGGCGGACAAACTTACAGCTTTCTTTTATGGGAAGAATTGCTGTAATTAAAATGAATGTGCTACCCAAAATACTATTTTTGTTTCAATGCATACCAATCAAATTAGATAAGGATTTTTTTCAAAATTTTAACCAAACCATTGTTGTTGTTGTTAGTTGCGAAGTCGTGTCCGACCCATCGCGACCCCATGGACAACGTTCCTCCAGGCCTTCCTGTCCTCCACCATCCCCTGGAGTCCATCCAAGCTCACGCCCACTGCCTCAGTGACTCCATCCAGCCACCTCATTCTCTGTCGTCCCCTTCTTCTATTGCCCTCAATCTTTCCCAGCATTAGGGTCTTCTCCAGTGAGTCCTTCCTTCTCATTAGGTGGCCAAAGTACTTGAGTTTCAACTTCAGTATCTGGCCTTCTAAGGAGCAGTCAGGGTTGATCTCCTCTAGGACTGACCGGTTTGATCGCTGCAGGTCCAAGGGAATCGCAAGGAGTCTCTCCAGCACCAAGTTCAAAGGCCTCAATTCTTTGTTTCAGCTTTCTTATGTCCAACTTTCACAGCCATACATTGCAATGGGAAAACCATGCCTTGACTATACGTACTTTTGTTGGCAGGGTGATGTCTCTGCTTTTTAGTATGCTGTCTAAATTTGCCATAGCTTTCTCCCAGGAGCAAGCATCTTTTAATTTCTTGGCTGCAGTCCCCATCTGTGGTGATCTTAGAGAGCCCAGGAAGATAAAATCTGTCACTACTCCATTTCTTCCCCATCTATTTGCCAGGAATTGAGAGGGCCGGATGCCATGATCTTGGTTTTTTAATGTTGAGTTTCAAGCCAACTTTTGCACTCTCCTTCTTCACCTGCATCAAGAGGCTTTAGTTCCTCTTCACTTTCTGCCATTAGAGTGGTATCATCTGCATATCTTAGGTTGTTGATATTTCTCCTGGCAATCTTAATTCCCAACTTTTGATTCATCTAGCCTGCCTTTCTCATGATGTGCTCTGCATATAAGTTAAATAGGCAGGGCGACAGAATACAGCCTTGCCGGACTCCTTTCCAATTTTGAACCAATCAGTGGTTCCGTGTCCAGTTCTCACTGTGCTTCTTGACCCGCATATAGTGTTTCTCAAGAGACAAATAAGATGGTCTGGTACTCCCATCTCTTAAGAAACTTGCCACAATTTGTTGTGATCCACACAATCAAAGGCTTTAGCATAGTCAATGAAGCAGAAGTAGATGTTTTTCTGGAACTCCCTAGCTTTCTCCATAATCCAGCGTATGTTGGCAATTTGATCTCTAGTTCCTCTGCCTTTTCGAAATCCTGCCTGTACTTCTGGAAGTTCTCGATCCACATACTGTTGGGAAAAAGTTTAGTTCAGGCTCCTGCAGTGTGACTAGGCCAGTGGCTCTCACATGAAACAGGAGCCAAGAACATGAGAAACTCCGCACAAAGCTGTTTAGCAATAAACTGCAACATAAGCAAATAGATGAACAAAGTAACAATAATAGGCTATAGCAAAAGGAACTAGCTACATGTCATACTGCGGCAAAATATAGCCAATGATATAGTGAAAAGAGCTATGCGACAAAATGTAACCAATTGCATGGTAGCATTTACTTATTTTTCTACACATGTAACCAATTATGTATTGACACCTGCTCACTTCCTCATATATGTTGCCAAATAAAAGAGTAGCTCAGAACACGCTCTGCGCGCACTCACCTCGAGGAAAACCTTCGTGTTGTCTTCACTTGCTTGCCAAGACTCATGAGTGGCCCACCCTAATTGTGGCAAACCAAAAAGCCACAAATGGTGACCCCGACGTGATCGCTAAGAAAGTGATACGTCTCGGACCGTCCTTACTCATTCGCCTGAAGGAGGCTGCGCGCAACTCGTCCCGTCTGAAACACGGCTGGATTCTCATGAGTATGGGCGGAAAGTTTTCCCAACAACAGGTGGCCCACCTGAAGGAATTGGGGGAACTAACCGAATCATCTATCAAAATTTCCTCAAACGGTGGAAAAACACTTCCTCGTTTGAAAAAGAAAGATTTAGTCTCTCTTTTATTGTACATTTGGCAACAATGTCCTTCTTACCCCGAAAAAGGCACCTTAAAATTAACCACTTGGACCAAACTTGGGGAATATTTTCATGCAACCCCAAGAGCCCCAATACAAATTTTAACTACTTGGCGAGTGATAATGGAATGCCTAATGATTCATCATAAATTTGATGTTCAACAACCTGTGGACTCTGCTCCTCCTCCTTATGAATCCACAAAAACCATCCCAAAAGCCCTTTACCCTGTAATGCAAAAGGGAGAAGGCAGTGATCCATCTGTGCCCCTGTGCCCGTGCCCCCCTCCAACGCAGCAAAGTGTGGGGGGAGACATTATTCGGACTATGATAGAGGCACGGAATAGGGGTGAATTAGATTCTCAGGAAATGGAGGCTTGTGCTGCCTTTCCACTTACTTTTGTTGTGCCCGTGGGGGCAGCCACCGGGGCGCCTGCAGTCCCGGTACACAATCCTATGTCCATGAAAATTATAAAAGAACTAAAAACTGCAGTATCTACTTATGGCTTGCAATCTTGCTATGCTCAAGGCTTGTTGAACTCTCTTTCTACTGCTACTACTGTGATGCTTTTGGCTGATTGGCAATTGTTGTTTAATATGTTGTTAACTCCTGCTCAATATGTGATATGGTGGTCAGAATATCAAAAAAAAGGCAGAAGCTCGAAGTCAGGGTTTGCTTGATGCTGACGAATTGTCTGAGTGTTCTGCATTTCCTGTCTCTTTTGTTCAAAATGCTGTGGGCGCCATGAAGGTCTTTTTAGTGCCCTGGCTAGTTCATTCATTCTCACTCCCCCCCTGCCTGGTTACGATCAGATAAAAATTGTCACCCCTAAATCATCTCCAGTTGGACCTTCAGCTCCTCCTGGAGAGGTTAATTCTTTTGCTTCTCCACAGCCATTGTACACCCCCATAAAGCAAATTTTAGAGGAACAATTGGGATGCCTTGAAACTTCAAGTGGCTGTTAAGTTTAACCCTGTCAGACAATGTCTGGTGGTGCTTTGTGTTGATGTGTGTGTTTTGTTTTATATATGTTTAACTCCTAGAACATTACGCTTGGACTTGGAATGGTGGGAAAAATAGGAGATGGTTAAAGGGCCCTATAAAAACCACATGTTTGGTTGGAATCATCTCATGATTTTTCTCGCTTCTTGCAGGACAAGCCATATGTCTAAATAAATGTTGTTTTAATGGTATTTGTGTATATATGTCTGTCTGTGTTGTTCTGTGTTATTTCCAAGACTTGGAAAAGGGTCAAAACCCTCTTTGATAACAACAAACAAAAAGGCCTTGAATAAAAATAGTTTGCCTGAAAAACGTATGAAATGAAATATTTGTATGTGAAATGGTGTAAGCAAACAGAATGGAAGTGAATGAGTTAATTTGCTGGTGTAAATGTGTGTGTTAGCCCTCACCCCTCCACCCATCCCACGCTGTGAAAGGAATAGTAAAACTGTAGTTTTTATTGTTGTAAAATGGTAACGCAATAGCAAGAGTTTCCATGAGAAAAGTTTATGGAGGATCTGTGAAAGAATTTATGGAAAATGCATGTGAATTTTTTTAGTGGTGAGATTTTTGTAAAATTTCTTTTTCTTTCCCCCCCCTCCTGACTCTTTCGTTTTTCACTGGCTGTATTGCTTTAAGAGCGAAGGAAGGGCAGACAGAGGAGGGGGAGCAGCTGTTCGTTTTAACTATTTTTTTTTCTCTTCTTCCTCTGCTTAGAAGTCTGGGTTGAGGAAGGGGGGTGGATGTGAAATTTAATGCCCATTCTTGCAGTTTCAGTTTGCAATTTTTTTTTACTCGAAAGAGGAGACAGTAATTGTTGGGCAATTCTTTTGCAAATTTTTGAGTTTTAAATTGTTTAGTTAGACATATACATCCATCACCCAAAAGAAATGACTCTGAATTGTTTTGCTTAGATTTGTAAATGTTTTCCCTATTTAATGGAAATTTGTTTCATCTGAATGGAATTTGATTAAATTGGAACCCCAAAAATACAACCTAATTGGCTTTTTGAAATACAAAATGATTTAAGTATCTATGGATTGCACGTTGCCTTGGAAAAGATACAGTTACACTTTATCTTTATTTAGGGCATAAAATGTTGCAATCTTATTCTGTTCCTGAACTTAATATGTGTAGGCCAACTTCTCGCTATCAATGGCGTGTCCTTCCTCAAGGCATGCTAAACAGCCCTACCATGTGTCAGTTTTATGTAAATGCTATGTTAGAACCATACCGTGCTATGTTCCCTCACTTTCTTGTTTATCACTACATGGACGATATTCTTGTCGCTGCACCTGGCCCTGTGGGAACAGTCAACCAAACACTACCTGTTCTCACTACCATGCTAGCAAAAGGGGGACTTAACATAGCACCAGATAAGATACAGCAAAAGGCACCTTTTTCATATCTGGGTCACAAACTCCTTTCTTCTCACTCAACACCCATTTTTCCTCACATTTCTTTACAGAAGGATACCACATTAGTGCAGCTCCAACAATATCTAGGTACCATAAATTGGATAAGACCTTACCTTGGCATTTCCACCAGCCAGTTGGCACCTCTTTTTTCTGCTCTTACTCAGGGAAAGCAACCCTCCGACATCATATGCCTTAATGTGCAACAGTTAGGTGTCTTGACACAAGTGGAACAAGCACTCCACACACAATGGGTGGACCGCTGCATCCCTGATGAGCAACTACTCATCATCATCATAAATACACCACAGATACCCACTGCACTTCTGGCACAAAACCCAAAGCCACTTCTTATACTAGAATGGCTTCACCTCCCTCACACTCCTAGAAACACAATCAGCCAAAAACCTTTTCAATTTGCCTCTCTCATCTCCAAGGCTTGCCTTCGAGCAAAAGCCCTTGCAGGAATAGAACCTTCTGTCCTATATGTACCATGTTCTCTCACTACATGGGAAACCATGTATTCTAACTCTGAAGCCTTGCAGCTTGCTCTCACTGAGTGGCCTGGACAGATATCCTGCCACCCTCCTGCTGATCCTCGCATTCAGCTCCTAAAAAATATCCCTGTTTCATGGGACACCCAATTACAACGCTTTCCAATTCCACATGCTGTCACACTTTTTGCAGACAGCTGTACAATATTTGGTGCTTGTGCCTGGTACCTTCATGACCAGTGGCACACAAAAATAATGCCACCCCAACAGTCTGCTCAACGTGCGGAACTAGCCGCAGCCATTTTGGCCTTTCAAACGTTTGCCACTCAACCTCTAAATCTCATTCTTGACAGTCTCTATGTCACTCAAATTGTTTCCACTATTTTTCAATCATACCTCTCTCCCTCCCTAGACCCTGATCTAACTTCTTTATTTTCCACCCTACAAACTGTAATATCCAACAGAAAACATCCTTACTTTGTTACACACATAAGAAGCCACCAGCCTTTTCCTGGCTTCTTGCAAAAGGGAAATGACATCGCAGATGCTGCGGCCTCTGCTACCTGCCTCATGTCTCTTTCTCCTGTCTCTCCTTGGGACAGTCATGCTTATTTCCATCAAAATAAAAAGGCGCTTGTAAAACAATTTGGCATAACCACTGCAGAAGCAACTGCTATTCTCCAGCAGTGTGCCACTTGCAGCAAGCAGGCTCACTTGCTCCCAATGGGGGTTAACCCCAGAGGAACTGAGTGTTGCCAAATCTGGCAAATGGATGTTACACTATATGCCCCATTTGCCCCATGGAAATATCTTCATGTTTCCATAGACACTTTTTCTGGCTTCATCATTGCTACCCCTCAACGGGGTGAAGCCACTAAGCATGTCATTAATCACTGTATTCGTTCATTTGCAACGTTGGGATGCCCAAAGGAACTACAACTCCCAAGGCCAAGCCTTGGTTGTGCGCACCAACCAGACGCTAAAACATGCGCTGGAAAGATATAATCAGACACAAGGGAAAATTACCCCTAGCCTCCCAGCCCTGCAAAACAGACTTAATTTGTGTTTATATACATTGAATTTGCATATAACCACCTTCCTTCCAATTGGTTTGGATCTTGTGTTCTTGCTACCATTCGCCCTAGCTTTTTCCTTTTGCCTCTCCGCCAACGACAACAACTTGGAGTTCCTGTTTATGCAGACCTTGGCAATGTCCAATGCAAAAAACGGGCAATAAACACAAAGGATATCCATCGTAACAAATGGAGAGATGATGAATGGACCCCAGAAGTCATCATTGCTTATTATGGACCTGCTACCTGGGCTGAGGATGGTACCTATGGATATCGAACTCCCATTTATATGATAAATCGCATTATTCGCTTACAAGCTGTATTAGAAATAATAACAAATGAAACTGTGCTTGCTATGAAACATTTGGCAACAGAAAGTGTTAAATCCCATATTTATATAATGCAAAATCGTTTAGCTCTTGATTATTTGCTTGCTAAAGAAGGTGGAGTATGTGGAAAATTTAATTTGTCTAATTGTTGCATTGAAATAGATGACTCTGGACATGTTATTCAAGAAATAAGTGACAAAATGGTGAAATTGGCTCATGTCCCTGTTCAAACTTGGAAAGGATTTAATTGGGATGATGTTTTTGGCTCATGGTTTCCAAAATTACCTGGGCTACAAGCAATCGTGGCATTGGTAGGTATGATTGCGTTAGGATGTGTAATATTACCATGTGTGTTACCCATTTTTGTTCGCACCATTTCCAATAGCCTGTCTTTGCTAGCTGAAAAAAAGAGCCATCGCAAAGATCATGGCTCTATGGGACCACGAACATGGATGTTTAAACAAGGACTATGCAGAGGAACGTAACAGCTTCCTCAATGCTGCAACAGCTGCCTTAGATGATGATGAATCACCTGTTAAACAATATATTCACCTCTCTTCGGATGACGAGGTAACCTCGTATTCTTAAAACAAAAACAGTGGAGATGTTGGATACACACCAAATGACATACCTACGTATAGGTTACAATAGTAACTGCACTACGTAGGCATAGAAACTGTGAACAATGGAGGATTGTCCATCGAAGGAGAGAAACAGGGTTCTCAAGGAACTGGCAGATGTGATCTCAGAACCATTGAACTATATTTTTCAAAGATCCTGGAGCACTGGGGAATTACCGGAGGACTGGAAAAGAGCTGATGTAGTTCCCATCTTCAAAAAAAGGGAAAAAAATGGACCAGGAAATTACAGACCTATCAGCCTGACCTCAATACCTGGGAAGATTCTGGAAAAGATAATCAAACAACGAATCAGCGAACACCTAGAGGCAAACAAAATCACTACTAAAAGCCAACATGGGTTTGTCAAAAACAGATCATGCCAGACAAACCTTATTGCATTCTTTGACCAAGTGACAAAATTAGTGGATCAGAGGAATGCTGTGGATATAATTTACTTGGACTTCAGTAAGGCATTTGATAAAGTAGATCACAACCTACTACTTGATAAGATAGAAAAATGTGGGTTAGACAGCATCACCACCAGATGGATTCGTAGCTGGCTGACCGGCCGTACTCAGCGTGTGGTCCTCAATGGAACCGCATCTACATGGAGGGAAGTGTGCAGTGGGGTGCCCCAGGGCTCTGTTCTGGGCCAGTGCTCTTCAACATCTTCATCAACGATTTGGACGAGGGGATAGATGGGGAACTCATCAAATTTGCGGATGACACCAAGCTGGCAGGAATAGCCAACACTCCAGAAGACAGGCTTAAGATACAGGAGGACCTGGACAGACTTGAACATTGGGCGCTATCTAACAAAATGAAATTCAATGGTGAAAAAAGTAAGGTTCTACATTTAGGCAAAAAACCAAATGTACAGGTATAGTATAGGGGTACCTTGCTCAATAGTAGTAACTGTGAGAGGGATCTCGGAGTCCTAGTGGACAATCACTTAAATATGAGCCAGCAGTGTGCTGCAGCTGCCAAAAAGCCAACACAGTGCTGGGCTGCATTAACAGAGGGATAGAATCAAGATCACGTGAAGTATTAATACCACTTTACAATGCCTTGGTAAGGCCACACTTGGAATACTGCATCCAGTTTTGGTCACCACGATGTAAAAAAGATGTTGAGACTCTAGAAAGAGTGCAGAGAAGGCAACAAAGATGATTAGGGGACTGGAGGCTAAAGCATATCAAGAACGTTTGCTGGAATTGGGTATGTCTAGTTTAATGAAAAGAAGGACTAGGGGTGACATGATAGCAGTATTCCAATATCTCAGGGGCTGCCACAAAGAAGAGGGAGTCAAGCTATTCTCCAAGGCGCCTGAGGGCAGGACAAGAAGTAATGGATGGAAACTAGTCAAGGAAAGAAGCAACCTGGAACTGAGGAGAAACTTCCTGACAGTTAGAACAATTAACCAGTGGAACAACCTGCCTCCAGAAGCGGTGAATGCTCCAACACTGGAAGTTTTTAAGAAGAGACTGGACAGCCATTTGTCTGAAATGGTATAGGGTTTCCTGCCTGAGCAGGGGGTTGGACTCGATGACCTCCAAGGTCCCTTCCAACTTTATTATTATTATTATTATAGAAACACACAAGGACAACATGCAGATATCACGAACAAAGCACAAGACAGTCACACACACAAACTGCCTTCGAATGGAATGCTTATCTGAAAGTAATGTAACAGCTTTTGCCTGCTTCATGTAACTGCTATTGCCTGCCTTTTGTAACTGTTTTTACTTGCTTCCTGAAATCACCTATATTTTGCTGAGCTAGAATGTAACCCCCCTTGCTTGCCCCATGTAACCACCCTGATAAGTGCCATAGCAGGACCACTGATATTGTTACTCCTTGCATGTACATTCGGCCCCTGTATTTTATCTCGCCTAAAAAGCTTTATGGAAACTAAAATAGGTACTTTGGAAAATATGGTACTAGAACGTCACCATTACCAACCAGTACTATCTGGAGAAGTTATGGAGAAAGCATCCCTCTACACACTAGATTCTGACGATGAGTCGGAATTCGTTAATTCTATACAATTACGTAGGCCAATGCTCACCCTGGATGGGAGGGAGTCGGAAGACCACAATCCCACAGGGCAGGAAACCTACTTTTAAAACAAAAACAGAGGAGATGTTGGGAAAAAGTTTAGTTCAGGCTCCTGCAGTGTGACTAGGCCAGTGGCTCTCACATGAAACAGGAGCCAAGGACATGAGAAACTCCGCACAAAGCTGTTTAGCAATAAACTGCAACATAAGCAAATAGATGAACAAAGTAACAATAATAGGCTATAGCAAAAGGAACTAGCTACATGTCATACTGCGGCAAAATATAGCCAATGATATAGTGAAAAGAGCTATGCGACAAAATGTAACCAATTGCATGGTAGCATTTACTTATTTTTCTACACATGTAACCAATTATGGATTGACACCTGCTCACTTCCTCATATATGTTGCCAAATAAAAGAGTAGCTCAGAACACGCTCTGCGTGCACTCACCTCGAGGAAAACCTTCGTGTTGTCTTCACTTGCTTGCCAAGACTCATGAGTGGCCCACCCTAATTGTGGCAAACCAAAAAGCCACAACATACTGCTGGAGTCTAGCTTGTAGGATTTTAAGCATAACTTTACTTGCATGTGAAATGAATGCAATGGTGCGATAGTTTGAACATTCTTTGGCATTGCCTTTCTTTGGAATTGGAATGTAAACTGACCTTTTCCAATCCTGTGGCCACTCTTGAGTTTTCCAAATTTGCTGGCAAATTGAGTGTAGCACTTTTACTGCATCGTCTTTTAAAATTTTGAATAGCTCAGCTGGAATACTGTCACCTCCACTAGCTTTGTTGTTGCTCAGCTTTCCTAAGGCCCATTTCACTTCACATTCTAGGATGTCTGGCTCGAGGTCAGTGACCACCCATTGTGGTTATCAGGGATGCTAAGCTCGTTCTTGTATAGTTCTTCTGTGTATTTTGCCACCTCTTCTTAATCTCTTCTGCCTCTGTTAGGTCCCTGCCATTTTGGTCCTTTATCATGCCCATCTTTGCATGAAACGTTCCCTTCATATCTCCAATTTTCTTGAAGAGATCTCTGGTTCTCCCTATTCTATTGTTTTCTTCTATTTCTTTGCACTGTTCATTTAAGAAGGCATTCTTATCTCTTCTAGCTATTCTCTGGAATTCTGCATTCAATTGGGTGTATCTTTCTCTTTCTCCCTTGCCTTTCGCTTCCCTTCTTTCCTCAGCTATTTGCAAAGCTTCCTCAGACAGCCATTTTGCTTTCTTGCATTTCTTTTTCTTTGGGATGGTTTTAGTTGCTACCTCTTGTACAATGTTGCGAACCTCCATCCATAGTTCTTCAGGCACTCTGTCTATCAGATCTAATTCCTTAAATCTATTTGTCACCTCTACTGTATATTCATCAGGGATATGATTTAGTTCATACTTGAGTGGCCTAGTGTTTTTCCCTACTTTCTTCAATTTAAGCCTAAATTTTGCAACGAGAAGCTCATGATCTGAGCCACAGTCAGCTCCTGGTCTTGTTTTTACTGACTGTATAGAGCTTCTCCATCTTTGGCTGCAGAGCACATAGTCAATCTGATTTCTGTGTTGACCGTCTGGTGATGTCCATGTGTAGAGACGTCTCTTGGGTTGTTGGAAAAGAGTATTTGCTATGACCATCGTATTCTCTTGACAAAATTCTATCAGCCTGTGCCCTGCTTCATTTTGTACTCCAAGGCCAAACTTGCCTGTTATTCCGGTTACCTTTTGGCTTCCTACTTTAGCATTCCAATCCCCCATGATGATAAGGACATCATTTTTTGGTGTTGATTCTATAAGGTGCTGTAGGGCTTCATAGAACCGGTCAATTTCATCCTCTTCAGCACCAGTGGTTGGGGCATAGACTTGGATTACTGTGATATTGAATGGCTTGCCTTGGATTCGCACTGAGATCATTCTGTCATTTTGGGGATTGTATCCCAGTATTGCTTTTCCTACTCTTTTACTGACTATGAAGGCTACTCCATTTCTTCTGAGGGATTCTTGCCCGCAGTAGTATACCTGATGGTCCTCTGAATTAAATTCACCCATTCCTGTCCATTTTAGTTCGCTGATTCCTAAGATGTCGATGTTCAGTCTTGTCATCTCTTGTTTGACCACGTCCAGTTTGCCTTGATTCATGGATCTTACGTTCCAGGTTCCTATGGAGAAAAAATCTTTACAGCATCGAGTTTCCTTTCACCACCAGATGCATCCACAGCTGAGCGTCCTTTCGGCTTTGGCCAGTCGCTTCACTCTTTCTGGCGCTACTAGTACTAGCCCTCTGCTCTTCCCCAGTAGCATATTGGACACCTTCCGACCTGAGGGGCTAATCTTCCAGCGTCATATCTTTTTGCCTTTTAGTACTGTCCATGGGGTTTTCATGGCAAAGATACTGGAGTGGGTTGCCATTTCCTTCTCCAGTGGATCACATTTTGTCAGAACTCTCTGCTATGACCTGTCCATCTTGGGTGGCCCTGCACGGCATAGCTCATAACTTCATTGAGTTACGCAAGCCCCTTCGCCACGACAAGGCAGTAATCCATGAAGGAGAACCAAACCATACTCAAATTTATTTGGCAAGGGAAAAAAGCAAGGATTAAGTTAAAATTATTGCAAGATTCTAAGGAGAGGGGCGGATTCGGTCTCCCGGATTTGGAAAAATATTATCAAGCTACAATGTTAATATGGGTGCAGGACTGGATACAATTAAAAAATAGGAGATTATTAAGATTGGAAGGCCATGATATGCAGATTGGGTGGCATGCCATACTATGGGATGAGAAATACAAGGTTCACCAGTACTTCCGGAGGCATGATATTATATGAGCATTAATAGACGTGTGGGTTAAAATTAAGCAACAAAATTATATGCAAATTCCAAATTGGATTTCAACATTGGAAATGCACATACATCCAATGTTCATACAACTAGGGAAAGTAATAACGTATAAAGATATATTAGACATGAGAGGAGAATTGAAATCAAGGAAAAATCTCCAGGAAGAAGGGATAGAACTGGAATGGTGGGCATATCTCCAATTGCAATCATGATATAGGAATGATAAAAAAGATCGGAGTACAAAAACAGAGTTGACAGACTTAGATAAAATATTATTAGGAACCGAAGATAAAATGATTAAAAGAATATATCACTACCTTCTAGACCAGGCAATGTTTGAAGAGCAGGTCAAAGAAACTATGTTAACGTGGAGTGGGGATTTCGGCTTTAATATTGATTTACATATTTGGCAAAAACTGTGGGAAAGAAACAGGAAACTCACGTTAGCCACTTCTTATAAGGAAAATCTTTATAACCATGAGGTTAGCCAAAATGGGCCCAAATCTTTCACCCATATGTTGGAAATGTAAAATAGCAACAGGGACCTATTATCACATGTGGTGGGAATGTCCTAAAGTCCGTTATTATTGGAATAGAATAAGAAAATGGTTGAAAGAAATATTAATGTTGGAGATAGAGCTAAAACCTGAACTTTTTATATTGGGTATAACCACAGATAAATACGACAAGGGAATAGTCTATTTGATGTTGCACATCTTGACTGCTGCTAGACTGGCTTTTGCACAAAAATGGAAAAACAAAGAAACTCCCACGGATGAAGAGATACTGCATAAAATACTATCTTGTGCTGAAATGGACAGGTTTACGATGGAATTGAAAGATAAAAATGGATCAGAATATTTTGAAATCTGGGATAAATTATACCATTGGTGGGATTCGAGGAGGACTGTTGGGGTTATAGATTAGTAATAAGATGGAAATATATATATTCTTAGGTTAGCAAATAGAGAAAATGTATTTAGTATTGTATAAAAAGTTTGTATATATTTATAGAGATAAAGAATTGAATTTAAGAGGAGAAATAATTTGATAGAAATGTTCAAACTGGAATGTTATGTCATGTCCAATGTTTTTTTTAAAATTGTATTATAAATAAAAAACTTTTAAAATTTAAAAAAAAACATATAACAATCTAGCAAAGGTCACCAAAGGGGGGGGGACCTTTGGAGCTCTCCTTTGTTGACTCGGTTCCGCTGCCCAAGGTCATCTGCCTCACATCACCAAGGAAGAGATGCCTGGGAACATCTTATCGCAGTTTCTGTCTGGAGTTCTCACAACCCCTTTGCACCTGTGGATTGGCTCCTATGGACTGGGCAGTTGGGAGGGGTTTTGAACAATAGGGTTTAGCCTAACAATTTCAGCCGGGAACTTCAGATTCTGTCTGCCTTCTCATGCTGTCACTGACTCTCAATAAAAGGTCTTGTTGAAACGATGCCAATTTCAAGAGTTCTGCTTTCTTGAGAGATTCAGCTGAGGCAGGGCCTTACAGCTTCCAGAAAATAAAAATATGATTTTGTGTTAGAGAGAGGTACATGAGTAAAATTCAATAGGAAACTAACTAATTGTTAGCATCCAGGAATTGATTCATGATTGTATGAATGTAATGAATGGCAGCTATAATCTGTATTAATATTTCATTTGTAGTTTTTCTCACATTATTCTATGCGTAGAATGGTTACTGATTATAATAAAGTAGTAGTAATAAGTTAATGTTATGATAATAACCGTATTATTAATTTGTCGATAATGTCATTAATGATCCACTGGAATGATACCAGGTCCTCTTGCAGGCACACACACCTGGAGAAGACACTACACAAAATTTTCATCAGCTTTAGTCAAGGACAAAGAAGGGGAGGAAGAGATCAAAGGAGCTGCTTTAAGCCTTGAGGAGACCTCAAGCAGAAGAGCCATGTTGGAACAGAACAGAACAGAACAGAATAGAATAGAAACCTTGGAGGTCTTCTAGTCCAGCCTCCTGCTCAAGCAGGAAAACCTATACCATCTCAGACAAGTGACTGTCTAGTTTCTTCTTAAAAATCTCAAGTGATGGAGCGCCAACGATTTCTGAAGGCAAGCTGTTCCACTGGTTAATTGCCCTCACTGTTAGGAAGTTTCTCCTTAATTCCAGGTTGCTTCTCTCTTTGATCAGTTTCCAACCATCATTTCTTGTCCTAGTTTACAGGAAGTTAAAATCAGAAAAAGTCTGGGAATATTTTTTTGAATATATAAAAGGTCTTGGTTGTTGAAGGGAGGATGCAGCACTCTTCCGATAAGTAGGAGATGTTGTACAGAAGCTTAAGATCTTAAACCACCAAGCCCAGAGAGCACAAAAGACCCTGAAAAGGAATTTAATTTGATGGATAATTATTGGGACCCCATACATTCCATGGCTGCAGCCTTGGAGCCCCCAACCACTCTTCACCATTCTTCCTTCTCCTCTGGGGTTTGGATGCAGCACTTAAGGCATGGGCCAGAATCTTAATGACACTGTAGGTATAGACATCATTTTGGATCTTCATCCTATTATTTTTCTCTTGGGTCTCCGCTGGTGCTTTCTCGGTACATCTTCTCCGGCCTTTGACAGAAAAGATGTGTTTTGAAACAGAACAGTGAAAATGTTGTTGTTGTTAGTTGCGAAGTCGTGTCCGACCCATCGCGACCCCATGGACAACATTCCTCCAGGCCTTCCTGTCCTCTACCATCTTCTGGAGTCCATTTAAGCTCACACCTACTGCTTCAGTGACTCCATCCAGCCACCTCATTCTCTGTCGTCCCCTTCTTCTATTGCCCTCAATCTTTCCCAGCATTAGGGTCTTCTCCAGTGAGTCCTTCCTTCTCATTAGGTGGCCAAAGTACTTGAGTTTCAACTTCAGTATCTGGCCTTCTAAGGAGCAGTCAGGGTTGATCTCCTCTAGGACTGACCGGTTTGATCGCCTTGCAGTCCAAGGGACTCGCAGGAGTCTTCTCCAGCACCATAGTTCAAAGGCCTCAATTCTTTTGCGTTCAGCCTTTCTTATGCGTGAAAATAAGAAAATAAGAAAAATAAGCCTTTCTTATGAGTGAAAAAACAGTGAAAATACTCAGCTTTAAATTCAGGTTCCACAAAGAAAGGTGATTTATAGGCATTATCGTTTTTCCAACTCTTTTTCCACTGAAAGGGAAAGCTCCAAATACTATGGACGTGATTGAGATGCCAATCCTTTTTCACTAGAAATACTCCAACCACTGTCATCATCCAGACTTTCCCTTGAATGGGTCCTGGCAAACCTTCAAGTGATGAATGGAAGGAAAATATTCTGTCCCAAAGGGAATCAAATTCTACGAAGTGAACAAAGACATTGACTTGTCTCCACTTAGAGAGGGCATCCCTGAGGAATGCGGTATGTCCAGTCGTTGAGAATCGTTGTGATATAACAACACAAATTCTATTCTTGACAAGCATAGGAGTAAAAGTCCTCATGAAATTCTCTCCCTTCTCTGTGTCTGGAGCAAAGAGACCAATCAGGGTCCATCCAAAATGAAGGAGCAGTAGGACAATTCCTGGGTACTGGGTCCCTTCTTTGGGGAACATCGGATGGAAAAAAGGGAATTGACTTTTATCAATCAGAGCCTCTGAAGCAATGTTATCACTGACCTGAAAAAAGCAATTCTGTGTTATATTTGGGGTCCTACCAAGTCCCAATTTTTAGCTTTTAATGAATCCAACTTTTTTCTCATGCACATATTAGAACATTTCCTGTTGATTAATTATTAGGCCGTATCAAGATACAGAATATAAAACACAGAACATTAACAAGACTCCATGTAAAAACAGAATTTAGAAAAATAAGTACAATAGAATAAGCATAAAGAATGAAAATAGTATTTCTTTATGAGCACAGAGGAAATACATTTTTTAAAATATTAGGATCCCAATAGACTGTTTCTCTAAAGTGCAATCCAAGATATTGATCTCCCTCTTTCTTAAATAATTGACATTCAAAATAATAGATGTATTACATCTTCTGTTTCTGGAGCTCCACAAATACAAGTATATTCATTGTGAGGAGTTTGGAAGATTTAACTTATTACTTGGAAGGTACATTTGTAGCAGCTGATGCCTTTCAGTGTGCCAACCTTACTGAAGATGGCCCTACTTTTTCCCACCAGTCAGGATATTTCTTGAATTGTTCAGCGGGTAGAAAATCCTCTCCAGAGGCGATATTGCTCTTCAAACCCTTTATGATGAATTTGATCATCAGAATTTTAGGGCAAAACATAGTTGATACGTTGCCTAATATATTTGTACATTTTTAATAAAATGGCTGGTTAATGTTACTGGCCTCTAAAGGTTCATAATACATATATGTTTTATCATCAGTCAGAAAGGTAATCCCGTAGGACTCTATTTAAAAATCTGATTTATTCAAGATTGAGGATATCATTATTTTGGCTAAGACCATGTAAAAAAATGTTTTCCATCAGTACTGCACATTCCTATTGTGCAGAAGATCCTTTGATTGAGCACAGAGCCTCTCCTCGCATTCACAAGTGTGCAGCAGAAGCCTCTAAGCAATTGGGATGATGTCATGAAAAGACAGGTCTCTTTTGATCCTTGCTTCCTCCCGACTGCATATCCCAATCCTTATTTATAACACTTACAAATGCCATGGTGAAAAGATTATTTGCAGCAGAACCAGTTCTTAAACACCCTGATCCTGAGGAACCTTTCATAATCCAAGCTGATGCTAGTGATGTTGCAGTGGACACAGTCCTCCTACAAAAAAACCTTAGGGGGCATCTGCAGCCCTGCGCCTACACTTCACAAAAGCTTTCGGAAAGAGAGAGAGATGGGCTGTTTGGGAGAAAGAGGCTTTTCCGGTGAGATGGGCGTTATTAACTTGGCACCATTTCTTGGAAGGGAGTAAAGTGCCTTTCGAAGTATAGACTGATCATTATTATTATTCAAAATAATCTTGAATTCCATAGAGAAGACACAATTGGATATATCGCTTACACACCAACACCCCTCTCACTTTACAGAAAGGGAAGGACAAACACAAACCTGTGGGACTTTGCAGGTGCCTGCTAATGTTGACATCTGGATGGAGCTCTCTCTGTCAGCTGCATCAACAAGAGCCAAAAGCTTGTCCTTCCTTCCACAACTGTAGTTGGGAACATTGGCTTCTCCAGTAGAGAGCATGTCCAGCAAGGCATCTGAAGTGCCGAGAGAGTTATCATAATTGTCATAGATGTTGTAACCAAGTGTGATATTGTGCGGGAACTGGGGATTCTCTTTCACCAGTTCAATATTGCAAATCATGCGTAGTACCTTTCTGTAGTGTGAACTAGTGTGAAACCATGATCATGTTAATATCAGCATCATCAACAGCAACAACAGCAACAATACTTTTTTCTCCATTTAATCATCTTATTTCTTGATAAACTAGCTGAAACATATTGATCTAAAACTAGGGACAAATGATAGTCACTCATCACCCTTTAATATTGTTAGTGTTGAGGATGGGGATAGTCCTCAAAAAGGTTTAACAATTCAGAAACACAATTATTTTTAGCAGTACTAATATTCATAGCCCAGAATAATTCAGTCATTAAAGAAGAGCCACCATTAAAGGAAAGAGATTTTTGATAAGTGAGCCAGAGAAGCTGTTCTAAAAACAAGTCATCTTCTATTCCTTGAAAAATCAGACATTGCATATCAATCGGTTATAAAAATATGGAAATGGTCGGGCAGAGGAAATTAGAACCATTTCAATCACTACTTTCAACCAAAGTCAGTATTTCAGTCATGAATTTCAGATTGAACAGAGAGAGGAAAATAATGTGGACTTCTTTCAGGTTTCATTTGCCTCATGTTTCTACTCTCAGAAAATAATGCAAAAGAGAGAGGCTGTGTAAATCAAAAGGATTCCAAAAATGTGTCAGATCCTGCAATATAAGAGTAAGTAAAACAAGAAGAAAAAATAAGAGAGAACTGCAAATGAAGGGAATGAAACTCCATCGCATGACTTACAGCCAAATCTGACTAGAAGGAGCCATGTTGAAAGGTAATGTTGCTGGTGATATTTCTGATGGAGAGATGACTATACCAATGAGAAGATCTCCTGGCCTATAATAGCTCCATGGCTTTTCCCCATCCTGTTTGTCCAAATTCAGTGGGCACTTCGTTCTCAGCTTCCCAGAGAGTGGCTGGGACACCAGCAGCATCAGAAGCAGAACCAGGAGGTCCATAATTCTTGAGGCTTCCTCTTTCTAAAAAAAGAATTAGAATTCAAAGCACTCTGACAGGGTGGAATATCCAGTGGCTTTCCTGATTCAAACAGAGAAACCAAGATTCACCTGAAAGAGAGAGAAAATATATCCAAGAGCACAGCTCCTGTCTGTCCTTTATGTGAGCCACAAAAAGCATACCCTGTGATATTTATCCTTTTCTGAAGCAAGATCCCTTCCATGTTGCTTCAGTCTGATGTTTACATCAAAGGCAGTCACTGGAGACATAGGAAAAGAGGTCTCAGAGACAGGGATGGTGATGATTGCTTCTGCTCTTGGGACCCTAAACTTCTTCCATGTAAAGAGGGGGAGCTGCAGAAAAGCATGTTAGAGAAAAGTCACAGATACACCCCTTGGGGCAGTGTTCAGTAGTGGTCTTAGTCCTTCCTGTTAGGACATGTCCAGAAAGTCATGCTGGATGGAGATAGTTCAAGAGCCAGAAAAGTGACTTCTGCTGTCCTTCAATGGGGTCTCTTGCCTCCAGAGGCTGCTAGGGAAGGCCACCCAGAGTTATGGAGTTTGGTGCCACTCTAGGTTGGTGACACTTAACCATAGTGCTGTCTGTGCTTTATCTCCATGGAAGCACTCAGTATCCTTGAACCCAGCCTTATGTTAAGAGTTTGGGATTTTCTTTTCAATGAGATCTCCATGTATCTATCCTAATTTGGAGCTGATTTTATAATTCCTTGTAACTGAAGTGAAATTTCATTTGCCATCTTTTTTAGAAACATCATTTTTTGCATGATGATAAGAAAAGATAAGATAAGATAAGATAAGATAAGATAAGATAAGATAAGATAAGATAAGATAAGATAAGATAAGATAAGATAAGATAAGATAAGATAAGATAAGATAAGATAAGATAAGATAAGATAAGATAAGATAAGATAAGATAAGATAAGATAAGATAAGATAAGATAAGGTAAGATAAGATAAGGTAAGATAAGATAAGATAACCTTTATTGTCGTTTTTTTTTACTGTGGGCACAATGGCACACATAAAAAATGAAATTTAGTTGTCCTCTCCAAAAGTGAACACATACATGACATACACCTAAACATACTATATACAACATATGTATAGACCCACACCCCTACATATACATAACAAATAAATATTAAACACTGTCCATCTTGAATACATAATGGAAGGAGGAAGCTTGAGAGTTCACAAGATTAATGCTGTATGGAATGAAACTATGGCTGAATCTGGATGTTCTGCTATGGATACCATGAAGTCTCCTCCCAGAAGGTAACAAGGAAAACAGGTCGTGAAGAGGATGTGTAGTGTCCAAGATAATCTTACGGACCCTGCTCAAGAGGCACTTCTGTGCTATGTCCTGAATGGAAGGGAGGGAACTGCCAGTGATCTTTTCAGCCATCCTCACCACTCTCTGCACCTCCTTCCAGTCTGAAGCAGGGATGCTTCCAAACCAGACTGTGATGCTGTATGACAGGATGCTCTCGATCGTCCCCCTGTAGAAAGTGGTAAGGATAGGAGAAGGAAGATGTGCTTTTCTCATGAGGCGCAGAAAATGCAGGCACTGCTGTGCCCGCTTCAACAGTTTCTCGCTGTTGAGCGACCAAGGCAGCCTATTTGTTAACTGCACACCCAGGAATTTGATGCTGGTAACCATCTCCACAGGTGAATCATTAATGCACAGAGAAGTGGGGCTGTGCCTGCCTTTTCTGAAATTGACAACGATCTCTTTGGTTTTTCCATTATTTAAAACTAGGCTGTTTTCCTTACACCAGTTCACCAACCCCTCAACCTCCTTGTGGTAAACACCCTCATTGTCATCATGAATAAGGCCCACTACTGTTGTATCATCTGCAAACTTCACAATATGGTTGGTGGCAAATCTAGCGCAACAGTCATGGGTCAACAGGGTGAACAGCAGCGGACTTAGGATGCAGCCTGAGGACAACCTGTGCTCAAGAAAATGGTATTAGAGGTATTTGTTCCAACTCACACATATTGGGGCTTGTTGGTAAGAAAATCAAGAATCCAGTTGCCCAAAGGAGTGTTTAAGCCTAAAAGACCCAGTTTGTCTACTAGATGCTGGGGAATGATTGTGTTAAATGAGAGTTGGCTAACAGGCAGGAAAGTGACAGCCTGGGATAGCACCATTGGCACAGAGAGAGAAAATTGTAGAGTGGGTAGAAGTTTTAGTTTCCTTGACACTTCCTGTGTTGTCTTTCCATACTGATACAATGAGAGCCATTAAATTTTGACGTTTCTTGGTTTAAATAAAACAATTGTGCTGTTAGGTCTGCAATTGAGATGGTGGCAGCACCTGCAGTGCGGTGGATTGTGTGACCTGATTTCTTGCCACAACCACCCAGAAGTTGGTTTAGGGGGACCTCGTGGCAATTCCTCTGGTTGTGTAGATGCACTTTTTGTTTTGTGACTCCTGTGATGTTCCCATCTCTGAGGCTTTGTTTGTCCTCCCCAGAAGACCTCCAACTGCTTATAGATTACTGATAGCTTGGGTTTGAAATGCCCACGCAGCATCCTCTTCAAATCGGTGTATGCAATTGATTCCAATGGTGCTGGGGCTACAAGATTTTCTGCAATGTCAAAAGTCTCTTGCCCACAGACACACAGCAATGTAGCAGCTTTGAGGCCGTCTTCTTGGATCTTATTAACTCTAAAGTAATTCTCCACCCGAGCCACGTAAGAACTCCAGCGCTCAGGGTGAGACGTGTCAAAATCTGACAAACGGCCCAGCTTTGACATCTTTACAGCCTGTAACCTCTTCGAAGCCTCTCGCTACAAGGAATGAGAAGGGGTCCCTTGAAGCCGAGCTCACCTCCAGCGTCTTCGTACTGGCAGGCAATCACTTCCACCGGACGCCGAACTTCTCAGTGCTTCAGGCCTCCTTTGGTAAGTCAGCCTAGCTTCTCCTGTTTCTTCTTGCAGCGGATCCCACCTTCATCGCCAATGTTCTGTTTCAGCTGAAGAGACATCGAGGCGAGGCAGGAGTAACAAACACAAGTCTTTATTGAGATCACGAACAGAACAGAAGACAAAATGGTGCCATGGCCTTTTATAGCCCCTTGCAAGGGACAGCATCAACCAATCAATGCAAGGCTAGTCTCCCGCCTTGCGCATGCGCACAAGGCTGGAGACAGCCTGTCTGGTCCCGGGCAATCACGTGGATTGCCCGGGCCTTCTGCAGCCGCCTGAGCCTGCTGAGTCATTCAGCAGTCCCAGGACATAACACTGATCTTGAGTGGGGAGGGAAGTCCCAAGTCTGAAATCTTCCAGTGACGCTTTTTGCCTAAAGCCAAGCTCTCCACCAGGAAAGATTTCCATTTTGGGCCTTCTGGGTCAGAGAGAGAAGCGAACTGCAGCTGATTCCATCTGTCTCCCAAAGTGTCCCCTGGAGCATTCGGCCAAAGAGCAGAGCTGAAACTTTGAGGATAATAATAATAATTCTCCCTCTCACCAGAGATCCCTGGCTAATTCAACTAGTTCTTGGACTCAAAGTTTGTTGGGCACTTCTCTGGAGAGAAATGAAAGGGGAATAATCCCCATAGGATTCAAAATGATAGGGCAGAGCTAGAATTAAATCAGTCAGCAAGAATTGAGAGGTTGGAAAGCTCCATGCTTGAAATTGGCCCCAGAGGGAATACACGGCACCTGTGGCTGAAGAAAAAGAAATCTGATATTTGTTGGCATAATGGTTAAAGAGAAAACCCCGGGGACTACTTATTGCCTGAACATGTCACAGAACTGAATAGCTTCCTACTGAGTTAAAACCAAAGTTTACTTTATTTTGAAAGTTAATGTTGAAGGACAGCAATAGAACAAGACTGATGCAATAGTGAGACCAGGATAAAAAAAAAAATCTGCTAGTTAAAAACTAGTCATCAGGACTATGTACAGACAGTGAAAGGGAGAAAGAGATGAGAGGAATAAAGGATGCCTTTCACCCCACATAAGGAAGAAAGGGGGGGAAAGGACCCATGTTCCACTGCCTCTCCCTTCCACACATTGGGCACTGAGGGGGAAAAGCAAAGCCCAGACTTGTCACGTTGCCCATAGAAAAGGCTCAGGAAGGAGGAGGGGAACTGGGGGAACCCTTCACGACCCCCATTCTGGGAAGAGACTAAGGTGGATTATGGGCTTTGGAGTTGCATTTCAGGGGGAAATGCAGCCAATGGGGGTTTGTGAAGCTCCGTTTCCTCTTCGTGTGATTCAAGGAAAGGCTCCTGTCAGGGAGAAGCCATGCAGGGCCTTTGTCTCCAAAGGGGGATCCGGCTTTGCTGGGGAGGGAAAGGCGAGGGGGGGTCTCCCTGGAGGGACCCTCTGGGACTCTGAGGAAGGGGCATCCTGGGGGTCCCTCATGGCCCCCAAAGTCCCTCCGGCTGGGCTCTCCTGGGCAACTGCTGCCCCCCCACTTGCCCAAGCCCCCCCTGGAGGAGAAGCTCTTCATTGCAGCCATTTCTGGGTGGGAGGGAAAGGCCCTTCCAGGACTTCGGCCTCCTCTCCCTCTGCATTTCTGGCAGTTTTTGCCTCTTTCTCATCACACGAAAAACTTTCTAATTTTCTATCCTTATTGGATATTTTCCTGTCCCCCCCCTTTTTGTCCTTGCTCATTCAACCTCTTCTCCATGAGTGTGATTGGTGGCTGAGCTCCCAGGCAACCATTGTCTCTTCCTTCCTGCTTGATTGGCTGCTGCTGGGTTGCCACGCTGACCGGGGCAGGCCAGGACTAGAGGCAGCCACTAGGGAGGGAGAGGGGCGGGGCTTTTGTCTTCGCTCAGAACTGGAGGAGTTGAAGGCGAAATCTTCTCTCTTTTAGGAAACTCTGATCAGATGCAGCCCAGAGTAGGAGAAAATGAGAGTGTTTATATCTATCTATATCTATATCTATCTATGTCTATCTATATCTTTATCTATCTATCTATCTATCTATCTATCTATCTATCTATCTATCTATCTATCTATCTATCTATCTATCTATCTATCTATCTATCTATCTATCTATCTATCTATCTATATCTATCTATCTATCTATCTATCTATCTATCTATCTATCTATCTATCTATCTATCTATCTTTAAAATGAAGGAAAAATTCAAGACTTTGACAGAAGGAAAATATGAAATGGAAACTAAAAACAGATAAAAAGGAGGAAGATGCAGTGAAATTGGATAGAATAGAATACAACTGGAAGGTGCATTGGAGGTCATCTAGTCTAGCCCCCTGCTCAGGCAGGAGACCCTATACCATTTCAGACAAGTGGCTGTCCAGTCTCTTCTTAAAAACCTCCAGTGTTGGAGCATTCATAGCTTCTGGAGGCAGGTTGTTCCACTGGTTAATTGTTCTAACAGGAAATTTCTCCTTGGTTCTCGGTTGCTTCTCTCTTTGGTTCGTTTCCATCCGTTGCTTCTTGTCCTTCCAGGTTCTTTGGAGAATAGCTTGAACCCCTCTTCTTTGGGGCAACCCCTGAGATAAACCCCTGACATTAAAGGAAATAGTGTGGATAAAGAGCTTATAGAAATTAGAGAGCTGAAATAGAAAACACTTTGTATTAAGATTAATTTTGGTATTAGTTGAAAGCACTTATATTTTACCATTCATTTTTGAACAAATGTGAAAGCTTTCCTTTTGTGAAATGAAAATGTCTCCCCAGCCACTGTGGAGAGAATAACAGAGTTTGAAGGGACCTTGGAGGTCTTCTAGTCTAACTCCTTGTTTAAGCAGGAGACCCTATACTATTTCAGAGAAATGGCTGTTCACACAACACCCTTAACTTAGGTTAAGGGAAGGGAACTGCTACATTGGCATAATGTATCATGCAAAAATATCTAAATGAGATGCTGGCTTAGCACTATGAACGTTCTTCACACATTGGCACAGGACAAGGTTCCCAGCTACTGGAATTTTAATTTTTTTAAATTTAAATTTAAATTAAACTTTATATTTAAAGTTTTAAAATCTCAGTCAATATTGTCAGGGGCTCTATGGATGATCAAAGTCCCCTGCTCCTTAGAGGTTTCTTTGGGAATGCAAGGGAGAAAAAAGCCACTTTTAATCTGGTTCCCTCTGAAGCCCAAAACCTTTGCCCCTCCCTGTGCTCAGTGCCAGGCTGAGATGTGCCCAGCTTGCTAAAAATAATGCAGAAATGCCTGAAAAAACTTGGATGGCCTAAACATGAGCTGTGAACTTCACCCGTTAATTCAGTTGATGACTCCACCCAGCTCAGGAAAGAGGGTTTCTCCCCAATCCAGGTTAAGGAGAGCACACGCTTCTATGGTGGTCAGTGGAGTTTGACTCAGTCAGTTCAATTCTGCAGAGCACACACAACTGTCAGGCACCTGGTGGGACACTCACACAACTCACTTGCAGGGTCTCTGCAACTGAGTCCTGCAAAGGGGACTGAGGGGGTCCCACCAATGCTGGGTGTGCTGAGCCTGGCAAATGCAAACAGGGGTGCAAACACTCTAGACTCAGGTGAGCTCTCCTAGCCTGCAGGTGCCCGGGACTCGCCTCCTGAAGGGGTTCCTGCCTGACCATCCATGCTGCACTGTGCTGCTAACAGAAGGGGGTGCATTGACTTGGACCCCCCAATCTGGGGAACCACCCTTGCTGTGATGTCACTGCTGCTCTCCCACCCTTGTTGTCTGCTAGGAAGGCTTCACCCTCAAAGAAACGTTTTCCAACCATGCCTGAGGCTGCTTGAGCCGAATCACGAAGGGGCTCCACCTGCCTTCCTCTTTTCCAGCACGCCTTCCCTGCCCTTGACAGGAAGGGACAACCACCTCCTGCAGCCCTCCTGCTCTTCCAGGACCCCAACTTCATCAGCCTGTCTGTAGCCTTTATAAGGACTTGTTACTCGCTGTCACGATCAGGATTGGAGGTTTCCTGCCGCTTTTACAGAGAGCAACCAGATTTTTAAAAAATCTGCCCATGTTTAGCAAATTGGAGTCCACTCAGCTGGTTTTGCAAGACTGAAGCCAGACTCAGGAAGCCCCACAGCCTCAACCGGCTGTGTGTGAAAGTAATCAGGAAGACCATAGGTGACCGGGTTTTTCAGAAGTGGTTTGCCATTGCCTCTTTCCCAGGGCTCTAAGAGGTTGGCTGGCCCAGGTTTACTCACCTGGCTTTGTGCCCAAGGAAGGACTAGAACTCGTGGTCTCCTGGTTACTAGTCTGACACCTTGACCACTACACCAGACTACCTCTGGTCATAGCCATGCAACCCACTTAACCTGCTCACTTCACCAATGGCTGCATTCACACTTCCAACTTTTAACCATGGTTTATTTCTGGAGGTTGAACCTGGGTGTGGCCCTTATCTTCTAGTAAGGGCCACATTCACACAAAATACTTCAGCAGGCTGGGGAAATTTTCTTGCAACCCCCCTGAGACAAAAGAAAGCTCTAGGTGCAACCTGTTTAGAGCCTATAATAAACCATGGATGACCACAGCCAACCATCGTCCACTTCCCTGGGCTCTCACCTGAGGCAAACCCACAAAGTAGGTGGCCACATTTGCAACTGAGGAGAGGTTTCCTCCCCTCTGGGCACAACTAGGCTTTGGGGAGACATGGCAGGTAACATCATGGACAAGAGAAGCCATGTTACACATCCACTTGGCATTCAAAAAGAACAGCCGGTATCTGGAGCCACCAACGATCTGGTAGCCAGGTACTGAGAGTGGAAGCTGAGGACAATACAGTGGGACAACTTTCAAATAATGGACCTGGGATATTGGTCATCCTGTGCTCCTCATTGTAAGGATGGACCTGCCCATCCCATCAGCTCCCCCTGTCACTCAAATGCCCAGTTCTCCCTTCTAGGCCAAGCTGTATATATTAACATCCCCCCTCCAGGTAAGAAAAATAATCAACAATCGACCAAGATAAACCAGAACACAGGGACTCTGAACTATAAGCACATGGAAGCTTCTAGGAAGGACAAACAAAGCCTCAGAGATGGGAATGTCACAGGAGTCGCAAAACACCAAATGCATCTATGCAACCAGAGGAACTGCCACCAGGTCCCCCTAAACCAAATTACGGGTGGTTGTGGCAAGAAATCAGGTCAAACCATCCACCGCACTATGGGCGCTGCCACCATCTCAACTGCAGACCTAACAGCACAATTGTTTTATTTAAACCAAGAAACATCAAAATTTAATGGCTCTCGTTGTATCAGTACGGAAAGACAACACCGGAAAGTGTCAAGGAAACTAAAACTTCTACCCACTCTACAATTTTCTCTCTCTCTGTGCCAATGGTGCTATCCCAGGCTGTCACTTTCCTGCCTCTTAGCCAGCTCTCATGCAAAAAATGATCTTTCTAGAACAGAGGGCAAATGAAATTTCACTTCAGTTACAAGGAATTATAAAATCAGCTCCAAATTAGGATTGATACATGGAGATCTCATTGAAAAGAAAATCCCAAACTCTTAACATTAGGCTGGGTTCAAGGATACTGAGTGCTTCCATGGAGATAAAGCACAGGCAGCACTAGAGTTAAGTGTCACCAAGCTAGATTGGCACCAAACTCCATAACTCTGGGTGACCTTCCCTAGCAGCCTCTGGAGGCAAGAGACCCCATTGAAGGACAGCAGAAGTCACTTTCCTGGCTGTTGAACTATCTCCATCCAGCATGACTTTCTGGACATGTCCTAACAGGAAGGACTAATACCACTAGAGAACACCGCCCCAAGGGGTCTATCTGTGAGTTTTCTCTAACGTGCTTTTCTCCAGCTACCCCTCCTTACATGGAAGAAGTTCAGGGTCCCAAGGGCAGAAGCTCCTTCTCACCGCAATCATCACCATCCCTGTCTCTGAGACATCTTCTCCTATGTCTCCAGTGACTGCTTTTGATGTAAACATCAGACTGAAGCAACATGGAAGGGATCTTGGACGAGAAAAGGATAAATATCACAGGGTATGCTTTTTGTGGCTCACATTACAGGACAGACAGGAGCTGTGCTCTTGAATATATTTTCTCTCTCTTTCAGGAGAATCTTGGTTTCTCTGTTTGAATCAGGAAACCCACTGGATATTCCATCCTGTCAGAGTACTTTGAATTCTAATTCTTTTTTTAGAAAGAGGAAGGAGATTGATTCCGCCCCATGAATTATGGACCTCCTGATGCTGCTTCTGCTTCTGATGCTGCTGTTATCCCAGCCACGCTTTGGGAATCTGAGAATGAAGTGTCCACTGAATTTGGACCACCAGGATGATGAAAAGCCATGGAGCTATTATAGGCCAGGAGATCTTCTCATTGGTATAGTCATCTCTCCATCAAAAATAGCACCTGCAACATTACCTTTCAACATGGCTCCTTCTAATCAGTTTCGGCTGTAAGTCATGCAATGGAGTTTCATTCCCTCCATTTGCAGTTCTAACACTCTTCTTTTTTTCTTCTTGTTTTACTTACTCTTATATTGTAGGATCTGAATTTTTTTTTTTAATCCTTTTGATTAACACAGCCTCTCTCTTTTGCCTTATTTTCTGAGAGGAGAAACATGAGGCAAATGAAACCTGAAAGAAGTGCACATTATTTTCCTCTCTGTGTTCAATCCTAAATTCATGACTGGAATACTGACTTTGGTTGAAAGTAATGATTGAAATGCTTCTAATTTCCTCTGCCCAACCATTTCCATAGTTTTATAACCGATTGATATGCAATGTATGATTTTTAAAGGAATAGAAGATGACTTGTTTTTAGAACAGCTTCTCTGGGTCACTTATCAAAAATCCCTTTCCTTTAATGGTGGTTCTTCTTTAATGACTGAATTATTCTGGGCTATGAATATTAGTACAAAATAATTGTATGTTTCTGATATGTTAAACCTTTTTGAGGACTATCCCCATCCTCAACACTAACAATATTAAAGGGTGTTGGGTGGTTATCATTTGCCTTTGGGTTTGGATCAATATTGGCTTATGTTTCAGCTAGTTTGTCAAGAAAAAAGATGACTAACTGGAGAAAAAGTATTGTTGTTGTTGCTGCTGTTGATGATGCTAATGTTTACATGATCATGGTTTTAAGCTAGTTTATCCAATGGAAAACTACTATTGCTACCCATGATTTGCAATATTGAACTGGTGAAGGAGAATCCCAAGCTCCTGCATAATCTCACACTTGGCTACAACATCCATGACAACTATGATAACACCCTCGGCACTTCAGATGTCTTGCTGGACATGCTCTCTACTGGAGAAGCCAATGTTCCCAACTACAGCTGTGGAAGGAAGGAGAAGCTTTTGGCTCTTGTTGATGGAGCTAGCAGAGACAGATCCATCCAGATGTCAACATTAGCAGGCACCTACAAAGTCCCACAGGTTTGTGTTTGTCCTTCCCTTTCTGTAAAGTGAGTGGGGTATTGGTGTGTAAGCGATAGATCCAACTGTGTCTTCTCTAGGTAATTCAAGATAATTTTGAATAATAATAATGATCATTCTATACTTCAAAAGGCACTTTACTCCCTTCCAAGAAATGGCACCAAGTTAATAACACCCATCTTACCGCAAAAGCCTCTTTCTCCCAAACAACCCATTTCCTCTCTGTTTCTGAAAGCTTTTCTGAAGTGTAGGCGCAGGGCTGCAGATTCCCCCTAAGGTTTTTTTGTAGGAGAACTGTGCCCACCGCAACATCACTACCATCAGCTTGGATGATGAAAGGTTCCTCAGGATCAGGTTGCTTAAGAACTGGTTCTGCTGCAAGTAATCTTTTCACCATGGCATTTGTAAGAGTTATAAATAAGGATTGGGATATACAGTCGGGAGGAAGCAAGGATCAAAATAGACCTGTATTTTCATGACATCATCCCAATTGCTTAGAGGCTTCTGCTGCACACTTGTGAAGGCGAGGAGAGGCTCTGTGTCCAATCAAAGGATGTTCTGTACAATAGGAATGTGCAGTACTGATGGAAAACCCACATTTTTTTACATGTTCTTACATGGTTTGAAGAGCAATATGGCCTCTGAAGAGGATTTTCTAGAAGTTGAAAAATTCAAGAAATATCCCGACTGGTGGGACCCTCCATTGACAGATACATTTACACATATAAATAATATCTGCCATGCCCATTTGGGTCAAAGATGGCAATTGTAATTCCTACATATAAAAAAGGGACTAAAAAGGATCCTACCAATTCCAGGCCCATTTCTCTACCAGATATTGTGACTAAAATATATGCAAACTTCCACTAGCCTTGAATTGATAGTAGGTGGATGAAAAGTGCATTCCTTGTAGAAGAACCAGCAGTCTTTAGGCAGATGTGATCCACTCTTGACAATTCTTTTGTCTTGAACCACTTAACTATAAAAATATCAGTCAAAGGAAATAATGGTTTGCTGCCTTTATACCATTTGACACAGTAAACAAAGAAATATTATTGAACAATTTGACTGCCCTTCAAATGGAGCTCAGGATGTTGACCCTACTCAAATCCTTTTCTACAAGCACTGACAGTGAGAACAATTAATCAGTGGAACGGCTTGCCTCATGAAGTTGTGGGTGCTCCATTAATGGAGATCTTCAAAAAGAGGCTGGACATTCATTTTGTCTGGATTGGTATAGTATCTCTTGCTATGGGCAGGGGGTTGGACTAGAAAACCTCCATGGTCCCTTCCATCCCATTTTTGTTAATTTGTTTGAGAGTGTGTTTGGGGCTCAATGGAGCCATGAGAAGTAGGGTTGATATGTACCAAAAGGTAAGACAAAGGTGTTGCCGATATGACATTTGGGTTGCATGTGCTGTTAAGAGGACTTGGCTCCTATTCTCATGATAATTATCTGATTATGGATTAGTCAAAGTCAAAATCTATCATCTTTGGGAAATGACAGCATTGCCATATAGGGCTAATCGACGAGGAGGCAAGAGAGCAAGTTCACACCTTTCCTTACCTGGGGGAACTTTTCTCTGTGACTGGATCTGGGCTCCCTCAACATCAAAGGAGCTCATTTAGAAGCCAAAAGTGAATGCACTGTTAATTTTTTTAAAAAAATCATAGGTATGCAGCTTCCTTAAACTGAATTATTAAATACAAAATACCAACATTACTATTATGCACTTATATTGAGCTGAACTTTGGGATTTAATTTATATCACTACTAGAAAATATCTGATCACATCATCTGAGAAGTATCTTGAGGGTGGATAAAAGGACTTCAGCTGCTGCCCTCAGAACAGAATTGGGAATTTATACAATTTATAAAATTGGGGCATATAATTATTTTTAATAAAATTAATGGTATGGAAACTACTACTACTAATAATAATAATAATAAAGTCATCTAGTCCAACCTCCAAAAATTGGAGAAGTGGCAGGGTTGACAATAAACAGAGAAAAGACTCAAGTGCTAACAAAGAATTTAACAGAAAAACAAAAAGTCAACTAACAAAAAAAAAAAAATCTTCAAATATTTAAAAAAGTTAAATATTTGGGAATTTATCTAACAGCACGATGTTTAACAATAAAAGAAGATAACTATGTAACACTGCTAAAACAAATAAAATTGGATTTGGAAAAGTGGAAAAACTTCCAACTTTCAATGTTGGGGAGAATAGCAACAGTGAAAATGAATATCTTACCAAAAATACTTTTTTTTATTTCAAACGATTCCTGTAAGGCTGGGAAAAGCCTTTTTTTTTGATGAACTGAATACAATAATATTGAAATTTATCTGGAAAGGAAAAAAAGCTAGAATTAAAGTGAAAATGCTACAAGAAGCGAAAGAAAATGGAGGATTTGGACTGCCGGACTGGAGGTTATACTACCAAGCAACTATTCTAACATGGCTTAAAGAATGGATAATGCTTAGAGATAAAAGACTATTGTACCTAGAGGGGCATGACCTACAAATTGGTTGGCATGCCTTTCTGTGGTATGGGAAGAATAAAATACATAAATACTTTCAAAACCGTTTTATAAGGAATGCACTTCTTTCAAAATGGGAAAAAATAAAAGAAAAAAATTATATTAAGATACCTGAATGGCTTTCAACAATGGAAGCTTTTGCTTACTCAAATTTAATCAACCAAGGTAAAGTTGTGACTTATAAAGACAATGAAGGAAAATTGAAAGACAGACAAGATTAACAAGAACAAGGTATTGATCTAGCATGGTGGCCATATCTGCAAATTCAAATGAGATATGAAAAAGATGTTAAAACAATGGGATTTTATAAAGAACAGACAGAATTTGACCAGATACTGCTAAAAACAGATGAAAACTTGATTAAGAAACTCTATAGATTTCTGTTAAACTTAAAGATGGAGGAAGAACAAGTAAAAGAAACAATGATAACATGGGCAAATAATTTTGGATATAATATAGAATTAGAAGATTGGCAAAAGTTATGGGAAAGAAATATTAAATTAACTAAAGCAGTAGCATATAAAGAAAACTTATATAAAATGTTTTACAGATGGCATATGACAACAGTGAGATTAGCAAAAATGTTTAAAAATACTTCAAACAACTGTTGGAAATATAAACAAAGACCAGGTACTTATTATTATATCTGGTGGACATGCCCTAAAGCAAAAAGATTTTGGGTTAAAATACATTTATGGTTGGAGAAAATGACTAAAAAACAAATAGACTTTAAATCAGAATTATTTTTGTTAGGAATAATAGGAGCTAATTATGAGAAAGATTGCAGATATAATAATAATAATAATAATAATAATAATAATAATAATAATAATAATAATAATAATAATAATAATAATAATAATAATAATAATAATAATAATAATAATAATAATAATAATAATAATAATAATAATAATAATAATAATAATAATAATAATAATACTGTGGTGGAAGGGACCTTGGAGTCCAACCCCCTACTCAGGCAGGAAACCCTATACCATTTTGGACAAATGGCTGTCCAGTCTCTTCTTAAAAACTTCCAGTGTTGGAGCATTCACCGCTTCTGGAGGCAGGTTGTTCCACTGGTTAATTGTTCTAACTGTCAGGAAGTTTCTCCTCAGTTCCAGGTTGCTTCTCTCTTTGGTTAGTTTCCAACTGTTGCTTCTTGTCCTGCCTTCAGGTGTTTTGGAGAATAGCTTGACTCCCTCTTCTTTGGGGCAGCCCCTGAGATATTGGAAGATTGCTATCATGTCACCCCTCGTCCTTCTCTTCATTAAATAAAGAAGAGTCCGCAAACACTATTAGAACAAACAAATTTCATTTAAAACATTCTTGATTTTATATTAGGAACTGGGAGGAGGCTTCGTGGTATCCGTAGCAGAACATCCAGATTCAGCCATAGTTTCATTCCATACAGCATTAACCTTGTGAACTCTCAAGCTTCCTCCTTCTGTTATATATTCAAGCTGGACAGTATTTAATATTTATTTGTTATGTATATGTAGGGGTGTGGGTGTATACATATGTTTTACATAGTATGTTTAGGTGTGTGTCACTTATGTGTTTCACTTTGAGAGTGGGCAACTAAATTTCATTTTTGATGTGTGCCGCTGTGCCCACAGTAAAAAAAATGACAATAAAGGTTATCTTATCTTATCTATCTTATCTAACTGTCATCTCCCTGTCTTTTTTGCCACTCGAGAAAAACCTAAAAAAAATGCTGCACAAAGAATCCAAGATGGTCAAAATAGAGAAAAGTAGGGCCATCTTCAGTGAGGTTGGCACATTGAAAGGCATCAGCTGCTACAAATGTACCTTCCAAGTATTGAGTTAAATCTTCCAAATTCCTTACAATGAATATACTTGTATTTGTGGAGCTCCAGAAATAGATGTAATACATGTATTATTTTGAATGACAATTATTTAAGAAATAGGGAGATCAATATCTTGGATTGCACTTTAGAGAAACAATCTATTGGGATCCTAATATTTTAAACAATGTATTTTCTCTGTGCTCAGAATTCAAAAATTATATATAATGAAGCCCTTTTCAGAAGGAAATTATGGTCTGATTGTAGTAAATGCTGGGGTTAATTCTTTAAAAATTCCCTCTCTATTTCCCTCAATTGATATAACATAGTCAAATTAATACATTTCTAGAATTCAATCAATCAAAAAAAAAAAGTATCAATAATATTTCACCTATATCAGTCCAAGTCCTGTTTTTAAGCTTTACTAACTTACAATTACCATGTTCCAGCTTAGCCTTGAACAAACATATAATTTACACTTCGGGTATCCCAATTTCCCTTATTTCATAAAATAATTATTTCTAGAATAAACATATTATCCCAACCATTATATTTTTACACTTCCCAACTATATTCTATTTCTTATTCTACTCTATTTCAAATATATATTTTATAAATCAATCCATATCTCTAAAAAACCTTTTTAACTCATTAAATAAAGTTTAAATCCCGTCAATATAGTTATCATACCTAAAACAAACATATTATTCCAAAAAATAGCTTCTTACTACATTTCACATCTATCTTCTATGTCTTATTCTAATAACTCCTTGTTCTAATAACTCCTTTTCCATATTACAAATCCAAACCATAATCAAATCAATAATTTTCATCTCAGTGGTATTGACTCAGTGAAAATCTCTAAGAGCCTTTTTAACCCATCAGATAAAATTTTAACTCTCATTTTTAAATCTAATTCTAGCTTTGTGCCAAGCAGGTTTCCATAAAAGAGCCTCTAAATCATCAAATGTCAATATTTGGTTATACGTATTTGTCAACAATTCAGTCTGATCATATTTCTCTTCTCCTTTTTCCAATACTATCTGAGCTATATAATCAGTTGTATTCAATGTGGTAGTTACTCGTTGATTATCCATGTTGTCACAGTTTTCAATGCCTCGTATTTGCAAATCAGTTCCTATTGCCTTTGGCATTACAGATGTTTTAGTTGAAATCAGTCTTTGGTCATCAAAATTCTCAATACGTTGTATGTGGGATTGTGTAATGTCTTCTTCTATGTTGATTTGTTCCTCATCTATTATTTGAGTTATGTGGTAGTCAGTTGGAATCTGGAAATCAATAGATTGTGGATAAGATTCCTCCATCTCATTAAATTGTGTATGTTGTTGCATACAGGCCTCTTTGGAGTTGATCTGTTCCTCCTCTGTTATTCCTTGGTCTATAAGTTGATCAGTCAAAGTTTGAGGTTCAATTTTTAGTTCTGGAGTATCATCTTTAGTGTTCATTCTAAAAATCCTTTGTTCCTTAAGTTCCAAGATTTTTTCCAATATAAGTCGATAGCCAAGCTGTGGGTAAAACTCCTCCATTTCAATAATAAGATAATCTTTTAGTTTTTGGTGTAGGCTATGTTTATTAATAGTCAACCAACATCCGCCTCCACAATTCTAGTAGGCAATTTCACCACCCAGCTGTTTTAAATCATTTCCCTTTGTAGTAATTTAAAGGTCAAATCCAGTCTCAAAATCAAAGGGAAAATACAATTGCAAAATCAGCTTTTAACCACAAGGTGTCCTCAGTAAGCTGTAAAATCTTTTTTTTTCCAAATTCCAATAAAGTTTTATTCAGTTAAAAAGTAAAAAACAATATTCCCCAGCTTAAAAAGTAGATAGAGCAGTAAAATTCTATAATAGAGATTTTTTCAGGGTCCCCGAAATCCCAAAATAAAAATAGTCAATATAGATTAATTATTTTTTCTTTTGTTTCCAGAGCTCGTTTAACCAAGTATCCAAATGCCGCTCTCTTAAAGCAGGGAAATAGTTCCAAAAGCTTTTCACAGGGAGATAGTTAGGTTACAGAGAGGGAAGGAAGGGTCTCACCCAGATCTTCCATGATGGTTCTTTTCGCTTAGATGTTCTTGTGACATTCGGCTGGAGCGGCTAGATGATCGGCCATGTTAATGGCCGATCTTTTCCCCGTTGGCCCAAAAGAGCTGTCTCGGACTGCAGAAGGTGCTGCCGCTCCCTCCGCAGTCGACGAGAGTCCTCCTCAGCGGTAGTCGCCCCTCCAGGGTGACTTTCGACCCTGTCCAGGGTCTACCGGCGGAGGGAAACTGGCCGGAGAAGAGAGAAGACTCTCCGCACGACCGCCAGTGCCGGAAACCGGAACCAGAAGTCCTGTTTTTACATGCAGTCTTGTTAATGTTCTGTGTTTTATATTCTATATCTTTACATAGCCTAATGACTAATCAACAGGAAGTGTTCTAATATGTGCATGAGAAAAAAGTTGGATTCATTAAAAGCTAAAAAATTGGACTTGGTAGGACCCCAAATATAACATAGAATTCTTCATTGTTTTTTAGGTCAGTGATAGAATTGCTTCAGAGGCTCTGAGTGATAAAAGTCAATTCCCTTTTTTCCATCCGATGCTCCCCAAAGAAGGGATCCAGTATCCAGCAATTGTCCAACTGCTCCTTCATTTTGGATGGACCCTGATTGGTCTCTTTGCTCCAGACACAGAGAAGGGAGGGTATTTCATGAGGACTTTTACTGCTATGCTTGTCAAGAATAGAATTTGTGTTGTTATATCACAACGATTGTCAATGACTGCACGTACTGCATTCCTCAGGGATGCCCTCTCTAGGTGGAGACAAGTCAATGTCTTTGTTCACTTCATAGAATTTGATTCCTTTCGGGACAGGATTCTTACCTTCCATTCAGCACTTGAAGGTTTGTCAGGACCCATTGAAGAGAAAGTCTGGATCATGACAATGGCTGGAGTATTTTTAGGGAGAAAGAGTAGGCGTCTCAAGCATGTGCATAGTATTTGGAGTTTTCCCTTTCAGTGGAAAAAGTGTTGGAAAAATGATAATGCCTATAAAAGAGATTTCATTGTGGAACCTGAATTTCAAGCTGAGTATTTTCACTGTTCTGTTTCAAAACACACCTTCTCTGTCAAAGGCCGGAGAAAATGCACCCAGAAAGCACCAGTGGAGACCCAAAAGAAAAAGAATAGGATGCAGATCACAAATGTCAGTGTTACTTATAGCATCATTAAGATTCTGGCTCATGCCTTAAGTGCTGCATCCAAACCCCAGAGGAGAAGGAAGAAGGGTGAAGAGAGGTTGGGGGCTCCAAGGCTGCAACCGTGGAAGGTATGGGGTCCCAACAAGGATCCATCAAACTAAATTCTTTTTCAGGGTCTTTTGTGCTCTCTGGCCTTGGTGGTTTAAGATCTTAAGCTTTTGTACAACATCTCCTACTTATCGGAAGAGTGCTGCATCCTCCCTTAAACAACCAAGACCTTTTATATGTTTGAAAAAAAGTTCCCAGACTTTTTCTGATTTTAACCTCTTGTAAACTATGACACAAAACAATGGTTGGAAACTGATCAAACAGAGAAGCAACCTGGAATTAAGGAGAAACTTCCTGAGGACAATTAACCAGTAGAACAGCTTTCCTTCAGAAATCGTGGGCGTTCCATCAATTGAGATTTGTAAGAGACTAGACAGTCACTTGTCTGAGATGGCATAGGTTCTCCTGCTTGAGCAGGGGGCTGGACTAGAAGACCTCCAAGGTCCCTTCCAGCTCTATTCTGTTCTGTTCCTTTCCGTTCCATTCCGTTCCGTTCCGTTCCGTTCCATTCCATTCCATTCCATTGTTGAAAGAAAAGTCTTCATTGTGGTTCAATCCAAGCTGGGAATAAACATGGCGACTGCTTTAGAAAGAAGGTTGCAGTTTATTGAAGAGGAGAGCCAGACAGAAAGATAGCTCCGGCAGGAAAGAGAGTGAGCGCATGTAGGGAGTGGGTTTTTATACCCTCTGGAGCCTTTTGTTTGGAGTTGTTTCCTGTTCCTGTGGCATGAACCTTGACCTGAGTCTGAGTGTGCTCTTTTGGTATCTGTGGGTTAATCCTATTATGCCCCGTCTTAGATTTTGGGTGGGGTATGTAGATTTTAGGTGTCTTTGTCTTCTTAATCTTCTAGCTTCAACCTTCCTGGATTTACATCTGCATTTCTATAGAGCTGGTTTCTGCTTGGGGGAGGGAGAAAGAAAAACTGGGCATGCTTTTCTGCCTCTTTAAGGTCCTTTGAGGAAATATATTTTCCTACCCTTTTAATATTTCCTTTTCTGGGGGGCTGACTTCCCACAACCCCCCCCCCTTTGTGCCATAATAGTGTGGATGACACACTTTTACTGGCACAAGATTAAAATTGATCTGATTAGGGATACTTGGTAAACAAGCTTTAAACTCTTAAACCAAGAAAAAAAGAAAGGGGAAAGACACTAATGGAGGCAGTGGCTCCCAAAAGGGGAGCTTCCAACCCATAAAATTCTAAAAGTCCGGGCAAAAATTTTGTTAGGTGGAAAAGAAATTTATAGTGTCCAATATTCTGTGCCAATCATTTTCACATGTTGGATGTCACTTTGAGCTTCCAGTCAGGTTTGCACATTCCTCCCAAAATTCTTCACAGCCATGGTTTGCCTCTGTACATAACCACTGGCTGCCCATTTTCAAGGGTTGTTTCCTGCCTTAGCTCTTAGTTCAGTGCATCCAGGTTTGTAATGTCCAATTGAGGTTAGCCAGTATGCAAGCCAGGCTATTAGTTTTTTCTTAAATTGCACATAGTGAGCCCTAGGACTCCCAATCTGAGTCCACCAGTGCAAGATATTCAGGGCTTAGGTTTGGAGATCTCTTTCCTGCTACTTCCTCAGTCAGGGCATATGAATTGCAAATTGCCTGAGGGGGCCTGGTTCCCTCCCCCTTGGAATTTGCAGGAAGTTGTACATGCAAAGCTTTGGAGTCACAGAGCAAAAATCAGCCTGGGGAGCTTTACTGAAGGTAGGTGGAGGGGATAGATTCAATGTAATTCTGAATGGTGTGTGTGTGTGTGTGTGTGTGTGTGTGTGTGTGTGTGCAGCTACTAATACAAAACAGGCAATACAAACATTCTGGATAAATTTTCCCTCCCACCAGACAGAAGTCCAAGGAGTTCAGTACTTGCTGTGCCAACTATTCCCAAATACCATCACTCCATAAATACATTCAATTGGCTTATTACAATACAAATGGGGCAAGAAAGAAAACTTTACAATGAGTTTCCACCCTCCCCCCATAGTCTTCCTAATTTTCTTCTGAGGCTTCACATGGGGACCAATGGCTCCAGGATTCCTTCCTTCTTCTGCAGCTTTCACAGGCATCTGGGGGAATGGTAGGACTTGGAAAGATCTGTTCCACTCTGGTTGCATGGTGACTTTTTAGTGGATGGCTGGATTCAAAACCCAATTCCATGGCTCAAATGGATGGAGGCAACATCTGGGTCAGTGTGCTCTGCTTCCAAAGGTTGGGGGGTTCATCTGTGTAGGGCTGAAAGACATGAGAAGAAGATCTCCTCCCCCCTTTCTGGGTGGACTCTCCCAGGAGAGGCAGACAAAGGCATGGAGAACAGAGATAAGAAAAGGAGAAGTACATGAGGGTGGGGGGGTAGCTTGCAGGCAGAGTTTGAAAATGCATTAATACTGCAGTTGTTAAAGAAACAGATAGGCAGACAAAATGAGGACATCCCAGATGAGGACAAAAGAAAGGCTGGATTCTGGTAAGAGAACATACATGAAAAGTTTCACTTCTGAACTTGAACATTTGCAACATGTTAGAACTTAACTTGCAACTTGGAAAATGCTGGGCAGCTTGAGAATGCTGAAAGCTCCAAATAATTTTAAAAGCCTAATGTTTTAAGGTGTGCAATTTGCCAGGGGCAGGAGAATCTACATTTAATATTTATTCTAAAATAGACCACATTATTTTAGAGATTGAAAAATGCTTATATGTTCCAGGATTAGCTTCATAGTAGTTTCACCAATTAGTGATAGGATAAGAAAAATAACTTAAGAAGAAGATTATTTCCCTATACAAGCAAACTTGAGCTCCAGGAGGCTCTTGTAGCTAGACACACCTCATGTTTCAGGAAAAGGATAGACAGATACAACCCATTTACAACACATACAATAAATACAAGAGTGAAACTTTTCCAGCAGATGAACTTAAAACATTCCCTCCTGGTAACTTTGGGCTGTTCTTATGAGTACAGAGAGAGAAAGGAAGAAGAAAAACAAACAAACAAACACATTTTTCTTCACTCTGTTTGTTGGCCAGACAAACAGTGAGGGTATTTCCTTTTGGTGGCTTATTTTAAGCAGAATTTCTAGCAGAATTTTAAAATTCTTTTATCTTTGGATTAGAAACAATAAACAGTCACATTTTCCTCACACACAAAGACTTTGACACACATATATACACACAAAGACAGGAGAACAGAAAAGGAAAGGAAAGAGAAGTCTTAGTTTTACACATGCTAGTCATTCCCACCATAAATCTCAGTTAACTCAAATTAGGGAAGGCACAAATCTTAAACATACCATGTGGTTGCATAGAAAAAAAAGAGAGAGAGAGAGAGAGAGAGAATCACTATTTCTTATTTTCCCTTTAAGTACCTTTATTTAGTCCCGAATTGGTTTCCCAGCAAAACCCTAAGCAAAGCCCATTTTTTCCATATTTCTCTTGCTCTCCTAGGGGAGTCCTAATTGTCACCTTTGAACTGCTGCTTCCCATGTTCCCTATCAGATGTGGGGCTCACTTTGGCTCAGTCAGGTACAAAAAGAAAAAAAAAACTGCGTTTTTTGGGACGAAAAAGCGTCCGGGAGGATTTCGGTTCCCTGACGAAGTATGAGTACCTCCTTCCCTGGAAACTACCAGTCACGGTTTTCAGACTCCTCGTGAGTCCGGGAGGACCTGCCGCTTTTTTGAAAAGCGGTGAGTACTGACACCTCCTTTTCTGCCACCAGTTTTCAGATCCCTTGCGGATCTGGAAGGACCTGCTGCCCCCTACGCAGTGAGTACTGGCACCTTCTGAACTGGGTTTTGCTTACAGGGCCTTACCAGCTGGTTGCCCAAATCCAATTCTCTCATTCACTCATTCCATTCCATTTTCACACAGCCTCTCCCTTTTCCCTAACAAAAGGTCCTGCACTCTGGCCAAACCCCCATGCTTTCCAGGGTCTGCCACTTGAACAGATCCTTTCTGCGGTTAGGAAAGACCAGAGGGAGCAAAATCCAACTATGATTGGGAAAAGGGTCTTCTCACTCACACACATAGAGATACACACATTTCCTTTGTTCCCCTGGGCTTTAAAGTTAAAATTTAGAGGTACTCACCTTCACCTTCTTTCCAAAGCAGCCCTAGAGCTCAAACCCAAAACTCCCTTTACTACCCTGACTCCACATGATCAGGGCCTGGGAAACCCATCCACAGACACAAGGGGTCTGCTGCTGGCAAGATAGGGCTTACCATTCTCAGTCCATTGGAGAGGTTAGCTTGGAGTCCCATCCTGGGTGCCAACCCTCTGGAGCCTTTTGTTTGGAGTTGTTTCCTGTTCCTGTGACATGAACTTTGACCTGAGTCTGAGTGTGCTCTTTTAGTATCTGTGGGTTAATCCTATTATGTCCTGTCTTAGACTTTGGGTGGGGTATGTAGATTTTAGGTGTCTTTGTCTTCTTAATCTTCTAGCTCCAACCTTCCTGGATTTACATCTGCATTTCTATAGAGCTGATTTCTGCTTGGTGGAGGGAGAAAGAAAAACTGGGCATGCTTTTCTGCTTCTTTAAGGTCCTTTGAGGAAATATATTTTCCTGCCCTTTTAATATTTCCTTCTCTGGGGGGCTGACTTCCCATTCCATTCCATTCCATTCCATTCCATTCCATTCCATTCCATTCCATTCCATTCTATTCTATTCTATTCTATTCTATTCTATTCTATTCTATTCTATTCTATTCTATTCTATTCTATTCTATTCTATTCTATTCTATTCCAACATGGCTCTTCTGCTTGATGTCTTTCCTCAAGGATTAAAGTAGCTCCTTTGATCACTTCCTCCCCTTCTTTGTCCTTGACTAAAGCTGATGAAAATTTTCACTGGATCATTAATGACAATATCGACAAATTATAATACGGTTATTATCATAACATTAAAATATTTCTATTTTATAATAATCAGTAAACATTCTACGCATAGAATAATGTGACAAAAACTACAAATGAAATATTAATACAGATTATAGCTGCCATTCATTACATTCATACAATCATGTATCAAGTCCTGAATGCTAACAATTAGTTAGTTTCCTTTTGAATTTTACTCATGCACCTCTCTCTAACACAAAATCATATTTTTATTTTCTGGAAGCTGTAAGGCCCTGCCTCAGCTGAATCTCTCAAGAAAGCAGAACTCTTGAAATTGGCATCGTTTCAAAAGGAACTTTTATTGAGAATCAGTGACAGCAAGAGAAGACAGGCAGAATCTGAAGTTCCCGGGTGAAATTGTTAGGCTAAACCCCATTGTCCAAAAGCCCTCCCAAGTGCCCAGTCCACAGGAGCCAATCCAGAGGTGCAAAGAGGTTGTGAGAACTCCAGACGGAAACTGCAGTAAGATGTTCCCAGACATCTTTTCCTTGGTGAGGTGAGGCAGATGACTTCAGTCAGTGGAACTGAGTCAACAAAGCAAAACTAAACAAATCACAGGAGAGCTCCAAAGGTCCCCCCTCCCATCAGGATGGCAGCATCCTGACAGAGATCTATAGGGACCTGAGAGAACCTGGGAATTTTTAAAGGAGACCCAAAATAACTTTGTCCAAGTGTTATTATAATTTTTATATCACAAAATCATGATTTATCTACTTCCTTTATTAATGAAAATATAGAAGAAATGATGACTAAGTCTGTTTTTTGTAACTCCCCAATTTTATCAGTAATATTAATATTTATTTGAGACAGTTTTCTCCACTTAATTATCTTATACATCCAGCACTCAATTGATTAGATCCCCATTCATCACATCATGAAGCATTTTGTTAATTCTTTGCTAAAAACAAGTTATACCACCAGCATTCAAACAATCTGTTAAGGAAGTTTAACAATACATGTGAATCAGTTCAGAGGACCTGAGAAAGAGATGCAGGGAAGGGGCAGATAAGATGGTTTGGAGGGGGGGGCAACCCACAGCTGCATAACCGGCAGAGAAAGAAACTCAGAAAAAGTCCCCCTTAAATTTTTTGACTGTCAAAAGAGATGGTGAAAAATTTGCAAGATTTTGTTAATATAGCCTTACAATAAAGTAGAATTACTTCATCTGATCATTTTTCCTATCTCCTCTACCTGAATGAAGATTAGCCTTGCAACTTTCTTCTTAACAAATCCTTGCTTTCTGTAAATCAGCCTATTGTTTGCAAGGAGTTTATGAATACGCTAGTTATTTCTGTATTTTGTTTACTTGATTGGTGACCTTTGCTATATGGTTATATATGATTGACCATTTTTGTCAATTACATTTTGTCAATATACATTTTATCAGTATACTACATGATTTAGAAATATTTCTGAATCTTTGTACTTCAGTTTTGAAGATAATGGTAACACTTGTTCTCCCAACTCACAATATTTTAAGTTAAACAACCATAGAAGAAAGATTCAAATGTAAAAAGTGATAACAGATAAGAAACCAAGATTTCTGCTTTTAAATTCCTGGATGTTTCCATTCTAGTTCCATCCATTTCTAAAGAGGAGGGAATTGTACAATCTTTCCCTGATGAAAGTGTACTTGGATCAGGATGGAGATGTAGCAGAAGATCTGGATATTGTTAGTAAGGTAGTTCTCCCCAAGGAGGATCCCATCGAAAAGGTATTGGGGAGTTTTGAAAGACAGAGACTTACAATCAACCAAGATGTTTTGTCACAGTTAAAGTTGCTCAACAAGGTGGGGAAAATGTTGATGTCTTTTTTTGTTTTTCCAAAGCCTTTTCAAGTGGTCTAAACCCAGTCAAAACAGTGGGTAACCTTCACTGAGAATTGAATGTGTGGAATAAAACCTCTATAATTTTCTTAGGCAGATAAGCATGCTTCAGTTCTATTGACCAAGGTTTCCCTTCTGATGCTGTCATGCTGAATCCTGTTGTAAGCTGATCCAAAATGAGATATGGGGTGATTATTATTTAGAACACAAATCATTGCCATTTAGTGTCCCTTTGGCAGTTTAGTATCACCATAAAACTGGTGAGACAGGGCCTCATATGCTGGAGATTTTGGTGTTAATAGCTTCATGTTCACTAGTTTCTTGTCTTCAAATATCAAAGGTGAAGGCAATTCTGTTGACCAGTCCCCGAGTTCAGATTTGGACTGAATCCAATGAAATGGAATCAAGACTGCATGGAGGTCCTGTTGGTCCAATTGTTAAATAAGATTTATCTTGCCTTGATTGGAGTCAGGGGTCTCCCAAAATTGCAGGTCAATAGTCTAGGATGTTTTTAATCAGCTGAGAGCATGCTTATAGCTGCCTCTCTCTAACCCCACTGGCATAGTGGAATTTAGAAAGGAGGTCCAAGGCTTCAGTTCACATGAAATAATAATGACTGATCTGATGTGAGCTCATTTATGGATTGATTGATTAAATTTATTTGCTGCCCATCTCACTATTTATAATGGCTTTAAAACTGAAGTACCGAAGCATCGCTTTGGTGCCAAAAAATCTGGATATCAGAAATAATAAGGGACAATTTCCAGGGCAATATTACTTAGATTCGGGCATTGGCTTGTAAGAGTGCACTTCATCTGAAAATCCCTTGAATGCAACTGGTTCTGTTGATTGTAGCTGCCTTAGGACACACTGAGAGGCTACAAATCAAATTAATAATAAATATGGGTCTGTATTTTTCTGTCAGATTGTGTCACCTAATTGTATTCTTTCAACAGAAAGGACCTTGTGTTGGATACCTTTTGTTGAATATCCATTTTCCACACAGGGCTCACACTCATGAACCATGTGGTGCACCAAAAGATGCCTGACTCATCCTTTTTGAAGGACACGTTCTCATGACCTCACCTCCATCTCACCTCACTATAGTTTTCGAAACTAGTCAGCCAGTTTTAGTTTTAGTTCATCAGCATGGCAGCCATATAAACTGAACAAATGTATATACAAATGAAGAATATCTTTAAGGTTGACAGCCCTTCTCTGTAAGGGAATTTTCCTTTTTATCTTAACTGGGAGATAATTTTGAACTGCTTTCAAAGGGAAGCAGCTTTGCAATGTTTTATATTCTCCAGAAGAATCCTTTCCAGATCCTACTGGTCAAAGTCTTCTTTCTTCATCACAGTTTTATTCTATTTCTAATGAAATGAAAATTTAATAAATTTTTACAATAAAGTTTACTATAAAATTTAGTATTTTAGATATTATATTTTAAAATAAAGCATTTATGAAGAATGGAGGAATGCATGTTAATTCCACTATGAGGACCAACCCACCGGGTGCCACTTAATGCTTTAATGTTTTCTCAATTTCATCCCTCCAGACTTTATTAAGTAGAAAACTACTTTATTGTAATCTGATAAATCAGAAGAAAAAGGGAGGGACTGAATGAAGCATCTGCCTGCAATTGTACTTCCTGCAACCATTTGGAACTGGTCAGAGATTTCATTTTTGCCTACATGAAGTCGAGAGATGACTTGGCTGATGTTCATGTCTACCTCCATCTTACATGGATGGTGAGTCCTGACATATTTTCTTTGGTATTTCTTTTTCTGTTTAGTCTCTGCCTCAGTCTAAATGTGTGGGAAAATGCCATCCTGGATTTGTCAAGCAGGCTCGAGAAGGAGAGCCATTTTGCTGCTACGACTGCATTCCTTGTCCAGAGGGGACCATCTCCATTCAGGAAGGTGCGTGACACCATAGGGAAACTTTGATCAATATGCATGTTAAAGACACATGTAAGTTTGACTGTTTAGTTCTCAATTTTAATGGTGTCCAATTTCTTCCCTAAATGGGATTTATAGGAAAAATATCTTGAAGGGTGAGGTAGAAAGAAGGATGTTGTGGATTGCATGGGAAATCTCTCTTTAATTTCCCGGTGTGAATGTTGGCATTAAAATGTGTTGGTATTAAAATGAACAGAAAGATGGGGGGAACAGAGAACTAATAAAAGACCAATCTACTAAATATCCTTTGATACCAATATTGAATTCATTCCCTTTAAAATTGTTGCCAAATTGAGAGAATATGGAAACATATTGCTTCACCTTCTCATTTTTACAGGGTAAAAAGACTTTACAGATAACACACTCAGTTCCTGTTGTTGAATTCATTTATGAATTAATCTTCCTTAAGATGTTTTTTCAAATTTATTTATCAAGTTTATATGGCTATTTCACACAAAGTGACTCTTGGTGGAATACAATTAAACCAATAATAAAAATTAAAACATTGAGGTATAAATGCTAAGAAAGCAAGAGAGGAGTACATCAAGATGCTACCTACCATGCCACCAGCACACGGGGCCCTGTTACCAGGGGATCCCCAGGACCATTGAAAGAATCACATTTTAAGAAATTTCGAGAAGGCCTAATAGTTAGGAGACATTCTCTGTTTCAGGATAGTCAATGATTTTTTTTTGTGAAGGGGGCTGTACAACCTGTCCTGAAATAGTGTTGCAACCCTTCTCAAGTGGTTCTCCGTGGATCCAACCATGTTAGACAACTTTTATCCTCTGTCCAGTATTTTTGGAGCAGTGTATTGAGAGCATGGTTGGTGGGTCAATCATCAGTAACTGAGTTTAAACATTTTTGGGATAAACATAATTCCATCATCTGAATTTATTTTGAAAAAAATGAAATTAAATATTAAATAAATAAGAAAACAAAAAACTCAAAGGGCAGACTAGATGCAGCATTAGGTCTTTTTCTGCCATCAGTTTTCTGTTTCTGTCTTTTTATTCCATACTCATAGGGTTGCTCTTGAAAACCACCTGGAATATATAAAATGGTCCAGAATGCAAAGGCATGCACAGTGTTGAGTTTCTGTGTGTTCTTCCATAGGACACCCCTACTGTGCAGGCTCCACAGAATCCCATTTTCTTTCCAGGTGCAATTAAATTCACCTTTCAAAACCTCCATGAGACAGAACCAGGGTATCTGCAGGGCTTCCTCTGCTTGAGGATATCTGCTTGTCCCACCAGAACAGATATAATAGGCATGCAAATGATCTGTTCCCTAAAAGATTCCCACTTTATGGCCTCCAGTGCTGCCTTTTCTGCTGCAGTTCCTGCCCTATTGGACTTACTCCCCCTTGAAATTGAATAAGCCCCCATCCACTTAAACATCTGTAGACTTGGTACTTCTGACAACCATTTGGGATAGGGTAAGGTCAGTGCAGGATATGAATCTGGTGAATTACCTCAGAGAAGGGAGTTTGCAGCATCAGATAGTTCTTCTTTTAACTTTATGTTGTTGTTGTCCTTTTTATAGTTGTATGTACTGGGGATTTTTTTTTTTGTTGTAGTGTAAGTATATTCCGTTTACTGAGACTTTTCTCTTTCTCTATATCACATCTTAGCCAAAGTTCTTTTTGAAATTTTAAAGATTATAAAAAAATATTACTTTCTTTTCTCAGATACCAAAAAATGCATCAAGTGCCCAGATGATCAATATCCAACCAGGAACCGAGTCCAGTGTATCCCCAAAAGAATAACCTTCCTGTCCTATGAAGAACATCTCAGCATCATCCTCATCTCCTTTGCTCTACTCTTGTTCCTAATCACAGGCTTTGTTTTAATCATATTCATTAAATACCTTGAAACTCCTATTGTCAAAGCCAACAACCGGGACCTCTCCTACATCCTCCTGGTCTCCCTTCTGCTTTGCTTCTTATCCTCCTTGTTCTTCATTGGCCGACCAAAGAAAGCCACCTGCCTTCTCCGACAAACAGTGTTCAGCATTGTCTTCTCAGTAGCCGTGTCGTCTGTGTTGGCCAAAACAATCACAGTAGTGCTGGCATTCCTAGCTTCAAAACCAGGCAATAAAGTGAAAAGATGGTTGGGGAAGAGCTTGGCCAACTCCATCATTCTTTCTTGTTCTGCTGCCCAAATTCTCATCTGTGCCATGTGTTTGGGAGTTTCTCCCCCATTTCCTGATTCTGATCTTCACTCCCAGCCTGAAGAGATTATCCTTCAATGCAAGGAAGGCTCTGTCACCATGTATTATGTTGTTCTTGGCTACATGGGCTTCCTTGCTGAAACTTGCTTCACTGTGGCTTTCCTGGCCAGGAACCTGCCTGGAGCTTTCAATGAAGCCAAGCTGATCACCTTCAGCATGGTGGTCTTCTGCAGTGTCTGGGTTTCCTTCCTCCTCACCTACCTGAGCACTAAAGGAAAATACATGGTGGCCGTGCAGGTCTTCTCCATCTTGGCCTCCGGTGCTGGACTGTTGGGCTGCATCTTCTTCCCCAAGTGCTACATTATCATCCTGAGACCAGATCTAAACACTAAGGAGCTTCTAATGGCCAAAGCAGGGGAATGATTGTGAAATTATTTCTTAGGTTGGTAACTTCTAATTATCCATTATTATTGGTTATATATTCTTCCTTTGGATTTGCTTGCCAACTTATGTTTATTAAAACTGAAGAAAATAAATATGTGAAGTTTGTTAGTTAAATGAAAATTCAAGATAATCATCAAATACATTAATAATAATTAAATAAATAAATAAATAAATAAGTAAACAAACAAACAAATGAATAAATATTATGTTTTTTTTAAATATTGGTTTTCTTCCTTTTCCTCAGCACACATGTCAACCAATATTTGGCTTAAGCAACTCTTCAAGACAAGAGATATATGATTAATTTCCTGGGCTTTATAGTGCTGTAAGCTTGGCAGGGATCTTCAATGATAATAAGTGAGGTCTGAATCTCATCTCTTTCATGGTTCTTTATGACTTGGTATTTCCATTCCCCCATGTTATGGGTTCTACTGGGCAGAAGAGAGTAAGTGAAGATGACATGGTGTTGCAACACTCTCACTGGTTGTGGTGTTCCTTCTCTTTCTCCTGAGGTGCTCTTTTTCAGCAATCTTCCTTCATTTCAGCTCCAGATCAAGTTCCATCTTCTTTATGGCTTCCTCTCTCACAGCCTCCAGTTCCAGCTTCTCTGGGCTGTGGTGCTGAACAGACTTTCTGACTTCTGGTGAGGAATTTCCAGTAGCAGACATTTATTTATAGCCTGTAACTTCCTGACAGGTTTGGCATATTGGTATTCAAGTCAATTGCACTGAAGAGGATTGAAGATAAAATTCATCCTGGTCTGGTTTGGGGAATCAGTAGCTCAACCAAGGTGAGGCAGGTACAAGAAGGCCATGGGTCAACTCCTGGATTGAAATGAAAATCAACTTTACTAAAGGTGTCAAAGGTGTATATAGATACATCTCTTTATCACTGATTTATTTCTCCAGTGCTTCAAACCGTCTCTCTCTCTCTCTTTTTTTTTTTCTCTCTCTCTCTCTCTCTCATACACACACAGAGAGACTCTGGGGGGTGTACAGATGCCAGGAATGGGGGGGCTCCCTTCACCTCTGGTGCCTTTTGGGATTTTAGGGAAAAAATAAACTTCCAAAGGTCTGAAAAATGGAATTAGTGAAGGCTTTTTCATCTGCTGTGCCCTTTCTATTCAGGTTTTTGTTCTCTTTATTCTTTATTCAGAGGATTTGCAGTCCAGCAGTTTTAAAATCCAACTAACAAAGAAATAAAGGAAGGAAGGAGGCTAGGGATCCAGCCCAAGAGTGGATCCACAGCTGAATTAAAATCTCTCCACAGTGATTTCCATCTGATCAATTGCAATAATTTATTCTGTGACTACCAGATCTGGCAGGAAGTTCCTTCCCTCTGGGGGCTTTTCCAGTGTTTATCCCTGTCGGATTTGCCTATTTGGGTGAGTCTTCCCTTTTGGTGACTGCAGCTGATCCCAACCAGGAAGGATTTACTTTTTTAAAATCTTTCAAGATCCCTTTTAATTTCTTGCTGCAATTTGCTTTGGAAAATGACTTAAAACACAGAATATTTTCAGGAGTGAAAAGGGGTCTTGGCCTGAACTAACTACCTTGGTCTCCTGTTCTGGCCCCTCCTGTGTCTCCCCTGTGTCCCTCCTCCCCCTCCTTCCCTCCAGCCAAGCCCACCGTCTCCATCTCCCCCACCAAGCTGGATCCAGCTTCCCCCCACACCATTCTCCTCTGCACCGTGTGGGGCTTCTACCCCATGGAGATTGAGGTCCGGTGGCTGAAGAATGGGTGGCCGGAGGAGGAGGGCATGGCCTTTGGGGAGGAGCTCCAGAATGGAGACTGGACCTACCAGCCCCAGTGGGGGGACGTCTATGCCTACCAGGTGGGGGACGCCAGCCTGGAGGCCCCCATCACCATCCAGTGGGGTGAGCCCCTCCCCTCCCTCCCTTCCTGCTCTGGGGACCCCATCCTGCCCTGAGGAGGGGGGAAGAGACCTTCCCTGTGGGGGGAGCTGGGATGGACCATCCTGGGGGGGGGAAAGCTGGCCCTGATCCTCCTTCTCAGGGGAGGCTCCTTCTCCTTCCCCAGAGCCCCATTCCTCCAACTCTGCCAGGAGCAAACTCTGGACGGGGATTATGAGGGCCCTGATTGGGGTGATCTTCTTTGCAATGGGGCTTTCCCTCTACCTGAAGAGCAAGAAATGTGAGTCTATGGGGCTGGATAAAAGATTGTGGGGAGGGAACCATCTAGGGGAGGCTTCTCAGCAAGCTTAGCAGATGGCAAGGAAGTCCCCTTGGAAATTTGCTTGGGAAATTCTGTTCTCTGAGAGTCTACTGTATAAGTGAGCATCGTGCAACCTATTATCGGCTATCAATGGGGAGGGGGACCCCCCTGAGTCCTCCAGCCCATGAAGGGTTCTGATTGGCTCTTTTTTTCCTTTCAGCAACTCCCATCCAGCCTCCTGCAGGTGAGTTTCTCCTCAAGTTATAGATGTGTCTTTAACATTCATTAATTGTTCCTTTTTTTAAAAAAAAAATGTGCCTGAACAAAACCTCCTTGCTGTCGATAACACAAATTTTTGAAATTTTGGGCAGCTTTTCCTTACAGAGACCTGCAAATGTATTGCAATCAAAAACAAAGACTTCCGGTTCCGGTTCACGGTGCTGGCGGTCGTGCGGAGAGTCTTATCTCTTCGCCGGCCGGTTTCCCTCCACTGGTAGACCCTGGACAGGGTCGAAAGTCGCCCTGGAGGGGTGACTACCTCTGAGGAGGACTCTTGTTGACTGCGGAGGGAGTGGTAGCACCTTACGTGGTCCGAGGCAGCTCTTTTGGGCCGACGGGGAAAAGATCGGCCATTAACATGGCCGATCACTTAGCTGCATCAGCCAAAGTCAAAATAACAGCTAAGCATTAAAGAACCACTGTGGAAGATCCAGGTGAGACCTTTCCTTTCCTCTCTTTACCCTAACTATTTTCCTGTGAAAAGCCCCTGGAATTATTTCCCTATTCTGATAAAGCAGTGTTTGCTCACCTTGGGACAACCACAAAAAAACAAAAACAAGCTTTGGACAATAAATAAAGAAAATAAAAGCATAATTTTATTGATTATTTCACTTTTGAATACTTTGGGGTCCTGAAAAAATCCCTATTACAGAATTTGATTATTTTATTTGCTTATAAAACTGGACAATATTGTTTTCTTTTATTTTTATTCTTTTTTTAACTGGAATAAAACCTTTCTGGAAAAAGATTTTACAGTTTAATGGGGACATCTTGTGGCGAAAAATGACATTGCAATTACACTTTCTTTTTGATTGTGAGGTTGGATTTGACCTTCAACTACCATAAAAGGGAAAAGATAAATAATTTTTAACAGCTGTGTGGAGGTGGATATGGGCTGATTGTTACTAATAGCCCCCACCAAAAAACTAAAAGATTACCTTACCACTGAAATGGAGGAGTTTTACCCACAGCTTGGCTATGGGCTTATACTGGAAAAAATCTTGGAACTTAAGGAGCAAAGGATCTTTAGAATGAACACTAAAGATTATACTCCAGAACTAAAAATTGAACCTCAAATCTTGACTGATCAACTTATAGACCAAGGAATAACAGAGGAGGAACAGATCAACTCCAAAGAGGCCTGTTTGCAACAACATACACAATATAATGAGATGGAGGAATCTCATCCACAATCTACCTGTAAACTTATACTGGAAAAAATTTACGAAGCTACTGAGCAAGTGAATGCTAGAATAAAAGCCTTTACCCTAAAACTTCAAATTGACTTCCAGATTCCACATAACTCAAATAACAATAGAAGAGGAACAAATCAACATAGGACATAATACAATCCCACGTACAACTCATTGAGAATTTTGATGACCAAAGAATGATTTCAATTAAAACATCTGCAATGCCAAATGCAATAGGAACTGATTTGCAAATAGGAGGCATTGAAAACTGTGACAACATGGATAACCAACGAGTAACTACCATATTGAACAAAATTGATTATACTACTCAGATAGTACTGGAAGAAAGAGAAGAGAAATATGACCAGACTGAATTGTTGATAAATATGTATAACCAAACACTGAGATTTGATGATATAGAGGCTCTTTTATGGAAATCTGCCTGGCACAAAAAGAAAGCTAGAATTAGATTTAAAAATGAGATTTAAAATTTTACTTGATGGGTTAAAAAGGCTGTTAGAGATTTTGACTGAGTTAATACCACTGAGATGAAAATTATTGCTTTGATTATGGTTTGGAATTGTAATATGGAAAAGGTTGTAAACAAGGAGTTATTAGAATAAGGAATAGAATATAGATGTGAAATGCAGTAAGAAGGTATCTTCTGGAATAATATGTTTGCTTTAGGTATGATAATTACTTTGACGGGATTTAAATCTTACTTAATAAGTTAAAAAGACTTTTTAGAAATATGGATTGATTTATAAAATATATATTTGAAATAGAGTAAGAAGGTATTTTTTGGAGTAATATTTTTGTTTTAGGTGTGATAATTATTATGCAATGGAAGGAGAACAAGAAAATGGAATGTGATAAAAGGAAAGATAAAAAGGACAAGTATAGAAAGTGGAAAGAGGGGGACATAACAAAATCAGAATATCAGCAAATAGCCTGAGCCTGGAAAGATGAAGGAAAGCTAAGGCTCATAATGAACTAAGGCTTGCGACCAAAGTCAAAAATAACAAAAAAAGCTTCTTTCAACATGTAAAAAACAAGAAAAAAAGGGAAGGAAATGATTGGTCCATTAGTAGGTGAAAGTGGCAAGAAGGTGACAAGCAATAGTGAGAAAGCAGAACTATTTAACTCGTTTTTTGCATCTGTCTTTACACAAAGGGAAAAAACAGACCAACCTATCAAAAATAGTGCCATAAAAAACAGAATAGAAACACAAGTTAAGATAGGCAAGAAAATCGTAAGTGAGCATCTGTCCAGCCTAGACGAGTTCAAATCACCAGGACCAGATGGATTACACCCCAGGGTTCTCAAGGAACTGGCAGATGTGATCTCAGAACCAGTGAACTATTATTTTTCAAGATCCTGGAGCACTGGGGAACTACCAGAGGACTGGAAAAGAGCTGATGTAGTTCCCATCTTCAAAAAGGAAAAAAATGGATCAGGAAATTACAGACCTATCAGCCTGACCTCAATACCTGGGAAGATTCTGGAAAAGATAATCAAACAACGAATCAGCGAACACCTAGAGGCAAAACAAAATCACTACTAAAAGCCAACATGGGTTTGTCAAAAACAGATCATGCCAGACAAACCTTTATTGCATTCTTTGACCAAGTGACAAAATTAGTGGATCAGAGGAATGCTGTGGATATAATTTACTTGGACTTCAGTAAGGCATTTGATAAAGTAGATCACAACATACTACTTGATAAGATAGAAAAATGTGGGTTAGACAGCATCACCACCAGATGGATTCGTAGCTGGCTGACCGGCCGTACTCAGCGTGTGGTCCTCAATGGAACCGCATCTACATGGAGGGAAGTGTGCAGTGGGGTGCCCAGGGCTCTGTTCTGGGGCCAGTGCTCTTCAACATCTTCATCAACGATTGGAGAGGGGATAGATGGGGAACTCATCAAATTTGCGGATGACACCAAGCTGGCAGGAATAGCCAACACTCCAGAAGACAGGCTTAAGATACAGGAGGACCTGGACAGACTTGAACACTGGGCGCTATCTAACAAAATGAAATTCAATGGTGAAAAAAGTAAGGTTCTACATTTAGGCAAGAAAAACCAAATGTACAGGTATAGTATAGGGGGTACCTTGCTCAATAGTAGTAACTGTGAGAGGGATCTCGGAGTCCTAGTGGACAATCACTTAAATATGAGCCAGCAGTGTGCTGCAGCTGCCAAAAAAGCCAACACAGTGCTGGGCTGCATTAACAGAGGGATAGAATCAAGATCACGTGAAGTATTAATACCACTTTACAATGCCTTGGTAAGGCCACACTTGGAATACTGCATCCAGTTTTGGTCACCACGATGTAAAAAGATGTTGAGACTCTAGAAAGAGTGCAGAGAAGGGCAACAAAGATGATTAGGGGACTGGAGGCTAAAGCATATCAGGAACGTTGCTGGAATTGGGTATGTCTAGTTTAATGAAAAGAAGGACTAGGGGTGACATGATAGCAGTATTCCAATATCTCAGGGGTTGCCACAAAGAAGAGGGAGTCAAGCTATTCTCCAAGGCGCCTGAGGGCAGGACAAGAAGTAATGGATGGAAACTAGTCAAGGAGAGAAGCAACCTGGAACTGAGGAGAAACTTCCTGACAATTAGAACAATTAACCAGTGGAACAACCTGCCTCCAGAAGCGGTGAATGCTCCAACACTGGAAGTTTTTAAGAAGAGACTGGACAGCTATTTGTCCGAAATGGTATAGGGTTTCCTGCCTGAGCAGGGGGTTGGACTCGATGACCTCCAATGTCCCTTCCAACTTTATTATTATTATTATTAAAAGAAGATATGGTATTTATAAATGAGTTATTAGAATAAGAAATAGAATATAGTTGGGACTTCTGGTTCCGGTCGCAGCACCAGCGGTCGCACAAAGAGTATGTTTCCCCTCGCCGGTAGACCCCTCTGCGGCTCCCTCTGCGATCCGAGAAATCACCTTTGGGCCGACGGGGAAAAGATCGGCCAGTAACATGGCCGATCACTTAGCTGCTCCAGCCGAAAGTCACAGCAACATCTAAGCAAAAAGAACCACCATGGAAGATCCGGGTGAGACATTTCCTTCCCTCTTGATATTTTACTTACTTCCCTGTGAAAAGTTTTTTAGAAACTATTCCCCTCCCTTGAGAAAGCAGTGTTCGAATACTCGGGGAAATGAGCTTTGGGGAAAAAAATAACTAATTTTTATTGTTTATTTGAACTGTTGGAATTTGGGGGATCCTGAAAAGAAAAGAAGAAAAAATCCTTACTGTGACTCTCTCTCTTTGCCTGCCTGTTTTCAGCTTAACTGGAAATCTTTAGGGATCTTTTGCTTCCTCTCCCCCCTCCTGAACTTTTTTATCTACTTTAAAAAGAAAAAAAAAACTCTCTGGCTTTCTGGGCGGATTCATGTGGATTGTATGGTTACAATGTATCTCTGAACTTGGCGTGAAGCCCAGATAGCTGTAGTGTAACAATGTAACCATTTGCAGCTGAACTTTCATACCCTGAACTTGGCGTGACGCCCAGACATTGGTATATCTTTTGGAACTTGCTTAATTTTCTACTTCTAGTTCATTTGACTTTATAATATAAAATATACATCCCAGAAAAATGGATTTTCTCTCACTTTAGGATTACAATATAATAATTGACTTTTAAGACATCCTCTTTTATTATCACTTTGGATTATAAATTAGATATTCACAATACTGACTGGGACTTTTGCTGTCTTCATCTTTGTGTTGGGCTTGATTACTTGTTTTTTCTTTCCTCCCCCCCCCTATTTTTGTTTGGATTTATATTTTATAATATTGCAATCTATCTTTTAAGCTGAACTTTCACTAAAAAAAAATGGAATCCCACTCACAGCTTAATTATGGACTTATACTAGAAAAAAATTTGGAAATGAAAGAGGAATTAAGAGAACATTTTAGAATGCTCAGGAAAGAGGATATTCCAGAGTTAAAAACTGAATCTCAAATTTTGACTGATCATGACACACAACTAGATTTACAACTTAATGAGACGGAGGATTTATATTTACAACCTACTGAAGAGGAAGATGCTACACCTTATATACAAATGAGGGAGATTTCTGATGACCAAAGGCAGAATTCAACTAAAACATCTATAATCTTAAAAGCAACAGAAATGGATTTTCAAATACGAGACATTAAAAATGCTGACAATATGAACAAACAACGAATAATCACCATACTGATTAAGACTGATTACATAGTGCAGACAATACTGGAAAAAAGAGAAGAAGACTACGATCGGACGCAATTGTGGGAAAACGTGCATAGCCAAATATTAAGATGGGAGGAGCTAAAGGCCCTATTGTGGAAACCTGCTTGGCATAAAAAGAAAGCTAGAATTAGGTTTAAAAATGAGTGTTAAAACTTTATCTGATGGGTAAAATGGCTTTTAGAGACTTTGATGATTATGGTCTGGAATGGCAATTACGGAAAATTAGAAAAGTTAAAATTAAAGGAGTTGGATTGAGATTGGTGAAATGTTACTGATATTTTTACTTATAATGATTGAATGTTGGATTGATTTATAAAAATATTTGATAGAGTACAGGAAATAGAATATAGTTGAGAAATATTAATATATATATATATATATATATATATATATATATATATATATATATATATATATATATATATATATATATATGTAGGTCTTTGGTAATTCGGGTTTTCTCCCGCGTAAAATTGAAAGTGTCTTGGCGACGTTTCGACGAAGTCTCATTCGTCATCTTCAGGCTGGTGTCTCTTCGGCCTCGTGCTTCTAGAAGCAATGTGTGATCGCAGCTGTTTCTTCCTTTTAACTGCCAGTGGAGGTATGAACTGATTGGATGGGAGCTTGGCTGTGTTCTGATTGGGTGGAGGTGTGTTCTGATTGGTTAGGGGCTTGGCTGTGCTCTGATTGGATGGGGGGTTGGCTGTGCTCTGATTGGCGGGGGTGTGCTCTGCTTGGGTGGGGGCCCTGTTGTGCTCAGATTAGTCTGAGTTGCAGGGGGATTTGAGATGGAGAGCTGCATTGCTGTTGTTTGGCTTCGCGTTCGTGGTCGTGCCACATCTTCAAGGTGGGTGTCAGTTTGCTTCACGTATGAAATGGAGGGGTTTAAAATGGCCAATGATGCAGCTGTGGTCTGGTTTCTGGTCCGCGGTCGTGCCTCATCATCGGTGCGGTTTGAGTCTGCTTTTTGTGTGGATGTGTGGTGGTGACATCATGTGTGGTCTTCGTGAGTGTGGGTCCAGTGTTGCTCCTTGTGCTAGGGATTCGTCTGTCAATAAGGCTGGGTTTCCAAATGGCTGGTAGGCGGGAGGTATCATCTCGTTTATTCATGCTGTGTGGGCGTTTTTCTATCTCGATGGCTTCTCTGATTATTCTGTTGTTAAAGTGTTCAGTTTTGGCAATAGTTCTGGTATTTTAAAGTCAATTTTATGTCCTGTGGCTTTGAGGTTGTTGGACCAGGGAGGAAGTTGGTTCCTCTTTTCTGACTGAGTTCTTGTGTTCTTCAATGCGTGCACTTATTCTTCTGTTGGTTTGTCCGATGTATGTGGTGGGGCAGGCGGTGCATGGGATTTCATATACTCCTTGATTTTCTAACTCAATTGTCCTTGGGGTTTCTTAGGATGGTGGATATTTTTCGGTTTGTGCAGAATGCTGTCTTGATGTTGTGTTGTGGAGGATCTTGCTGATTTTGTCTGTGGTGCCTTTTATGTATGGGAGGAGGGCTTTGCCGTTTTCTTGTTCTATGTCTTGGATTTTAGTGGGGGTTTCTTTTTGGATTAAGTTGGTAATCTTATTCTTTGGAATCCGTTGGATGTTAGTACATTAGTGAGAGTGTGTAGTTCGGTTTTTAGGTGTTGTTCGTCAGCTAAGCGTTTTGTTCTCGAGATGAGTGTCTTGGCTACGGAGTTGATCTGTGCTGGGTGGTGGTGTGAGAGTGCGTGCAGATAGCGGTTTGTGTGTGTTTTTTCTGGTAGATGGTGTGTCCTAGGGAGCCATTGGATTTCTTGTAGACTAAGACATCCAGAAGGGAAGTGCTTGTTAGCTTCTGTTTCCATGGTGAACTGTATTTTGGGGTGTAGGCTGTTGAGGTGTGTGAGGAAGTTGTCTAGTTTTCTTTCCCTGTGGCCAGATTATGAGGTGTCGTCTACGTATCTGAGCCAGAGTTTTGGGTTTATGATCAGATTTTTCTAGAGCTTGGGTTTCAAAGTGTTCCATGTAGAGGTTTGCAATGACAGTGAGAGGGGTGATCCCATGGGTGCTCCTTCTATTTGTTTGTATTTTTGTCCGTTTGTAGATGAAGTATGTGTTGGATAGGCAATGGTTTGGTCAGATCTAGATGTGCTTGGGGGGGTTATATTTGTTTTGGATAGCTGTCAAGGCTTCTTTGATTGCACTTGGGTGAAGAGGGAATGACATCAAAGCTCACGAGTAGTCGCTGGGCGTAAGTTTGTTTCTTTATGATCTCTATGAATTGGAATGAGTTTTTTTACGTGTGAGGTGATGGATTCTGATAGGGTTTGTAGTTGTTTGGGAGAAATTTGGCTAGGTTTTGTAGAGGTGACCTATGGAGCTGACTATGGGTCTAAGTGGAGTTCCTTCTTTGTGTATCTTGGGGGACCATAGAGCTTAGGGCATCTGGATGATTTTTCTCTGGAATGATTCTTTGCTGGATCTCTTCGCTGATGGGGGAGGCTTTTTATTTTGGATGTTCTTAGTGGTTTTTTTTCCAGTAGGTGGTGGATCTGTGTTTAGGGGTTTTTTTTGTATGTGGAGTCTTGGAGTAGGTTGGTTAATTGGTTTGGTAGTCAGATGTGTTCATAACCACCGTTGGCGTTGCCCTTGTCTGCTGGTAGGAGGATTATGCTGGGCTTCTTTAAGGTTAAGTAGAAGCTGTCCTGTTCCTCTTTGTGTAAGTTGCTTTTGGGTGGCTTGCTGGTGCAGGGATGTTGGAGATTCGAGTCTGATTCTGTTAGTCATCGGGGTTTGATTTTGGTCAGGCTGGTTTCAATCCGCATATAATGGTTTCCGTGGGATGTTTTGGGAGCGACTGCAAAAGTTGAATACCTTGGAAAGGACATTGTTTCGGCTTTGGTGCGGATCCTATCTGAGATGTTATGCACTTTTGTTTCATGTGTGGCTGTGAGGGAGGAGAGGTTGTTTCTGACGTTCTTGTAGTCTTCGGAATTTGTTGGTGTGTGTGTCTGTCTTGAGGGTGGGTGTGTTTCGGCTCTCCAGACGGCGAGTTTTGGATTTGTCCCAAGTGCGGGGGGTGATCTTGTTGCTGTTTGAGGTGAAGTGTGAGGAGATCTTTGTTGATTGGTCTCAGGAGGAAATCTTTTGTGTGTGAAGTTCATTTCTGATTAGGGCCATTCTGTTCTTTAGGATTGCGTTTGGTGCTGCGCAGAGTTGGATTGGAATTTCAATTTGAAGCATGTGGGGATTAAATTTTGATCTCGGCAGTTGCGTAAGAAGGCGAGGTCAATAAAGTGGAAGCTCTTTGGACTTCAAGTTTTTCATAGGTCCAAAATAGGTCTAAAATCCAAGACATAAACAAGAAAACGGCAAAGCCCTCCTCCCAACATAAAAGGCACCACAGACAAAATCAGCAAGATCCTCCACAAACACAACATCAAGACAGCATTCTGCACAAACCGAAAAATATCCACCATCCTAAGAAACCCCAAGGACAAAATTGAGTTAGAAAATCAAGGAGTATATGAAATCCATGCACCGCCTGCCCCACACATACATCGGACAAACCAACAGAAGAATAAGTGCACGCATTGAAGAACACAAGAACTCAGTCAGAAAAGAGGAACCAACTTCCCTGGTCCAACACCTCAAAGCCACAGGACATAAAATTGACTTTAAAAATACCAGAACTTGCCAAAACTGAACACTTTAACAACAGAATAATCAGAGAAGCCATCGAGATAGAAAAACGCCCCACACAGCATGATATAAACGAGATGATACCTCCCGCCTACCAGCCATTTGGAAACCCAGCCTTATGACAGACGAATCCCTAGCACAAGGAGCAACACTGGACCCACACTCACGAAGACCACACATGATGTCACCACCACACATCCACACAAAAAGCAGACTCAAACCCGCACCGATGATGAGGCACGACCGCGGACCAGAAACCAGACCACAGCTGCATCATTGGCCATTTTAAACCCCTCCATTCATACGTGAAGCAAACTGACACCACCTTGAAGATGTGGCACGACCACGAACGCGAAGCCAAACAACAGCAATGCAGCTCTCCATCTCAAATCCCCCTGCAACTCAGACTAATCTGAGCACAACAGGGCCCCCACCCAAGCAGAGCACACCCCCGCCAATCAGAGCACAGCCAACCCCCCATCCAATCAGAGCACAGCCAAGCCCCTAACCAATCAGAACACACCTCCACCCAATCAGAACACAGCCAAGCTCCCATCCAATCAGTTCATACCTCCATGGCAGTTAAAAGGAAGAAAACAGCTGCGATCACACATTGCTTCTAGAAGCACGAGGCCGAAGAGACACCAGCCTGAAGATGACGAATGAGACACTCATTGACTTCATGGGGCAAAGCCATCGCCCAGGATGCCTCCAAAGGAGGGCGCTATGAGGAGGCTCGGTTCTCAGATGCGGGCTCGATTAATCGACACGTAAGAATTGCCCGGCATATCAGACATTAAAAGCATATATGGACGTGCGGCCCGGAATGGCCAATGGGGGGCAGTGAGGATGCCAGACCTAGCCGCGCGACCCAAAACGTGTGTCGGGGGGGGGGTAGGAAGCGCATCAGGAGCGATGACACCCAGGAAGGATAAGATCGGTAAGGAAGGGAGAGGTGGAATGAGGGCGAGGCAGCAGTGGCTCAGCTGAGCTTAGGCAGATGAGGCAGAAGGATAGATGCGGTGCTGCATGCGCACATCCAGGCATGCAGAAAGATGTGGAAGGAATAGGACCCAGAGGGATAGATAATGGGAAGGAGGTACAGCGGATGGTTCAAAGGGATAAGAAGGAGAGGGGGGAAGGTGAGGCAGTTGGCTAACGCACCAACGCATCAACATTAGGAAGGATAGGATCTGCAGGATGAGAGGAGGTGAATTCAGGAGTGAGCCGGCACGATAGCCCCAGAGATCGTAGGCAGACGAGGCAGAGGACGGGATACGGCTGTGCGCACGCACATCCCAAAGCGCGGAAGGAAATCGAGGAAATAGCACTAATAGGGATAGATAGTGGAAGACAGGAACAACGGGCAGACAAACGGGATGGAAAGGAGGGAGCGGCAATGGGAAGGCATCTACAGACACCGGATCTGGGTGTAAGGCCCAGAAACGAGTAACGGGGAGCAGTGGGAAAGCAAGCCAACGGCGGCAATGCCAGGAAGGAGGGGATTGACAAGGATGGGAGGGAGGAAGGTTGATAAACGGAGTGCAAAAAAAGAGGAGGCGGGACAATTAAGGCAATTACGGTCAGCCAGAGGATGGCCCTATCACACGGTCAAGAGTAAGCAGTTAGCTAGCAGGGTTTATAAAAGTAATTTCCACCCAAACTTTACTCTGAGGACGTGGCAGAGGACCAGCGAAAGCTAAGTTGTTTTAATATTGTAAATAGTGTTTTTATTGTTTTAAACTTTTAACAATAAACAGCTGGTTTATATTCTCCCGGAGATCGAGGACTGTGTTATTGAACAGATATGCCCGGATTCGATTTTTGCAGTTATCAAGGACATTTACGGAAGAGCAGTATTGCTCCAAGCCAGGAGGTGGGAGAACCTTGCCAAACGGGAGGCCGTTAATTACCGAAAATTGGCCTTCCTACATGATTGCATCCGCAATGACTTGCCACCCAAATCCTTGCGTAGGAGGCCGGTGGTGATACTCCATAGAAGCACAGATGGCAGTCGGCAATTCCAGCGCCGGACTATAGTGCATTAATAATGACCATCACAGGCGCATTAATACTGGTTGCCCAGGATCGGAGTGCCAGGAGCTCTGCCGATCCACACTGGCACAACAGAATTATGGAGACCCTCAACGGCACATATATGAAACCACACCAGAGGGCACGCCAGCAAAAAGACTGAAACGCTCCAGAGAAAGATGGAGACCTAAAAGAGCACATAATTACAACCACAATTCCGGACGGTCCATAATGTGTCATAAGAGTCCTCACTGATGAGGATGGAAACCAGCTACTACAATGGGATACGGCCTTAAGTATGATGAGGGATGCCCAACCATGATTTCATCGCAGCCGTGGAACCTACAATACAAAACATGGTTTACTAACGACGCAGAAAAAAAAATCTATAAGTAGGCGGTCACGGGGCTTACTCGAGAACCACAAACAACACCACGTCTTACCAGCAGGGAGAGGAAGGCCCTAGACGGAGCTACGGAAGGACAAATCCATTGTGATCCTACCGCAGATAAGGGCAGGGCCACGGTTTGTCATGGACAGGGCCACATATAACAGCAAGGCCCCAGTCCCTACTAAACGACACCAGTGCGTATAGAGGACCAAGATAGACCATACAACGTCATGAAGAATCAGCTCAATAAAATCATGGATAGGCTTAAAAGACAGGGGCGGATGAAATGAAGAGAGATGAGGGCCATACGCCTAGGGATCGGCAATGGCGAGATTACGGCTTGCCAAAATACACAAAGGGATCCCTTTAAGACCCATTGTGGCGTTTAGGGGTACACCAATGTTGGCTGGCTAGATGGCTAAGTCAGCGGCTACAGCATCTAGTCGGAGGATGGTACAACCACGGTAAAATCGTCGCAGGAGTTCCTACAGACGACTCAAAGCACGTGGAATACAAGATGATGAGACCATGATTTACATTTTGATGTGACGTCGTTGTTCACTCTATCCCACAAGAGCTGGCTGTTCAACTATAAAAGATCTATTACAGCTAAAGGGATTGCAAAGTCATGTTCCCTTAAGATGGAAGACTTCATCAAACTGCTGCAGTTGTGTCTGAGAAACCACATTTCACGTTCCAGGACACATGTATGAACAAATCAAGGGCACGCCGATGGGGTCCCCCATCTCGGGGTTATCGCTGAGGCGGTCTACAGTGCTGGAGGCTAAGGCAATGGCCGTTTACCACCCGGAATTCTGGGCCATATGTGGACGATAAGTTCGCTATCGTTAAACGGACTGAAAAAGCTGCCTTTATGGAAAGATTGAATGCAGTGTTCCCGGACATACAATTTACAGCGGAGGAGGAAGCCAGGTTAGTTTGGCCTTTCTGGCGTATTAGTCACGCGCCAAGCCAACGGCACCCTCCACACAACTGTATACAGGAAAGCGACCCATACCGACAGGATGCGCATTACACGAGCAACCACCCGGCAGCCCACAAGATCGCATGCATTCGGACGTTATTTGCACGTATAGATACGCATTGCAGTACCAAAAACGGCTAAGCTAAGTGGAACGTGCCCCATCTCCACCAGGTATGCAGGTGGAACGGCTACCCGGCACATTTTTGTCCAAAGATATAGTAGCGCAGGAACCCCGTAGAGCCACAGAGGACCTAGGGACAATATCCCTGGACAACGATACCTTACGTCCAGGGGGGGGGTGTCAGAGGCAACGTCTCGCATATTAGCGCCGCATAACATCAGGGTGGCCCACGACCCGACCAAAACACTCCGTATGAAAACGATGGCCCTAAGGAACCACTGCCAGAGGAGGAAAAATCATCGGTGGTCTATAGGGGTGCACTGCAAGGATTGCCAGTGTAATTACACGGGAGAGACTGCCAAACGGATAAAACCCAGGGTACATGAAACACAATTGGCCTGCAAAGGCAGGAGCAGTATTCCCAAATATGGACGCATATTGGTGAATAATGGACACTCATTTGACTTCATGGGGGCAAAAGCCATCGACCAGGATGCTCCAAAGGAGGGCGCCTACTGAAGGAGGCCTGGTTCTCAGATGCGGGCTCGACTTATCGACACGTAGAATTGCCCCCGGCATATCAGGACTTAAAAAGCTATGGACGTGGGCCCGGAATGGCCAATGGGGGGGCAGTGAGGATGCCAGACCTAGCCGCGCGACCCAAAACGCGTGTGGGGGTGGGGGTGGAAGGCGCATCAGGAGCGATGACACCAGGAAGGATAAGATCGGTAAGGAAGGGAGAGGGTGGAACTGAGGGCGAGGCAGCAGGTGGCTCAGCTGAGCTTAGGCAGATGAGGCAGAAGGATAGGATGCGGCTGTGCATGCGCACATCCAGGCATGCAGAAAGATTGGAAGGAATAGGACCCAGAGGGATAGATAATGGAAGGCAGGTACAGCGGATGGTTCAAAGGGATAAGAAGGAGGGGGGGAAGGTGAGGCAGTTGGCTAACGCACCAACGGCAGGAACATTAGGAAGGATAGGATCTGCAAGGATGAGAGGAGGTGAATTCAGGAGTGAGCCGGCAGATAGCCCAGCTGATCGTAGGCAGACGAGGCAGAGGGACGGGATACGGCTGTGCGCACGCACATCCAAGCGCGGAAGGAAATCGGAGGAAATAGCACTAATAGGGATAGATAGTGGAAGACAGGAACAACGGGCAGACAAACGGGATGGAAAGGAGGGGAGCAGCAATGGGAAGGCATCTAAGACACCGGATCTGGGTGTAAGGCCCAGAACGAGTACGGGGGAGCAGCTGGAAAGCAAGCCAACGGCGGCAACGCCAGGAAGGAGGGGATTGACAAGGATGGGAGGGAGGAAGGTTGGAGAACTGGAGTGCAAAAAAGAGGAGGCGGGACAATTAAGGCAATTACGGTCAGCCAGGACGGATGGCCCTATCACACGGTCAATGAGTAAGCAGTTAGGCTAGCAAGGTTTATAAAAGTAATTTCCACCCCAAAACTTTACTCTGAGGACGCTGGCAGAGGACCAGCGAAAGCTAAGTTGTTTTAATATTGTAAATAGTTGTTTTTATTGTTTTAAACTTTTTAACAATAAACAGCTGGTTTATATTTCTCCCGGAGATCGAGGACTGTGTTATTGAACAGATATGCCCGGGATTCGTATTTTTGCAGTTATCAAAGACATTTACGGAAGAGCAGTATTGCTCCAAGCCAGGAGGTGGGAGAACCTTGCCAAACGGGAGGCCGTTAATTACCGAAAATTGGCCTTCCTACATGATTGCATCCGCAATGACTTGCCACCCAAATCCTTGCGTAGGAGGCCGGTGGTGAACTCCATAGAAGCACAGATGGCAGTCCGGCAATTCCAGCGCCGGACTATACGTGCCTTAATTAATGACCATCACAGGCGCATTAATACTGGGTTGCCCAGGATTCGGAGGCGCCAGGAGCTCTGCCGATCCACACTGGCACAACAGCATTATGAGACCCTCAACCGGCACATATATGAAACCACACAGAGGGCACGCCAGCAAAAGACTGAAACGCTCCAGAGAAAGATGGAGACCCTAAAAAGAGCACATAATTACAACCACAATTCCGGACTGGTCCATAATGTGTCATCAAGAGGCCTCACTGATGAGGAAACCAGGCTACTACAATGGGATACGGGCCTTAATCTGATGGATGCCCAACCCATTGATTTCATCGCAGCCGTGGAACCTACAATACAAAACATGGTTACTAACGACGCAGAAAAAACTCTATAAGGCAGCGGGTCACGGGGCTACTCATGAACCACAAACAACACCACGTCTTACCAGCAGGGGAGAGGAAGGCCCTAGAGGAGCTACGGAAGGACAAATCCATTGTGATCCTACCGGCAGATAAGGGCAGGGCCACGGTTGTCATGGACAGGGCCACATATAACAGCAAGGCCCAGTCCCTACTAAACGACACCAGTGCATATAGAGTGACCAAGATAGACCCTACAACGTCCATGAAGAATCAGCTCAATAAAATCATGGATAGGCTTAAAAGACGGGGGGGAATGAATGAAGAAGAGCTGAGGGCCATACGGCCTAGGGACTCGGCAATGGCGAGATTCTACGGCTTGCCAAAAATACACAAAGAGGGGATCCCTTTAAGACCCATTGTGGCGTTTAGGGGTACACCAATGTTTGGCCTGGCTAGATGGCTAAGTCAGCGGCTACAGCATCTAGTAGAGGATGGTACAACCACGGTAAAATCGTCGCAGGAGTTCCTACAGAGACTCAAAGCAGTGAGAATACAAGATGATGAGACCATGATTTCATTTGATGTGACGTCGTTGTTCACATCTATCCCACAAGAGCTGGCTGTTTCAACTATAAAAGATCTATTACAGCTAAAGGGATTGCAAAGTCATGGTTCCCTTAAGATGGAAGACGTCATCAAACTGCTGCAGTTGTGTCTGAGAACACATTTCACGTTCCAGGACACGATGTATGAACAAATCAAGGGCACGCCGATGGGGTCCCCCATCTCGGGTGTTATCGCTGAGGCGGTCCTACAGTGCCTGGAGGCTAAGGCAATGGCCGTTTACCACCCAGAATTTTGGGCCAGATATGTGGACGATACGTTCGCTATCGTTAAACGGACTGAAAAAGCTGCCTTTATGGAAAGATTGAATGCAGTGTTCCCGGACATACAATTTACAGCGGAGGAGGAAGCCAACGGTAGTTTGGCCTTTCTGGACGTATTAGTCACGCGCCAAGCCAACGGCACCCTCCACACAACTGTATACAGGAAAGCGACCCATACCGACAGGATGCTGCATTACACGAGCAACCACCCGGCAGCCCACAAGATCGCATGCATTCGGACGTTATTTGCACGTATAGATACGCATTGCAGTACCAAAAAGGCTAAGCAAGTGGAACGTGCCCATCTCCACCAGGTATGCAGGTGGAACGGCTACCCGGCCAGTTTTGTCCAAAGATATAGTAAGCGCCAGGAACCCCGTAGAGCACCAGAGGACCTAGGGACAATATCCTGGACAACGATACCTTACGTCCAGGGGGTGTCAGAGGCAACGGCTCGCATATTAGCGCCGCATAACATCAGGGTGGCCCACCGACCCGACCAAACACCCCGTATGAAAACGATGCGCCCTAAGGAACCACTGCCAGAGGAGGAAAAATCATCGGTGGTCTATAGGGTGCACTGCAAGGATTGCCAGTGTAATTACACGGGAGAGACGGCCAAACAGATAAAAACCAGGGTACATGAACACAAATTGGCCGTCAAAAGGCAGGAGCAGTATTCCCAAATATGGACGCATATGATGAATAATGGACACTCATTTGACTTCATGGGGGCAAAAGCCATCGCCCAGGATGCCTCCAAAGGAGGGCACCTACTGAAGGAGGCCTGGTTCTCAGATGCGGGCTCGATTAATCGACACGTAGAATTGCCCCCGGCATATCAGACATTAAAAGCATATCTGGACGTGTGGCCCGGAATGGCCAATGGAGGGGCAGTGAGGATGCCAGACCTAGCCGCGTGACCCAAAACGCATGTGGGGGTGGGGGTGGAAGGCGCATCAGGAGCGATGACACCAGGAAGGATAAGATCGGTAAGGAAGGGAGAGGGTGGAACTGAGGGCGAGGCAGCAGGTGGCTCAGCTGAGCTTAGGCAGATGAGGCAGAAGGATAGGATGCGGCTGGGCATGCGCACACCCAGGCATGCAGAAAGATTGGAAGGAATAGGACCCAGGGGGATAGATAATGGAAGGCAGGTACAGCGGATGGTTCAAAGAGATAAGAAGGAGGGGGGGAAGGTGAGGCAGTTGGCTAACGCACCAACGGCAGCAACATTAGGAAGGATAGGATCTGCAAGGATGAGAGGAGGTGAATTCAGGAGTGAGCCGGCAGATAGCCCAGCTGATCGTAGGCAGACGAGGCAGAGGGACGGGATACAGCTGTGCGCACGCACATCCAAGCGTGGAAGGAAATCGGAGGAAATAGCACTAATAGGGATAGATAGTGGAAGACAGGAACAACGGGCAGACAAACGGGATGGAAAGGAGGGGAGCGGCAATGGGAAGGCATCTAAGACACCGGATCTGGGTGTAAGGCCCAGAACGAGTACGGGGGAGCAGCTGGAAAGCAAGCCAACGGCGGCAACGCCAGGAAGGAGGGGATTGACAAGGATGGGAGGGAGGAAGGAGAACTGGAGTGCAAAAAAGAGGAGGCGGGACAATTAAGGCAATTACGGTCAGCCGGGATGGATGGCCCTATCACACGGTCAATGAGTAAGCAGTTAGGCTAGCAAGGTTTATAAAAGTAATTTCCACCCCAAAACTTTACTCTGAGGACGCTGGCAGGGGACCAGCGAAAGCTAAGTTGTTTTAATATTGTAAATAGTTGTTTATATTGTTTTAAACTTTTTAACAATAAACAGCTGGTTTATATTTCTCCCGGAGATCGAGGACTGTGTTATTGAATATATATATATATATATATATATAGGTTTTTGGTAATTCGGGTTTTCTCCTGCGTAAAATTGGAAGTGTCTTGGCGACGTTTCGACTAAGTCTCATTCGTCATCTTCAGGCTGGCGTCTTCGGCCTCGTGCTTCTAGGAGCAATGTGTGATCACAGCTGTTTCTTCCTTTTAACTGCCAGTGGGGGTATGAACTGATTGGGTGGGAGCTTGGCTGTGTTCTGATTGGGTGGAGGTGTGTTCTGATTGGTTAGGGGCTTGGCTGTGCTTTGATTGGATGGGGGATTGGCTGTGCTCTGATTGGATGGGGGTGTGTTCTGTTTGGGTGGGGGCTTTGTTGTGCTCGGATTAGTCTGAGTTGCAGCAGGATTTGAGATGGAGAGCTGCATTGCTGTTGTTTGGCTTCGCATTCGTGGTCGTGCCATATCATCAAGGTGGGTGTCAGTTTGCTTCATGTATGGATTGGAGGGGTTTGAAATGGCTAATGATGCAGCTGTGGTCTGGTTTCTGGTTTGTGGTCGTGCCTCATCATCGGTGTGGGTTTGGGTTTGCTTTTTGCGTGGATGTGTGGTGGTGACATCCTGTGTGGTTTTCGTGAGTGTGGGTCTAGTGTTATTCTTTGTGTTAGGGACTCGTTTGTCAATAAGGGTGGGTTTCCAAATGGCTGGTAGGTGGGAGGTATCATCTCGTTTATTCATGCTGTGTGGGCGTTTTTCTATCTCGATGGCTTCTCTGATTATTCTGTTGTTAAAGTGTTCAGTTTGGGCGATAGTTCTGGTATTTTTAAAGTCAATTTTATGTCCTGTGGCTTTAAGGTGTTGGACCAGGGAAGAAGTTGGTTCCTCTTTTCTGACTGAGTTCTTGTGTTCTTCAATGCGTGCACTTATTCTTCTGTTGGTTTGTCCGATGTATGTGGTGGGGCAGGCGGTGCATGGGATTTCATATACTCCTTGATTTTCTAACTCAATTTTGTCTTTGGGGTTTCTTAGGATGGTGGATATTTTACGGTTTGTGCAGAATGCTGTCTTGATGTTGTGTTTGTGGAGGATCTTGCTGATTCTGTCTGTGGTGCCTTTTATGTATGGGAGGAGGGCTTTGCCGTTTTCTTGTTCTCTGTCTTGGATTTTAGGGGGGGTTTCTTTTTGGATTAGGTTGGTGATCTTATTTCTTTGGAATCTGAGTTGTGTTTGTTTCTTTTCTTTATTCTTTTTGGCCACATAGGTTATAACCACACCCCTAAAATATGCTTTCGCTGTATCCCATACATTTTGAATAGAAGTTTCTTCTTTCTTATTTATTTTTTAAAAAATTCCATTTCTTTCATTGCTAATTGCAAAAATTCCTTTTCTTTCAATATAGCTTTGTTGAACCGCCATCTTAATTTTTTCTAGTTCCTTTCCACGTCATTCTAATTGGATTATGGTCTGCCCAAATATTAGGTTCTATTTCTATCTCCTGTATCATAGTCCTTAAATCATAAGAAGTCCATATCATATCAATTCGTGACCAGGATTTATGTCTATTTGAATAAAATGTATATTGTGCTTTATCTGGATTCATTTCTCTCCATATATCTTGTATACCTAATTCATCTTTCATCTTTAGAAAAGAATTAGATAAGGTATTTCCCCCTTTTTTCCCTTGTTTGTAGCTCTTGTAATCCTGTTTTGCATCAGTTATCGCATTAAAGTCTCCAAGAATACAAAGATTTTGATAGTTTAATTCCATTAACTTATCATATAGTTGCTGAAAAAAATGATCTTGTTTCTCATTGGGGGCATATATCGCAATCATCAAAATTTGTTTTTGGTTCCATGTAGTTTCCACCATTAATAGTCTTCCTTCATCATCAGCATAAATTTGTTTTGGGCTCATCTTCTCTTTTATATAGAAAGCTACCCCTCTTTTCTTTTGCAGTGCCGATGAAAAATAAAGTTTGCCTATTTTTGGTTGTTCTAGAAGTCTAAAGTGTTGTCTTTTTATATGTGTCTCTTGGAGACAGATTATGTCCATTTTTAATTTTTGTAATTTATAAAAAATTTTACTCCTTTTTGATGGGGAGTTAAGACCATTTATATTTGTTGAGAAAATTCCAATTTCTTCCATAGTTTTAATTGTACTTAGATCTGTCTTCTAGGAGAAGTTATCTGTCTCTGATCCTTGGGTCTTACATCTTCTTCTGATTGAGTCTTTTTAGGTTCTTCCTCTTCTGTTTGTTTCAATGCTCCTGCTTCTTCCTCCGGTTTCTTAGATCTGATATCGCCTTCTTCCAGAAATGTTCTATGATTGTTAAAAAATTCCTCTGCTTTAAATGGGGTATCCAATCTATATCTTCTCGAGTCCCAAAAAATTAATAATCCTTCTGGGACCAACCATCTAAAATTTATTCCTTTGTTCAGTAGTTTCCTTGTCAAAAATTGATATTCTCTTCGTGCTTCTCTTATTCTCTTCGGGATCTGTTTAAGAACTAGAAGTTCTTTATCTTTATATTTCAGTGGTTGGTCTCTTATTGCTCTCAAAATCTCATCTCGTATTGCTCTTTTAAGAAATCTTATGTGGACCTCTCTGGGGACTCTATTTCTTCTTGCATAGCTTGAATTGGGAGGGCTTCCGGTGACTTTGCTGATGGTAGACCCGGGGAAAATTGCTCCGCTCCCCGGGTCCGAAATTTTCTTCACTGGTGGGCCCGTTTGGGCTAAACGCCACCCTGGAGGGGTGGCCACCGAAGGGCGAACCTTTGAGGAACGGGAGCCGGCGGTAGCCAGCTTACTGAACCCAAAGCAGCCCCTGGAACCAGCAAAAGAAAGGCGGATCGCATTTATGCGAGCCGCCATTCCCAGCTGATCGTCGGAGACAGAAAACAGCTGATTTGGAAGGCAAGCAGCCCGGACGGGTGAGAATATGCTTCTTTTCTCTTTATGAAGTGGATTTAATTGAAGACTGTCTTTAAAACGAAGCTGGAAGGCTGAAGGGAGGAAGGAGGTGGATTTATTCCCCCCCCCCTCCCAGATAAAGGGTGGTTTAAGCGAAAGAACCAATTTGGATTACTTTAAAAACCTTTTTAACTGGAGAAAATATTTTATTTTTGGAAGGAGAGGAAGACTTAATATCTGGGAAAAGCCACTCTGTTTTTTTGTTGTTGTTACTTTCACTAACTTTAAAGAACTTTAAAGAATTCTGAAACTAAGTTCCCACTTCGGACATTTTTTTTCTCTTTTTTTTACCACCTAGAGGCTACATTGTAATTTTCCTCTCTTTGTTCTCTGATAGCTTTGTTTATTCAGCTGCAAGACTTGGCTGCAAGCCCAGACATCCTTATCTCTCTCAAAGCTACTGAGAGGGAAGTTCCCAGCTCCTTCTGTGAATGTTTGGCCTTTTTAATTAGCTATATACTTTCTACAGCAAAAAAATAGGGTTTTGTTTTTTTCTTGTGGGTGACTGTGAAATATTTTTTTTTTAATTTACAATTAGATCATTTTTCTTTATAATATCTTTGTTTTTACATCACAGTTCTTTCTTTTTTTTTCTTTTTGATTTTTCTTTTGGGTATAAATACATTTCTTTTTTTGGCCTTTTTGTTTGCTCTTTTTACTTTTCTTTTTTTTTATTCTCCCTCCTTTCGGGATGGTTCCAGAAATTTTTTGTTGTTCCCCTCTTTTTTTTCTTTTTCTTAATTAATTTTTTGTTGGAATTATTAGTACTTTTTCCTTTCTTTTTTCTTTTTTCCCATTAAAAGTACATGTGCCTTGTCTCCTGATAATAGGAGGGCATTGGATTACAATTGGCCATCGGGCCCTCTGGTGGATTATAACTAGCCATTGGGTCCCTCAGTGGATTATAAATAAATATAACAACTAGAAGATGAGCATCTCAAATTTGGCTAAAGAGGTGAAGAAGGGCTCTTCAGCCCCCACTTCAACCTCAGTGAGCCCAGCTCCTCAAAAATCAATTACTACATTTCCACAACAGGAAACTCAACGAAAAGATACGCAAGCGATACTCCAAGCAATCACAGACTCTAAAATGGAAATGAAAAAAGATTATGTAGACTTGAAAAGTGATCTTCTTAAAATGGATCAAAAAATGGAAACTTTCCAACAGATGATGATAGATACTCAACAAAGAATACAAAAAATAGAGGATAAGTCGGAGATGGTTGATCAGAAATTAGAAATTATCCACTGCCCCACCCACCAGAGAACCCCTGGATCTCTCCCAATCCTGCCTGGCCCCCACAGGCATCCCTCCCCAGGAGCAACATCGAGGTGGCCACGCCCACCCTGGCCATGCCCACCCACACTGCCATGACTACAATAGCCACACCCACTTGGTAGCCATGCCCACTTGGTGGCCATGCCCACCCATGCTGCCATGACTACCATAGCCATGCCCACACAACCACGCCCACTCGGGTGGCCACGCCCACTCGGTGGCCATGCCCCTGGCACCCGGCGATGCGTAAGTGGGTTTAGGGTTGCAGTTGGGCACTCGGTCTCTAAAAGGTTCACCACCACTGGTATAGGTTCTCCTGCTTGAGCAGGGGGCTGGACTAGAAGACCTCCTAGGTCCCTTCCAGCTCTATTCTATTCTATTCTATTCTATTCTATTCTATTCTATTCTATTCTATTCTATTCTATTCTATTCTATTCTATTCTATTCTATTCTATTCTAGACAGGCCCTACTCTTAACATTAGGCTGAGTTCAAGGTTACTGAGTGCTTCCATGGCGTTAGAGCACAGGCATCACTATGGTTAAGTGTCACCAAACTAGAATGGTACCAAACTCCATAACTCTGGGTGACCTTCCCTAGCAGTCTCTGGAGGGAAGAGACCCCACTGAAGGACAGCAGAAGTCACTTTTCTGGCTGTTGAACTATCTCCATCCAGCATGACTTTATGCACATGTCCTAGCAGGAATGACTAAGACAACTACAGAACACTGACCCAAGTGGTGTATCTGTGACTTTTCTCTACCGTGCTTTTCTCCAGCTACCTCTCCTTACATGGAAGTTTAGGGTCCCAAGAGCAGAAGCTCCTTCTCACTGCAATCATCACCATCCCTGTCTCTGAGACCTCTTCTCCTATGTCTCCAGTGACTGCCTTCCATGTAAACATCAGACTGAAGCAACATGGAAGTGATCTTGCATCAGAAAAGGATAAATATCACAGGTTAAGCTTTCTGTGGCTCACATTACAGAACAGTCTGGAGCTGTGCTCTTGAATATATTTTCTCTCTCTTCCAGGTGAATCTTGGTTCGTCTCTGGAAAGCCACTGGATATTCCATCCTGTCAGAGTGCTTTGAATTCTTCTAATTCTGTTTTTTTTAGAAAGAGGAAGGAGATTGATTCAGCCCCATGAATTATGGACCCCCTGCTTCTGCTTCTGATGCTGCTGGTGTCCCAGCCACTCTCTGGGAAGCTGAGAATGAAGTGCCCACTGAATTTGGACAACCAGGATGGAGAAAAGCCATGGAGCTATTATAGGCCAGGAGATCTTCTCATTGGTATAGTCATCTCTCCATCAGAAATAGCACCTGCAACATTTCCTTTCAACATGGCTCCTTCAAGTCAGATTCAGCCGTAAGTCAGGCGATGGAGTTTCATTCCCTCCATTTGCAGTTTCAACACTCTTTTTTTCCCTTTTCTTGTTTTACTCCTTTATTGCAGGACCTAACTAATTTTTTGAATCCTTTTGATTTCCATGGCTTCCCTCTTTTGTCTTATTTTCTGGGAGAGGCTCCAATCCAAACATGAGGCAATTAAAACCTGAAAAAGTCCACTTTATTTTCCTCTCCCTGTTCAATCCTAAATTCATGACTTGAATACTAAATTTTGTTGAAAGGAGTGATTGTTTAAGTTTCCACTGCCCAGGTCATTTCCATATTTTTATACCCACTGATTGATATTCTATGCCTGATTTTTATAGGAATAGAGGATGACTTGGGTCACTTATCAAATATCTTCTTCCTTTTATGATTGTGCTACTTTAATGACTGAAATATTCTGCAACATGTTTACTGGGCTGATGAAAATTAATACTGTTACAAATAGAATATTTCTAATTTTAATCCTTTTGGAGAACTATCTCCATCTTTTCTTCTCAACATTTACAATATTAAATGGTGATGGTAGCTATCATTTGCCTCTGATTTGGGATCAAATCAGTCTCAGTTAGCTTTTGGAGAAAAAGAGGATTAAGTAGAAAAAAGGTATTTAGTTCTTGCTGTTGATGTTAATATTAACATGAGCATGATTTTACAGCAGTTTATCTTATGAAAAGGAAAGAATACTGCGCATGATTTTCAATATTGAAGTGGTTAATAAAAATCACCAGCTCCTGCACAATCTCACACTTGGCTACAACCTCTATAACAACTGTTTGAACACCCTCGGCACTTCAGATGCCTTGCTGGACATGCTCTCTACTGGAGAAGCCAATGTTCCCAACTACAGCTGTGGAAGGAAGAACAAACTTTTGGTTCTTTTTGATGGAGCTGCTGAAGACATCTCCATCCAGATGTCAACATTAGGAGGCCCCTACAAAGTCGCCCAGGTTTGTGTTTGTTTTTCCTCTATCTGGTAAATTGATGTGTGAGTGATAGATCAAAACCATTTTTTTCTCTATGGAATTCAATAACTCCTTTTCACTGTGGCCTTTGTAGGTTTCATGACTGGGGATTGAGGTAACAGTGGGAGGAAGGGAGGAGCAAGGTTCAAAACAGAAACATCTACTCGTGAGACCATCCTGAATGCTTTGAGGCCTTTTGCTTCATATTTGTGAAGGTGAGGAGAGGCTCTGTGTTGAATCAAAGAGCCTTCTGCACAATGCGTAGATGTAACACCAATGGAAAGCTCACATTTGTGTCATGATATTAGCCAAAATAATGATATTCTCAATCATGAACAAATCCCAGATTTATAAACAGAGTTCCACTGGATTATCTTTCTTACTGTTGATGAAACATATATGTATTATGAATCTGTAGGGAGCATTAGCATTGATTAACCATTTTATATATAAAAAAGCTAAAAATATATTACTCAATATCTTAACTATTTTTGCCCTAAAATGCTCATGATCAAATTCATCATAAAAGGTCGGAAGAACAATATTGCCCCTGGAGAAGCTTTTCTACCAGCTGAACAATTCAAGAAATATCCCAGATGGTGGGACCCTCTATTGGCAGTTTCATTTACATATATAAATAATACTTGCCATACCCATTTGGGTGGAAGATGGCAATTGTAGTTCCTATATATTAAAAAAATGGAATAAAAAAGACCCTAGCAATTCCAGGCCCATTTGTCTAACAGATATTGTGGTTTAAATACATGCCAGCTTCTCCTTGTAGAAGCACGAGCAGTCTTTAAGTAGATTTGACAATTGTTTTGTCTTGAACCATCTAACTATAAAAATATCAATCAGAGGAAATAACGGTTTGCTGCTTCTATAGCATTTGACACAGTAAACAAAGAAATATTATGGAAGAAATTGACTGCCCTTAAAATAGAACTCAGAATATTGACCCTGCTCAAAGTTCTTTCTACAAGCACTGACAGTGAGAACAATTAATCAGTGGAACTACTTGCCTCATGAAGTTCTGGGTGCTTCATTACTTGAGGTTTTCAAAAAGAGACTGGAAATTCATTTTGTCTGGAACGGTATAGGATCACTTGTTATGGGCAGGGATCTACTAGAAGACCTTCATGGTCCCTTCCAAACCAATTACTTTATGTTCTCGCTTGAGAGTGTGTTTTGGGCTCATTGGAACTATGACAAATAGGACTAATTCTTACCATATGTCAAAATAAAAAATTATGGTCTTTGGAAAATGAAATCATTGCCATATAGGGCTAATAGATGAGGAGGCAACAGAGCAAGTTCACACCTTTCCTTACCTGGGGGAACTTTTCTCTGTGACTGGATCTGGGCTCCCTCAACGTTAAAGGAGTTCATTTAGACCAAAGGCACAAGTGAATGCATTGTTAAAAGAATGTTAAAAAATCATAGCTATGGAGCTTCCTTAGCCTGAATTATGAATTTGAGATTTAATTTATTCCATTTCTAGAACAAAGCCCATTACATCATCTGAGAAGTATCTTGAGGATTGATAAAATGACTTGAGCTGCTGTCGTGAGAGCTGAACTGAGAATGTATACAATTTATAAAATTAGGGCATATATTTTTTTTAATAAAATTAATGGTGTGGAAACTGTCAGAGTCCCCAAACTCTGTTAGAAAAAACAAATTTCAATTAAAAAGTTCTTGAAGTGTATAACTGACTAATCCAAGATTTTCAAAACAAGGAAAAATATAACCATCCTCTGTAAGGTTGGCACATAGAAATGCAATAGCTGCTACAAATGTACCTTCCAAACTGACAAATATTGACTTAAATCTTCCAAATCTTACAATGAATATACTTGTATTTGTGGAGCTCCAGAGATAGAAGACGTAATACATCTATTATTATGAATGTCAATTGTATAAGAAAGAGGGAGATCAAAATCTTGGACTGCACTTTAGAGAAATAACCTATTGGGATCCTAATATTAAAAATAAACATATTTCCTCTGTTCAGAATTGAAAAACTATATATAATAAAGCCCTTTTTGGGAGGAAATTATAGTCCAATTGTGGTAAATTCTGAGGTCATAAAGAAATACTCTTTTCATTCTTTATGCTTATTCTATTGCACTATTTTTTTTAATTTTACATTTACATGTTATTTTGTTAATGTTCTGTCTTTTACATTCTATATCTTGATATGGCCTAATGTCTAATCAACAAGAAACTGTTCTAATATGTGCATGAGAAAAAAATTGGATTCATTAAAAGCTAAAAATTGGGACTTGGTAGGACCCCAAATATAACACATAATTCTTCATTGTTTTTTCAGGTCAGTGATAGAATTGCTTCAGAGGTTCTGAGTGATAAAAGTCAATTCCCTTTTTTCCATCTGATGCTCCCCAAAGAAGGATTCCAATACCCAGCAATTGTCCTATTGCTTCTCCATTTTGGATGGACCCTGATTGGTCTCTTTGCTCCAGACACAGAGAAGGGAGAGAATTTCATGAGAACCTTTACTCCAGTGCTTCTCAGGAATAGAATTTGTATTGTTATATTACAACAATTCTCAACTAGTGGACATACAGCACCCCTCAGGGATGTCCTCTCTAAGTGGAATCAAGTCAACGTCTTTGTTCACTTCATAGAATTTGCTTCCATTCGGAACAGAATTCTTCCTTTCCATTCAACATTTGAAGGTTTGCCAGGACCCAATGAAGGAAAAGTCTGGATCATGACAATGCTTGGAGTATATCTCATGCGAAAGGAATGGTATCTCAAGCACGTCCATAGTATTTGGACCTTTCCTTTTCAGTGGAAAAAGAGTTGGAGACAAGATGATGCCTATAAAGATCCTTTCTTTTTGGAGCATGAGTTTCAAGATGAGTATTTTCACTGTTCTGTTTCAAAACACACCTTTTCTGTCAAAGGCCGGAGAAGATGCACCCAGAAAGCACCACTGGAGACCAAAGAGAAAAAAAAAATAAAGCGGATCATAAATCCAGGCATTACTTACAGTGTCATTAAGATTCTGGCCCACGCCTTAAATGCTGCATCCAGACCCCAGAGGAGAAGGAAGAAGGGTGAAGAGAGGTTGGGGGCTCCAAGGCTGCAGCCGTGGAAGGTATGGGGTCCCAACCAGGATCCATCAAACTAAATTCCTTTTCAGGGTCTTTTGTGCTCTCTGGGCTTGGTGGTTGAAGATCTTAAGCTTCTGTACAACATCTCTGACTTATCGGAAGAGTGCTGCATCCTCCCTTCAACAACCAAGACCTTTTATTTATTAAAAAAAAGTTCCCAGACTTTTTCTGATTTTAAGCTCCTGTAAACTAGGACAAGAAACAATGGTTGGAAACTGATCAAAGAGAGAAGCAACCTGGAATTAAGGAGAAACTTCCTAACAGTGAGGACAATTAACCAGTGGAACAGCTTGTCTTCAGAAATCGTGGGCGCTCCATTACTTGATATTTTTAAGAAGAGACTAGACAATCACTTGTCTGAGATGGTATAGGTTCTCCAGCTTGAGCAGGGGGCTGGACTAGAAGACCTCCAAGCTTCCTTTCAGATTCTATTCTATTCTATTCTATTCTATTCTATTCTATTCTATTCTATTCTATTCTATTCTATTCTATTCTATTCTATTCCATTCCATTCCATTCCATTCCATTCCATTCCATTCCATTCTATTCTATTCTATTCTATACATGGCTCTTCTGCTTGATGTCTTTCCTCAAGGCTTAAAGCAGCTCCTTTGATTTCTTCCTCTCCTTCTTTGTTGTTGACTAAAGTTGCTGAAAATTTGTGCAATGTCTTCTCCAAGTGAGGTTCCTTCAAGAGGACCTTTTATGATTCCACAGGATCATAAATGACATTATCATCAAATAATATGTTTATTATCATATCATTAAAATATTACTACCATTTTATTATAATCAGTAACCATTCTACATATAGAATAATGTGAGAAAAACTACAAATGAAATCTTAATACAGATTGTAGCTGCCATTCATTAATTCATACAATCATGTATCGAGTAGGAGATCAAAGTAAATTTGTCCAAGTGTTATTATAATTTTTGCATCACAAAAATCACGATTTATCTACTTCCTTTATTAATGAAAATATGGAAGAATCAGTGACCAAGGTCTAATTGTTTTTCATAACTCCCCAATTTTATCAGTAAGGTTGAAAATTATTTGAGTACAATTTTTGAGACAGTTTTATCCACTTAATTATCTCATACCATGAAGCATTTTGTTAATTATTTGCTAAAAACAAATTATACCACCAGCATTCACATGATCCATTAACAAGTGTAATGATATGTGGGAATGAATTTGAAGAACGAGAGAAAGAGATGCTGCATAGGGAAGATGTGGGAGAGGGAACCAGCAGCTGCATAACAGACAGAGAAAGAAATTCAGAAAAGATCTTCTCCAATTTTTTAGACTGTCAAAAGAGATGGTGAAAAATTTGTACTTTCACACTTGGAAGATTCTGTTAATGTAGTCTTACAATAAAATAGAATTAGTTCATCTGGTCATTTTTCCTGTCTCCTCTACCTGAATGAAGATTAGCCTTGCAACTTTCTTCTTAACAAATCCTTGCTTCCTGGTAATCACCCTGTTGTTTTCAAGGATTTACGAATACTCTAAATATTTGGGGGTTTTCTTCAGTTGATTTGTGACTTTCCTAAAATGTTCCCTGTTACTGACAATTTCTGTCAATTATATCTTCTCACTATAGTTTTTGACAATATACTATATGGTTGAGAAGTATAACTGAATACTTCTTGAATTTTGAAGATATTGGCAACACTAGTTCTCCCAACTCCCAATATTGGCAAGTTAAACAACAGTACAAGAAAGATTCAAATGTAAAAGACCATATGAGATTAAAAAAAAGAAACCCTCAGATTTCTGCTTTTTAAATTCCTGGATGTTTCCATTCTAGTTCCATCCATTTCTAAAGAAGAGGGAATTGTACAATCTTTCCCTGATGAAAGTGTACTTGGATCAGAATGGAGATGTAGCAGCAGATCTGAAGATCATTAGTAGGGTGGTTCTCCCCAAGGAGGATCCCATCGACAAGCGAATGGGGAGTTTTGAAAGACAAAGACTTATAATCAACCAAGATGCTTTGTCACAGCTAAAGTTGCTCAACAAGGTGGGGAAATTTTTTATGTCTTTTCTCTTTTTTCCAAAGCTATTTCAAATGAGCTAAACCTAGCCAAAAATGTGGGTAACCTTCACTGAGAATTGAACGTGTGGAGTAAAACATCTCTAATTTTCTTAGATGGATATGGAGGCTTCAGTTCTATTGACCAAGGTATCCTTCAGATGCTATAATGCTGAATACTGTTGTAAGCTGAATCAGCTATATCCAAAATGAGATTTGGGGGGATCATTATTTAGGACACAAATCACCATTAAAGAGAGAGGGCCTCATATGCTGGAGGTTTTGGTGTTAATAGCTTCAAGTTCACTTGTTCCTTGTCTTCAGTTATCAAAGATGAAGGCAATTCTGTTAACCAGTTCCTGAGTTCAGGTTTGGGCTGAATCTGATGAAAGGGAATCCAGACTGGATGGAGGTCCTATTGGTCCAATTTGGAAATAAGGTTCATATTTGTCCTGGCTGGAGTCAAGGGTCTCCCAAAATTGCAGGTTCATAGTCTGGGATGTTTTTAATCAGCTGAGTCCATAGTTATACCTGCCTCTCTTTAACCCGCACTGGGATAGTGGAATTTAGGAAGGAGGTCCAAGTCTTTTACTTCACATAAAATAATAATGACTGGTCTGATGTGAGCATGTTTATGGATTGATTGATTAAATTTATTTGCTGCCCATCTCACCATAATAATGACTTGAAAACTGAAGTACCGAAGCATCGCTTTGGTGCAAAAAAAATCTTGATATCAGAAATAATAAGGGACAATTTCGAGGGGAATAGAACAGAACAGAACAGAACAGAATAAAATAGAGCTGTAAGGGACCTTGGAGATCTTCTAGTCCAACCCCCTGCTTAAGCAGGAGAACCTATTCAAGCAGCAGAACCTAATATTACTTAGATTTGGGAATTGGCTTGTAAGAGTGCACTTCATCTGAAAATCCCTTGAATGCAACTGTTTATCTTGATTGTTAGCTGCCTTAGGATACACTGAGAGGCTACAAATCAAACTATAATAAATATGAGTGTGTATTTCCCTGTCAGATTGTGTCACCTAATTGTATTCTTTCAACAGAAAGGACCTTGTGTTGGATACATTGTGTTGAGTATCCATTTCCCACAGAGGGCTCACACTCATGACCCATGTGGTGCATCAAGTGATCCATGACTCACCCTTTTTGAGGGATACGTTCTCATGACCTCACCTCCATCTCACCTCGCTATAGTTTTAGAAACTAGTCAGCCAGTTTTAGTTTTAGTTCACCAGCATGGCAGCCATATAAACAGAACAAATATATATATGAATGAAGAATATCTTTAAGGTTGACAACCCATCTCTGTAAGGGAATTTTCGTTTTTATCTTAACTAGGAGATAATTTTGGACTGCTTTCAAAGGGAAGCACCTTTGCAATGTTTTATGAACTCCAGAAGAAACCTTTCCAGATCCTACTAGTCAGAAGTTTCTTGCTTCATCACAGTTTTATTCTATTTCAATAAATCCAATGAAATGAAAATTGAATAAATCCTTTACAATAAAGTTTACTCTAAAATTTAGTATTTTAGATATTATATTTTAAAATCAAGCATATATGAAGAATGGAGGAATACATGTTAATTCCACTATGAAGAGGAAAACACCAGTTGCTACTTAATGGTTAAATCTTTTCTCAATTTCATTCCTCCAGACTTTGTTAAGTAGAAAGCTACTTTATTGTAATCTGATAAATTAGAAGAAAAAGAAAGAAACTGAATGAAGCGTCTTCCTGCAATTGTATCTCCTGCAACCATTTGGAAGTGGTCAGAGATTTCATATTTGCCTACGTGAATCCCAGAGACTACTTGGCTAATAATGTTCATGTCTACCTCCATCTTACATGGATGGTGAGTCCTAACATATTTTCTTTGGCATTTCTTCTTTTTCTGTTTAGTCTTTGCCTCAGTCTAAATGTGTGGGAAAATGCCATCCTGGATTTGTCAAGCAGGCTCGAGAAGGAGAGCCAGTTTGCTGCTACGACTGCATTCCTTGTCCAGAGGGGACCATCTCCACTCAGGAAGGTGGTGACACCATTGGGAAACCTTGATCAATATGCATGTTAAAGATACATTTAAGTTTGATTGTTTAGTTTTTAATTTTAATTGTGTGCAATTTCTTCCCTAAAGGTGATTTATAAGAAAAATATCTTGAAGGATGAGATAGAAAGAAGGATGTTGTGGATTGCGTAGGAAATCTCTTTTATTTTCCAGTTTAGATGTTTCTGTCCATGTATAGTTTTCTTAGAAACGTTTGTATTCTTTTTTTTTTATAACAAGTTTTATTAATTTTTTTCATTTTTTAGAACAGAGTGCTTAGGAAACAACGTGGAGATGGGGTAATCAATTATCCAAAGTCAAAATCATACATATACAGGTCAGGTTAACTCCTTAAAGATTCCCTCTCTATTTCCCTCCATTAATATAACATATTCAAATTAATACATTTCTAAATAAAATTCAATCAATCCATAAAAAATTTTCAATAACATTTTACCTATACAAGTCCAAATCCTGTTTTTAAGCTTTACTAAATTCCAATTACAATATTCCAATTTAGCCTTAATTAAGCATATTATTTACACTTCGGGTATCCCTAATTTCCCTCATTACATAACATAATAATTATAATATCTAAAATAAGCATCTTATTCCAACAGTTACCTTCTTACATTTCCAAAATGTATTCTAAATCTTATTCTAATAAGTCTTCATTTACTAATACCATATCTTCCATTGTCACAATCCCTTTCCTTGTTTTCATTCCATTACAAAGTGGTTATCATGCCTAAAATAAACATATCCCAAAAAATACCTTCTTACACTATTTCACACATATATTCTATTTCTTGTCTTAATAGCTCCTCATTTAAAACCTTTTTCATTTCACAATTCCAAACTATAATCTAACCAATAATTTCATCTCAGTTATAAATCTAAATCTTAAACATTAAATCAGTCCAAAAACCTTTACTTTTCATCTCAGTTAGTATTAAGTCAGTCCATATCTCTAAAAAACCTTTTTTACCCATCAAATAAAGATTTAAATCCCATTTTTAAATCTAAGTCTGGCTTTCTTTTTGTGCCAGGCAGGCTTCCATAAAAGAGCCTCTATATCAACAAATCTCAATGTTTTGTTAGACATGTTTATCATCACTTCAATCTGGTCATACTTCTGTTCTCCTTCTTCCGCTATCATCTGAGTAGCATAATCAATTTTGTCCAGTGTTATAGTTGTTAGTTGGTTGTCCAAGTTATCATAGTTCTGATACTCAGTAAATTGTTCATAGGATTGTGTAGAATCCTCTTTGGTGGTGATAGATTCCTCTTCTGTTATTTTTTGACTTCTAGAATAATCAGTTGAAATCTGGAAATCAGTTTGAAATTTTGGGGTAAGGGCTTTTTCGTAGTTAAGTTGTGAATAAGATTCCTCCATCTCATTATGTTGTATGTAATGTTGAACATAGGCCTCTTTGATGTTGATCTGTTCCTCAGTTTGTAGTTCTGGAAAATCATCTTTAGTTTTCATCCTAAAGTTCATTTGCTCAGTAACTTCCAAGATTTTTTCCAATATAAGATTGTAGTCAAGCTGTGGGTAAGGTTTCTCCATTTCCATGGTGAAATAATCTTTTAGTCTTTTAGTGGAGGCTATGCTTAATAACAATCAGCCCATATCCACCTCCACACAGCTGTTTCAAATTCTTTATTTTTTCCCTTTTATTTGAAGGTCAAACCTAGCCTCAAAATCAAAGAGAAAGTACAATTGTAATGTCAACTTTCGCCACAAGATGTCCCCAGTAGACTATAAAATCTTTTTCCAGATACCTAAGGTTTTATCCAATTAAAAGAGTGAAAGCAGTAAAAAAACCAATATTGTCCAGTTTAACAGGTAAATAGAATAATAAAATTCAATAGTAAAAATTTTTCAGGACCCCAGAGTATCCAAAAATAAAAATAGTCAGTAAAAATTAATTTGTAGTTTCTATTATCCAAAGCTTGTTTTTCCAAGTGAGCGAATGCTGCTCTGTCAAAGTGGGGAAATAATTCCAGGGGCTTTTCACAGGGAGATAGTTAGGGTAAAGAGAGGAAAGGAAAGGTCTCACCTGGATCTTCCATGGTGGTTCTTTAACACTTAGATGTTATTCTGACTTTCGGCTGATGCAGCTAAGTGATCAGCCATGTTAATGGCTGATCTTTTCCCCGTTGGCACAAAGGAGCTGCCTTGGACCGCGGAAGGTGCTGCCACCCCCTCCGCAGTCAACGAGAGCCCTCCTCAGTGGTGGTAGCCCCTCCAGGGTGACTTTCGACGCTGTCCAGGGTCTACCGGCGGAGGGAAACTGGCCGGTGAAGAGAGAAGACTCTCCGCGTGACTACCAGCACCGCAAACCAGAACCGGAAGTCCTGATAGTATTCTTTATAACTTGAGGAATGATTTCAGATCAATGCACTTTGCTTACATAAGCCAACTTTACATTATAGGCCAAAAGATACATCAATCAATCCTTCAATTAATCAGTTAATTGTTATCAAGATTATAAGTCTTTATCAGCTGAAATATCTAATTGGGAAGAACAATGGCAGGAGAAAGGTTGGGTTCAAGGAACAAATGAAAACCAAACAGAGGATTCAGCATAAAATCATCAAGTTGATGTTTCCTTCCCACCTTTTCTCATCTTTCCAATTTTCTTTGTTGTTAAATAGTGAGATACAAACATTTATAACACCAACAAATAAAGGAATATGGTTATGGTTCTGAAAGGAAAAAAAGTCTAATATACAGTGTTGGGATTTAAAGAACAGAAGGAGGGGAAGGAGAACTAATAAAAGACCAATCTACTAGATATCCATTGATACCAATGTTGAATTCATTCTCTCTTTAAATTTGTTGCCAAATTTAGAGAGTATGGAAATATTGCTTCATCTTCTCCTTTTTATAGGGTAAAAAAACTTTGCAGATAACAGACTCAGTTCCTGTTTTTGAATTTCTTCATGAATTAATCTTCTCTTTATTTTCAATTTTATTTATCAAATTTATATGGCTATTTCACACAAAGTGATTCTTGGTGGCATACAATTAAACCAATAATTAAAAATTAAAACTATTACAAATAAATGCTAAGAAAACAAGAGAGGAATGCATCAAATGCTACCTACCATGCAACCAGCACACAGGGCCCTGTTACCAGGGGATCCCCAGGGCTGTTGACAGAATCACATTTTCAGGATTTTCTAGGCCTCACAGTTAGGAGATAATTTGAATTTCAGGGTAATTAATGATTTTTTTCCCCTGGAGGGGTCTGTACCCCCTGCCCTGAAGTAGGCATGGTGCACTTCCTTCTAAAAAGGCTCTCCCTGGATCCAACCATGTTAGACAACTTTTACCCTGTGTCCAGTATTTTTAGAGCAGTTTATTGAGAGCATGTTTGGGGGGCGTCAATCATTAGTAACTGAGTTTAAATATTCTTGAGAGAAACATATGTCCATCATCTGTCAAAATTTTAAAAATTAACAAACAAACTCAAAGTAATGTCAGTCCAAGATAAGAATCTAGTGAACTACCTCAGAGAAGGGAGGTTGTGACACCAGATATTTCTTCTTTTAATTTTATTTTCTTGTTGTTCTTGTTTTTTTGTTGTATATACTGGGGATTTTATTTCTGGAATGTAAGTGCAAGTATATATAATTTACTGAGGCTTTCCTATCTCTCAGTATCACATCTCATACAAAGGTTTTCTTGAAATTTGAAATATTACTTTGTTTTCTCAGATACAGAAAAATGCACCAAGTGCCCGGATGTTCAATATCCAAATGAGAACCGAGTCCAATGTATCCCCAAAAGAATAACCTTCCTCTCCTATGAAGAGCATCTGGGCATCATCCTCATCTCCATTGCTCTACTCTTGTCCCTAACCACAGGCCTTGTTTTAATCATATTCCTTCAATACCTAGAAACTCCCATTGTCAAAGCCAACAACCGGGACGTCTCCTTCATCCTCCTGATCTCCATCCTGCTGTGCTTTTTGTCCTCCTTTCTCTTCATTGGCCAACCAAGAAAAGCCACCTGTCTTCTCCGACAAACAATGTTCAGTATTGTCTTCTCAGTAGCAGTATCTTCTGTGTTGGCCAAAACTATCATGGTGGTGTTGGCCTTCCTGGCCTCAAAACCAGGGAACAGAATGAGAAGGTGGTTGGGGAAGAGCTTGGCCAACTCCATCATCCTTTCTTGTTCAGTTATCCAAATTTTCATTTGTATCATGTGGCTGGGAGTTTCTCCCCCATTTCCTGACTCTGATCTGCACTCCCAGCCTGGAGAGATCATTCTTCAATGCAATGAAGGCTCTGTCACCATGTTTTATATTGTCCTTGGCTACATGGGTTTCCTTGCTGCTATTTGCTTCATGGTGGCTTTCCTGGCCAGAAATCTGCCTGGAGCTTTCAATGAAGCCAAACTGATCACCTTCAGCATGCTGGTCTTCTGCAGTGTCTGGATCTCCTTCCTCCCCACCTACCTGAGCACCAAAGGAAAATACATGGTGGCCATGCAGGTTTTCTCTATCTTGGCCTCCAGTGGTGGACTGCTGGGCTGCATCTTCTTCCCCAAGTGCTACATTATCATCCTGAGACCAGATCTAAACACTAAGGATGATCTAATGATAAAAGTAGGGAACTGATAATGAAATTGTTTCTTGAATTCTTAAAATTTAATTATTGATTGCAATTTTTGGTTTATATGCTTCATTTGCCTCCATTTGAAAATTAAGATTATTTAAAATCCAAGGAAATAAAGAAGTTAGATTAATAAAATTAAAATCCAACATGATCACCAAATAATAAAATAAATTAATAATTAATATCTGTATTTTTAAAGTGTTGCTAGCCCTCCTTTTCCTCAGCATGCAGGTTAGTCAATATGTGGCTTAAGCAACCCTTTAAGAGAGGACACATATGAACCCTATCCTGGGCTTTGGACTGCTTTAAGCTTGGTAGGTATCTTTAAAGTTTCTTAGGAGGTTCTCAACCTCATCTCCTTCATGATTCTTTCTGAACTGGTATTTCAATTCCTCCAAGGTCTATGTCAAGGTTCCAGCTGATGAACCCAACCAAGCAAACACCTTTGAGATATTCCAATCTCTTAATGTATAACTTTATTGAGTACATCATTTCGACATGTATGAAAGCAAAAGAAGCTCTGGGAAAACCCCACCCAAGCCCTACATAGTGAAAGCATAGTATTCTCTCTCCTCCCTCTGGGTCAGGGGGCCAATTGAATGCAGCAATATTGTTTTGAGAAAGTATCTCTGGGTTTGGCCAGACACCTGGTAAATGTCCTGGGTTCCCATGGTCTGCTTCCGAATCTTTGAAGTCTGCATTCCAATCTGATTCTTTCCCCCGACTTCATTGGCAAGCTGAGAAGCAATAACTGTTGCAGCAAAAAAAAAAGGTCCTTCGAAACTTGACAGGCGGACCCTCCTAAAAACTGGAAGGTACCTGGAAAACAACAAACACATATTAAGGCATTTCTTTTCCCTCAATTATCCATGTAAGGGTTCCCTGGCTTTTGAAGATATTCTGGCTGGAATCTACTTATTAAGTCTTCTGCTCTAATTTTATGAGGTTTTATCCAACTCGCTTCCTCTATTGGATAACCTCTCCATTGAACTAGATACTGTGGTTTCCCCTTATGGATTCTATAGTCTAAGATTTGCTTAACCTTGTAATGTCTTTCCCCCTCCACCCTTTTTGGACCCGGTGCTTCTTTTCCAACTGGTCTCAGTTTCGATCCCTGAGCCAGCCTCAGAAGGATGCAGTGAAATACTGGGTGCACTTTACCCAGTATTCTGGGCAGTTTCAGTTCTACAGTCACTGGGTGAATAATTTTCACAATCGGGAAGGCCCTATGTACTTAGTCCCTTGTTTTTACAGGGAATCCTCAACTTTAGGTACTTGGTGGAGAGACACATTTTATCTCCTACATGGAACATTCCCTGGGGAGCTCGCTTCTTATTTGCTTGTTCTTCTGACTCTCTGTTGCCTTGGCTAGTTCTCTCTTCACATTACACCAGCTCTCCTTTAGATTAGAAGAATTTCCTCAAGGGGTCCCGAACCCCTGCAGCCTGTCTGGTAGCTTCCGGAACAGCTGTAAAGACTTGGGGGAAGATGGCCAGAATGGGTCCGGCAAAGAACATCCAAGACATGGGCCAAATGGAGTTCGGAGCTCATGTGATGGTGACCCACCCAAAGGAACCACTGGTGACATGAGACGGGGTCACAGCGATGGGGAGCCAATGCCAGATGGGAGGGGAGATATGGAAGGTCATGATGCCAAAGGTGGCTGAGGCCGATTTCCCACTAATCTTCCCTGGGGTGGAGCCCGCCCAAATCCTGAGGTGGAAAGAGAAGTGAGCCGCTGAGTGGGAAGAGTCGGTGCAATGGAAGTATCTGATGGCCTGCCACAGCCCATTGGTTGAGCAGCTGAGGGAGAGGTTCATCAGTCGGAATCTTGACAGTCTGGTTGTATTTGGGGGAGAAGAGTAAGTGTAGAAGATGCAGTGTTGCAAATTCAACAGCTCTAATTGGATTTGGTGCTTCTTTCATTTTTCTCTTTCTCAGCAATCTCCATTTTTTTAAGCTCCAGATCAATTTTTATCCTTTTCTTGGCTTCTTCTCTCTTAGCCTCCCTTTCCAACTTCTCTGGGCTGAGGTGCTGAGCAGACTTTCTTCCTTCTGGTGAGGAATCTTCTTTAGCAGATATCTTTATAGCCTGTGCCTTTCTGACAGGGTTGGCATACAGGTATATTTGCCACTTCTCAATCGTGTGACTGCCCTAGCACCATCTAGCCTGTCCACTGTTGCCAGTTTCTGGGGGGGGGGGGGAATTAAAGACCTGTGGTTGGTATGTGAACTCTGTTGATTGTCAGAGGATTATTTTTTTAAAAAAACCCACCTCTTGATTCCCTTGTTAGCCCCTAATGTTTAATATCCCACTTCTAATACCCTATAATAATGGAAAAGGTGTCCTCAGAATTAAATCTTCACTGCTTCTGAGCTACTTCAGTTCTGAAGAGACCCAGTTATGGGGGAACAGCTACTGGCCAATTTGCTCTCCTTGCTCCCTCCCTCCCTCTGGGGAACCAGAAGAGGATTGAAGGGAAAATCCTCACCCACCTATGTTTAGAGTGTCACCTCTGCTGGTGGAAAGTGGAAACAAATATTTCTTCTTAAAGCAGGGAAAATTCCTTCCAGTGTGCAGTATCCTACTCCTTGTGGAATCAGATGTAGGACCCAAAGAAAGTAACAAACTCTTACTACAGTGTTTATTAGCATGTGCCAGAGGGACTCCCTCAAATACCGTGTTTCCCCGAAAATAAGACTGGGTCTTATTTATTTATTTTTTTGCCTCCAAAAGATGCACCAGGTCTTATTTTCAGGGGATGTCATACTCACCTCCAGAACCGACAGCCCCGCCCAGCAGATCCATTTCTTCTGCGGCCGAAGGAGCAGCTTCATTCTGCAGCTGCATTCCGATCTGCATTTTGCAGTCAGGTCTTTCCAGAAGGCCTCTGCAGCTGAGTACCGAGCTAAGAATTCCATCCATAGCTCGATCCTCAGCTACAGAGGTCTTGCAGAACCAAGCTATGGATGGAATCCATAGCTCGGTTCTCGGCTGAAGTGGCCCTCTGGAAAGGCTTGTGACTGAGAAATGCAGGCTGGCTGCAGAAGACGCCGCAGAAGAAGTGGGTCAGTGAGGAGAGGCCTGGCTGCAAGATAAATGTGTGTGGGGCACATGGGGCAACTCCACACCCCCAACCCCACCCTAGCTTGATTTTTAGGTGTGTGCCTCACCCCAAAACTAGAGTTTATTTTCACAGTAGGGCTTACTTTCGGGGAAACATGGTAATATTGAGAGATGGCCCCACACATAATAAATAGATGCACACATATTTATGTATCTCAAAATGTCAGGAGAGACCAAGTAACAAATGGTATAAGTGTACATATTCATAGGTAAAGGATGTCAAGCTGCTATAAATAAGTGAGACCGGGGTCCTTCTTCTGCCTGTTTTCCTTCTAAAACCAAAAGGGGAGAGAAGGACTAAGGCAAAAAAAAAAAGGAATCAAACTGTGGGAGGACAGCACCCCCCAGAGGAAGAAATATTTTGGGGATATTAAAAAAGGAGAATATTATATTTCCCAAAGGAATACAGCAATAGAGAAAGAAAGTCTTAAAAGACAAAAACCAGCCCCCAGAAACCAGCCCCAGCCCCTGTCCCCCAAGTAGAAACCAGGTCTGTAGAAATGCTGATAATCCTATTCAGAAAGGTTGGAGCCAGGAAGCTAGAAGCTGATGAGATTAGGAAGACAAGACCCTTAAATCTACATACCCCACCCAAACTCTAAAGACATGGCCTTTAGGATATAATTGTCAATGTCCTTACCAGTCCCTAAACACCTCCAGTCATCCTGCTAAATGATAGGAGACCAGCACACAGGAACATTGAAACAGTTGCTTTTAATGACGCAGCCAAATAAAGTCAGCGCTGGGAGTGGATTGCTCCCGGCGTGCTAAGTACTCTTCAGTACCAACCCCACCCTTCCCCCCCAGGAAAAGGCCAGCATCTGGTGGTTCTCCTTAAAGGCACCGGCTGTCCCACGGCTTGCCTTGCCGGCGCCTCTCCTCGTGTGTGCATTGGGAAACCATCTCCGCTGCTCCCCCACCAGCTATTTGGCGGTGCCCAGCTTTCTCAGGGCGGTCCGCGGCAATGCCGGCTTGGCGTGCCCCCCTGGATCTCCAGCTGACTGGCGGCGTTGGCAGCAGCTACTCGTCAACACTGCCAGCTGCCCGCTGGTGTAACGTTTGGCTGCCAGCTGTTCGGCGGCTATACGGGATGATGGGGATGGCAATGACTCCCTCCCGACCATCGGCTGTCCGGCGGTGACGGCTTGAGGCGTGGTGGACCGAATTGGCTCTGTCCTGACCATCAACTGTTTGGCTCCGTCCCATCTGTCAGCTGTTCAGCGCCGCCACAGGAGAAGGGGAGCAGCCACCGACTAGGTTCTGCCGGGTATGGGACGCTGGGCTGCTACGTTGCCTGCTCCTTCACTTCCCCCCGTGTGTATGTTGAGCCCGTAGGAGCTCAACAGGCGCCTCCCTCTACCAGGAGTCCACCTGGAAGGCAAGGAGACACATGTAAGCACTTATTCACGGCTTGGTTACCCGGGGCCCCACCCGGTTTCCCGGGACACTGACGGTGGAATTTGCGCACCACCCGGGGAGTGTGTACATCCGATCACCCCACCCAGGATGCCTCTGTGATGGGATACCCCTTCCACTGCACTTGGTATTGTAATTTTCCCCTGTTATCCCGGGAGTCCAGAATCTCTTGCCCTTCGTACTGATTCCCTTTAACCGGCCCAGGTGCCCCTCCTCCAGATCTACAGGGAACCCCCTCCACCGGTTTCAAGAGGCTACAGTGGAACACCGGGTGGATCCGTCCTAGGAAGAGGGGTAGGTGTAGTCAGACAATCCACCGGGTTGATGACCCGGGTGACTCTAAACGGACCCAGGAACTTAGGCCCCAGTTTCCTGCAGGGCACCCTTAACCTCAGGTACTTAGTGGACAGGTACACCTGGTCCCCCACCCTAAAGGGAACATGAGGCTTTCGATGTTTGTCGGCTTGTTCCTTGGCACTGGCCTCTGCTTTCGCTAAGACTTTTTTTATGTTGCCCCCCGCCCTATGTGTGTTATCCACTCCTGGGGTTGACAGGGTGGGGGGTCCCCCTGGGCGTATTCAGGGATGGGGACAAAGTCCTGCCCATTCACCACCCAGAAAGGGGTGAATCCGGTGCTGCTGTGCACTGCGTTGTTATTCGTTGGATCGACGACTAACTGTAATAACCCTGCCGGCTTTCCCATTTGGTGTTTTGTGGTGGCACACACATGGCAACCCCGGACGTAGGTCTCTACCTCCGCTTTCATGTGTGGCCATCAAAATTGCCTTCTAACCAGGTGCAGGGTCTTCAGGAACCCGAAGTGTCCTGCTTGCTTTGCGTCATGGCACCTCTGTAAAACCCCATCCCATAAGGCCTGAGGGATGTACAGATTGTCGCCTTTCCATGCCAGCTCGACTCTGTGCGTCAGTAGGCCCGGGTGTTCTCGTAACCAGGTATCCGTTTTTGTTGCCTTGTGCAGTTCCTGAACTAGGTCAACCGGCAGGCTATGTGGGACCGCCAGCGCAGTGACTTGTCGGTAGGGGGGGCATGACCACTTGTACGACCTCCTCCTGCTTGCTCCTATATTGGGGCAACTGTGACAGTGCGTCCGCAAGGATGTTCTTCCCGCCTGGTACGTACCGTAGCCGGAAACGGAACCGGCGGAAGTATTGCACCCACCAGACGTGCTTGGGAGAGAGGTGCCTCGGTGACTGCAATGCCTCGAGGTTTTTGTGGTCCGTCCAGACCTCGAACTGTTCCTTTGCCCCCTCTAGGAAATGCCGCCATGTGGCCAGCACCCACCGCACAGCAAAGGCCTCCTTCTCCCAGATGGCCCATGCTCTCTCGGTCTCTGTCATTTTTTGTGACGTGTAGGCGCACGGTTGCAACACCCCTTGTCTGTTCTTTTGCAGTAGCATCGCCCCCACCGCGATGTCACTAGTGTCAGCCTGCACCACAAACGGCATGTCGGGGTTCGGATGCAGAAGGACCGTCTCCTTGGCGAACAAGACCTTCAGATCTTCAAAGGCCTTCTGGCATGCCATCGTCCATACAAGTGGTTGACCGGGCTGTGACTTCGTGTTGGAGTGTCGCGTGCGGAGTAGGTCCATTAGGGGTAGGGCCACCGCCACGAACAAGGGGATGAATTGCCTGTAGAAGTTGGCAAAGCCCAGGAAACTCTGCAGTTGCCGCCAAGTCCATGGCGCTTGCCATTCCAGCACGGCCTGCACCTTGTTCAGGTCCATCTCCATCCCCGCCCCTGAGATCCTGTACCCCAGATAGTCCAAGCAGGTCTGGTGGAAATCGCACTTTGAGAGCTTCATGTATAGGCATGCTACCAGGAGTTTCTTCAGCACGTGCCTCACCAGCCAGACGTGTTCCTCCATTGTGGTGGTGTATATCAAAATATCATCCAGGTAGACCAGAACCCCCCGATACAGGTGTTCATGCAGCACCTTGTTAATGAGCTGCCTGAACACCGCTGGTGCCCCCTGCAACCCGAACAGCATTACTCGAAACATGTAGCTACCCAGCGGGCAGTTGAATGTTATTTTCCACTCGTCCCCTTTCTTAATGCGGACCCTGTAATAGGCCTCACGTAAGTCCACTCTGGTGAACACCCTCCCCTCCACCAGGTGGGCCAGCAGGTCCTTCATGAGTGGCAGGGGGTATAGATTCTCTACGCATACTACATTGATGCCCCGGAAGTCGATGCACAGTCTCAACGAGCCATCCTTTTCTTTGAAGAGGACGGGGGCTGCTATACGCGACCGGGCTGGTTGGATAAAGCCCCTCACCAGGTTCCGGTCAATGTAGTTCCGCAGCTCCTCTATCTCCTGTGGTGCCATCGCATACATCCGGGGCTTTGGCAGCTTGGCCCCGGGGATGATGTCGATGGCACAATCGGTTGGACGGTGGGGAGGCAAGGTGTCACACTCTTGCTCGCTGAAGACCTCGGCGAGGTCAGCGTAAATGTCCAGATACGGAAGCTTCCCCTCCTGTCCTGCACCCACTAAACCTAGCCCTGGTTCTCCTTTTTCCTTCCCCTCCCTGCTCGGCGGCCTGGGACCAACCCCTATCCTCATCCTCCGGAACCCCCCTTCCCACCAAATGGTAGGGCCCCACTTATCCAGCCAGGCCAGGCCCAAGATCACAGCCTCGGTCATGGAAGGGACCACAATAAACCGGAGAACCTCCCAGTGACCCCCCATCTCCAGCCGCACTGGCTCTGTTACGTGGGTAGTGGGAGAGACCCATCCACCTGTTCAAACCTGACAGGCATGGCTAGCCGTTCTACTCTGATCCCTGCGCCTGCCACCACTGCCTTACTGATCAAACACCTGGTACACCCCGTATCGATTAGGGCCTTGTAGTCCCCCCTTTTCCCTGTCTGTGGACTTGTTAATATGATGGGGATGGCGAACGGGGGCACTGGTTGACTCACCATTGGATCCTCCATCGCTTCGTCCTCACTATCGTAAGACACCAACTGGTATCTGGTGCCCGGCGTTGCCTCCTCCCTCTCCTGTGTCCTCTGTGGGGTTTTGACTCCCTCTGCCTGGTGCGCCACCCGTAGCCTTTCTGGTTCCTTCCTGGGTGTGGGTGTGACCCTGGCTCATCCCGGTGTCGATGGGAGTCCCCGGGGCACGGGGACAGGGCACTCTGCTACCCTGTGTCCTGTTTGGTTGCACTTGAAACACCTCAGGGGCATTTGGGGGGATGGGCCAGGGGCCTCCGTACCCGGTTCCTGTATTCCATGTCCAACACTCCGTGGTGTCTCCGTACTCCTGCATGCTGCCGTTGGGTCCTCCCCTTTCTTCCAGAACTCTTGCAGCCCTGCGTCCAGGACCACTACCACCCGGAACCACTCCTGGAGCCTGTTTGGTACCCCTCGGACCACACACGCCTGATGTATGTCTCGGTCCAGTCCTGCCCTGAACTGGTGGATCAGCAGGCGCTCCGGCCAGGAACCTACCAGCCACCCACCTAAAGTCCCGAACATAGTCCGCCACAGGCTGGCCTTGTTGTTTCATCATCAGAACCTCCACCCGCTGCGCATGTGAGACATCCTCAAAGCGGCACCTCAGGGACTCCAAGAACAGAGCAGCATCAGCCAGCTCCCTGGCGTTGTCAGTGTACAGATCAGCTACCCAGTCTGCTGCCTCACCCTGCAGCCCTGCCATCAGAGCCGCCACCATTGCCCAATGTGACGGGTAGTATCTGGTGTACCAGTCCATGTGGATTACAGCTTGGCTTAGGTACATTGCCAGATGGTCTGAGTTGCCATCGAAGGTGACTGTTAACAGTGGGGGACCCCAGGCTGACCCTGGGGACCACGCAGACCCCGTTGCCCCCAGGACCTGTGGGGGACCCACCCTGAGTGTGGGGCACTGGCCCCCAGTACCCACTGGCTGCTGGGCTAATGGACCCAGGAGTCCAGCTGGTATTCCGGTGGGGTCTCTGCCAGCGTCTGCCATTGTCCTGCCATCCCACAGAGGCTGTGCCTGGTCTACCATTCCCCCCAGACCGGGGCCTCCAAACTGGGTATCCACCTGGAACCTAGGACTGGTCAACTGGAACTGTGGCGGCCCTGCTCCGGAGGGTTATGACTCCGCATGAGACCATGGCACCATGTCATGTCCTACCTCCCATTGTGGCGATGATGGAAGGTCCTGGAGCCCTGTTTCCCCGTATCTGTCCCGTCGGATGCCCATAGTGGCCTGTCCGAGTGCTGTTGAATAACTCCAGTCTCCATCATCCTCTTCCATGACACGCCTCTCCCTCCAGCCCAAGAGGGGTCTGGCAGCCCCTGGGGTACGTGCATTGCCGGTGTCCAGGTTGGTGAGTGCTGTGCTGTGCCACCACTCCCCTAAGGATGCTGGGGCCCCTGCATCCTGGGCCTCACTCACCGGAGTCACTGGCCGTGCCTCCTGCACCTTAGGCTGCACCGCCGGCTGGGCTTCTCCCCCAACAGCATCAGGTGTTGATTTGGTAGCTGCCACTACCCCACCGTCTTCAGCCACCGGTATTGCCTCTTGGGCTGCTACGTTGCCTGCTCCTTCACTTTTCCACCGTGTGTATGTTGAGCCCATAGGAGCTCCACAATAATAGGATTAACCCACCAATACCAAAAAGGGCACACTCAGGTCAAAGTTCATTCCACAGGAACTCCAAACACCAAAGCCCCTGAAAGTATAAAAACTCACCATTCCCAGCAATATGTGGTCAGCTTTCCCTGAGCCATATTTCTGTCTTGCTCCTTTTTTCTAAAGCAATCTCCATTTTGTTTATTCCCGGCTTGGACTGGACCCTGATGAAGACTTTCCGTTCAACAAAAACTATAAAACAGGGAAGAAAACATCTCCCATAAATAAAAAAGAGGGGCCATTTTGAAAATGCCAGACCCCAAAACATCTCCCATTGCAAATCTATGGGATTGTTGTAATGAGATAACAAACATTGGCCTTATATGGCTTTACAGCAACTTCATTTAATCAATTCCACCAAGAACTGATTTTCCCTACAATCCCTCTCCCCCATGTTGATCTCCAGAAGGTCACCATATGTATCTCACAAGAGAACAGGGTTTAGCCTTACCCACTCCTGGAAACGATAACTAAAAACTTCCTACTAAGCATTGCCCTGGGGAGAGTAATTGGATAATGCCAGCCAGAAGAACTGGGAATTCGAGAGCCAGGTTGCACAACCAGCTGTCCCAGGAAAGTTGAGATAAGCCAATTCCAGAAAGTCCCGTGGGCTTCTTCTGGGATTGGCTTAGCTAGATCTCCAAAATCCTGTTCAGTAGCTTTTATTCGCAAGGAATTGTCAGTGAGTTTAAAGCAACACAAACCTGAAAACTCCTCACAGCCGTGGGCCATGTTGAATAGCATAAAGTCAATGGCCAGGATGTTCTGCAAAATTGCTGTTCCTGATCCTCATTCAGGAGAGGAATAGCGTTTGAAGTTTGGCTTATACTTTTTAGTATTAAACAAATCAGTTTTCTAATACTGACATAGAAATGGGCTGCTAGGGCTGTTTAGCCAATTATAGAGCTAGCAAGCCCATAAAGCATTTCTCTGTTTGATTGCCCTATATGGTCATCCCAACTATTGTCAAGTGGGGAGCCCCCAATGAGGTTTATGTTCCTGCACACTTGCCTGGGCTTGTGACTATGGTTTGAACCTACATTAGGCCAATAGCCTCCCGGCCATGGAATACCACATGAACAAGGAATCCAGGACTCTGAGTAACTGAAATCTGCTCAGATTCACATTACTGTCCCCCCATACAACAATCACAAGCTTCCAGTGACTGAGAGGACTCTGCTGGTTCTCTAGCACAGAGCTTTTCAACCTATTCACCGATTGTACCACTTTTAGGATATGGCAATATTCGAGTACCACCTAGCAAGGTGTCAAAAACTTGATGACCAAACAAAAAACCCTGTTCAAAGTTGCAATTGCACTGAAATGACTTATGACCATTTTCACACTTATGACCATTGCAGTATGCCCAGGGTCATGTGGTTTATATTTGGATGCTTGGCAACTGATTCATATTTATGATGGTCACAGTGTCCCAGGGTCATGTGATCCCCTTTTGCAACCTTTTGACAAGTAAAGTCAATGGCAGGGCTGCTGGTGGCCAAGTGCTAAGGCAGGACTACCCTCCCTGCATCCCTCTTTCTCATGCCCACCTCCTTCTGAAGGAAGAATTTGACCCCCCCCCCATATTTTTTCTCTTCCATATATTCATCAAACAAGGAAAAGCCTCCAGAAACAGAAAAGACAAACTGCTGAGTGAACTAGCTTAAAAAGGCACATTTCCCTTTAAGAATTAGCTACTGGCTAGAAAGGAAAGTAAGGAAGAAAAAAAAAATGTAGTAAGTATTGGCTGCCGGCTAAGACAGCCTCCCCAAATAGCTCCATTCATAACTAAAAGAATCTACAGGCAAAATCCATTCAGGAGAAAAATATTTCAAAATCCCTTGCAGCAAAACTTACAGCTAACAATAGCAGAGCAATAGAAGCTAACACAAGACATCAGCCATCAGCCATCAGCCAAATAGAAATTGCCAAACACTCCTTAAGAACACAAAGCCCACATTGCACAAATCCCAGAACTTCAAAGTCACAAAAGCACATAAGAATCCTTCCACTCTCCATCTCCTCCCTCTTTCTCATGGGGGAGGGTGAGCCAGAACTGAGCCTGGGCCCTTTGTCTCTCCCCAGCCACTGCAGCTCCAGAGGACTCTCTCACTGTAAGTCCTTGCCTGCGCTGGCTCTTTCCCTCCCCCACTACACTTGGCTAGGCAGGGCTGCGTACCACCTGCCACTTGTTAATGTACCACAAGTGGTACGCGTACCACAGGTTGAAAAGCCCTGCTCTAGCATGCCATCCCCATTGCTTGATGCCTGGGTGAGGCTCTCCCTCTACCTGCCCCAGCCTTGCCCAGGCTGAAAGCTTCCCTTCTTCAGATTCTCTAAGATCTGGTCTCCCCAGCCCTGCCTGTTGTCTGCATGTGAGAAGGAGGACAAGGAGGGAGCTTCATGAGCTTTTGTTCTAACTGCCAAAAAGCGGCAATTCTTTTTCTGCTTTAAACAGGGAGACATAGAAACACAGGACTTTGGAGGGAACTTGGGTAATCTCAGCCTTTACTCAGATTTACTTTATGGTTTGTCCAAAGAAATGTTACCAAGACATGGTGAACTTTGCACATGCCTAGGTGTCATCAGCAGACAGCCACAAATCATCAACCCATGGAATCACCACTCCCTCTCAGGGCTGCAGCCGAAGAACCTCCAGCATCCTCCCATCAGGGAAGAAAAGAAGGAATGGGAGAAAGAAGGGAGAGAGCTACAGCCACCTCTTCCACTGCTACAAGTTTGGATTTCTCCAGTAGTCCATAACCTTCACTTTTACCCAACAACTGCAATCCTTTTTTACTTTTTGTGGAAGAGAGAGGGTGTTACTTAGAAGGTGCTGATTTTGCCCCTCTCCCCAGGTGGGGGTGGTTTCAATCTTTTCATTCAGCTTCAAGGAAAAACATTCTTGCTTTGTAGCAGCACCATTAAAAAAAATTCCTAACCTAGCAGTTCATCCTCACATGCACAGCCTCGTTGCTCCAACAAGGGAATGTTTTCAATGCTAAAATTGCTACAAAAATAATAATAATAAAAAATCTTTCTCACACACTTTCATTTGAACCGGAGGCTGGGAGGGGGGAATCAGAAATTGTTCTGGGCCCCCTTCCTCCCTTTCTGAATCACTGGCATCCATTGCCCTCCATGGGATTTCTTTCTTCCCTGAAAAACATTCCTCACAAACACCTTCAACTTCCCTCCTTAAAAACACTTCCAATTTCTTCCCTCAGAAACTCTTTCCCGATTCTTCCCTGTTCCTGTCACAAGCAGATACACCTTAACTGTCTCTTCCAAATGCCGCTATTTCCATCAAAGACTCCATCCCAGAAATAGTAAATTAACACAACTCAATGGAGAGCTGAGCACCAGTGGGAGTGGCAGACTGTCTCTCCTCCCCCTGTACTCCACATAACTTTCCCTTCTCTTTTGGGGTAAAATATTTCCTTGCGGGGGGGCGGTTCAGAAAATCCCATTCATCAAGGCTAATATGGTCAGCCAAATTAGGCTGGTGAGACTGTCCTGGTTAAAATCTCCATCCTGGGAGGGGAGTCAAAGCCAGCAGACCTATTTACTGGCTCGAAGCTCTGATGCCAGAAGAGAGAAGGTGATATGACATCACCAATAGTCCTCCTCATTCCCCACTCTGTCCTCTTCTTTCTGAACACCCAGCAGTGAGGTGGAGGCTGTACAGGAGCTACAGACAGAGAGGATTTTTAAGAAAGTGGAGGAGCTGAAAGTGCTGCATTTCCTCCATCCTCAAAAGAATAACATGGCTAAATGTCTATGCACCAAATTCTCCATTTTTGGTCTTAGTTAGAGAATCTCTACCAAATAACTTCAAACAAGCATATGGACTGAGAACTGAATTCAATCATGCCCTCTGTGAAATAATTAATGACACTAAATGATGATCTCATTTGTGGAAATGATCAGAAAGCTAGATAAAATTAGTCCTCTTAATTGAAATTCTGTGTGGGAAAACAACACAAATTTAATTTAGAGGGGTATTGGGATCAGTTCTCATTAATCTGTTTCCATATTCAGGGTCTTAACTGAAGAAACCCAAGGTTGTGTTTTATTCTCTAGAAATCCACCCCCAAGAATTGTTATTAGATATTCTATTTCTCTTCTTTAGAGAGGATTATACTTCAGCATTCATGCAATTTGCATAGGAGAAAAGATGAGGTTTTTGCTCAAAATCTGGGAAAGGAAAACCAATAAGGATCCAGGAGCAAATCAGGATTAGCAGGTCACCTTGTTTCCATTGAACATGTTCAACCTCTGATCCAGTGCCATAGATGTTCTTGGGTTGCTTCAAATTGATATTAAAATTTATCAATCTACTTTCTTTGCCATTTGAACTCATGTTTTTCATCTTCCTACTTAGGCCCTTTCCAAACCCAAGTGGGAAGAATGTTATCCACCAGGATTCTTGAAGGTGCTTCATGGAGAAGACTATACATTTTCAAATTCCTATTTTATTTCCGCTATTTATGTCCCTCTCCCAAATTCTGAAAACAGGACCTTGGAAACAGCTCTTCTCTGTCATAGCACCTCCCCCCTAAAACAATATCCTCCCTGAGACCCAAAGAGGCTTTTTCACGAGGCAACTGGACTTGCAAACAGGCCCAACTTTTACCATTAGACAGGGTTTAAGGATATTGTTTACTTCCTTGCTATTAGAAGACAGGCAGCACTTGAGTTTAGTGCCACCAACACAGAATGTCAACAAACTACATCGCTCTGCATGGTCTTCCCCAAAGTTTTCTGGAGACAAAGTTATCACACTGAAGTCAATTCTCTGGATGTTGAACTATCTTCGTCCAGCATCACTTTATGGACAAGACCTTGACAGGAAAAGACCACAGCCACTACACAACAATGCCCTCAAGGGTGGATCTGTGATTTTTCTCTAAGATGATCTTCTCCAGCTACTCCTCTGGAAATGGAGTCCTGAAGAAATTTGAGGTCCCCAGAGGAGAAGTTACTTCTCACTGTAATTTTCAAAATTCTGGTCTCTGGGACCTCTTCTGCTATTTCTCCAATGACTGTCTTTGAGGTAAACATCAGACTGAAACAACATGGAAGGGATCTTGCATCAGGAAAGGATAAATGCCTCAGTCACACACAATGTGGCACTGGTTTTGGGTCAGGTAGAGACTGTGTCCTTGAATGTGCTTTCTCTCCTTTCCAGGTGAAGCTTGCTTGTCTGAATCAGGAAAGTCACTAGAATTTCCACATTATAAAGGTGCTTTTAATTCATCTAACTCTTATTGTTCTTTCTTGGAAACAGGAAGGGAATTGATTCAGACCCATGAATTATGGACCTTCTGCTTGTGCTTCTGTTGCTGCTAGTGTCCCAGTCAATCTCTGGAAAGCTTAGAATGAAGTGTCCACTGAATTTCGAGCAGCAGGATGAAAAAAAAAACCATGGAGCTATTACAGGCCAGGAGACCATATCATTAGTATCATCAACACTGGAACAAAAATATTGCGCTCAACAATGCTGCCTTTCAACACGGCACCTCGTTGTCAGTTTGAGTTGTAAGTCATTTCCTCTGATGGAATTTCATTTCCTCTGTTTGCAGTTCTCATTCTTTTCTTAATATTAATATTAATAATAATATTATTAATAATATTAATATTATTATTAATAATAATAACAACAATAACAACAATAACAACAATAACAACAATAACAACAATAACAACAATAACAACAATAACAACAATAACAACAATAACAACAATAACAATAATAACAATAATAACAATAATAATAATAATAATAATAATAATAATAATAATAATAATAATAATAATAATAATAATAATAATAATAATAATAAAGTTGGAAGAGACCTTGGAGGTCATCTAGTCCAACCCCCTGTACAGGCAGGAAATTCTATACCAGTTCAGACAAATGGTTGTCCAATCTCTTCTTAAAAACTTCCAGTATTGGAGCATTCACAATTTCTGGAGGCAGGTTGTTCCACTGGTTAATTGTTCTAACTGTCAGGAAATTTCTCCTTAGTTTTAGGTTGCTTCTCTCCTTGATTAGTTTCCATCCGTTGCTTCTTGTCCTGCCTTCAGGCGCCTTGGAAAATAGCTTCATTCCCACTTCTTTGTGGCAGCCCCTGAGATATTGGAACACTGCTATCATGTCCCCCCTCGTCTTTCTCTTCATTAAACTAGACATACACAATTCCCTCCTTCATGGATTACTGCCTTGTCGTGGTGAAGGGGCTTGCGTAACTCAATGAAGTTATGAGCTATGCCGTGCAGGGCCACCCAAGATGGACAGGTCATAGCAGAGAGTTCTGACAAAATGTGATCCACTGGAGAAGGAAATGGAAACCCACTCCAGTATCTTTGCCATGAAAACCCCATGGACAGTACTAAAAGGCAAAAAGATATGACGCTGGAAGATGAGCCCCTCAGGTCGGAAGGTGTCCAATATGCTACTGGGGGAAGAGCAGAGGGCTAGTACTAGTAGCGCCAGAAAGAGTGAAGCGACTGGGCCAAAGCCGAAAGGACGCTCAGCTGTGGATGCATCTGGTGGTGAAAGGAAAGTCCGATGCTGTAAAGATTTTTTCTCCATAGGAACCTGGAACGTAAGATCCGTGAATCAAGACAAACTGGACGTGGTCAAACAAGAGATGACAAGACTGAACATCGACATCTTAGGAATCAGCGAACTAAAATGGACAGGAATGGGTGAATTTAATTCAGAGGACCATCAGGTATACTACTGCGGGCAAGAATCCCTCAGAAGAAATGGAGTAGCCTTCATAGTCAATAAAAGAGTAGGAAAAGCAATACTGGGATACAATCCCCAAAATGACAGAATGATCTCAGTGCGAATCCAAGGCAAACCATTCATACACAGTATCCAAGTCTATGCCCAACCACTGGTGCTGAAGAGGATGAAATTGACCGGTTCTATGAAGCCCTACAGCACCTTATAGAATCAACACCAAAAAATGATGTCCTTATCATCATGGGGGATTGGAATGCTAAAGTAGGAAGCCAAAAGATAAACGGAATAACAGGCAAGTTTGGTCTTGGAGTACAAAATGAAGCAGGGCACAGGCTGATAGAATTTTGTCAAGAGAACACGATGGTCATAGCAAACACTCTTTTCCAACAACCCAAGAGACGTCTCCTCACATGGACATCACCAGACGGTCAACACAGAAATCAGATTGACTATGTGCTCTGCAGCCAAAGATGGAGAAGCTCTATACAGTCAGTAAAAACAAGACCAGGAGCTGACTGTGGCTCAGATCATGAGCTTCTCGTTGCAAAATTTAGGCTTAAATTGAAGAAAATAGGGAAAAACACTAGGCCACTCAAGTATGAACTAAATCATATCCCTGATGAATATACAGTAGAGGTGACAAATAGATTTAAGGAATTAGATCTGATAGACAGAGTGCCTGAAGAACTATGGACGGAGGTTCGCAACATTGTACAAGAGGTAGCAACTAAAACCATCCCAAAGAAAAGAAATGCAAGAAAGCAAAATGGCTGTCTGAGGAAGCTTTGCAAATAGCTGAGGAAAGAAGGGAAGCGAAAGGCAAGGGAAAGAAAGAGAAAGATACACCCATTGAATGCAGAATATCAGGAGAATAGCTAGAAGAGATAAGAATGACTTCTTAATGAACAGTGCAAAGAAATAGAAGAGAACAATAAGAATAGGGAGAACCAGCGATCTCTGCAAGAACAAATTGGAGGCTATGAAGGGAACGTTTCATGCAAACGATGGGCATGATAAAGAGCCAATGGCATGGACCTAACAGAGGCAGAAGAGATTAAGGAAGAGGTGGCAAAATTACACAGAGAGCTATACAAGACGGCTTAGCACCTGATAACCACGATGGGTGGAAGTTCACTGACTCGAGCCAGACATACTAGGAATGTGAAAGTGGAAATGGGCCTCTAGAAAAGCCTGGGCCAACAACAAAGCAGTGGAGGTGTGACAGTATTCCAGCTGAGCTATTCAAAATCTTAAAAGACGATGCAGTAAAAGTGCTACACTCAATTTGCCAGCAAATTTGGAAAACTCAACAGTGGCCACAGGATTGGAAAAGGTCAGTTTACATTCCAATTCCAAAGAAAGGCAATGCCAAAGAATGTTCAAACTATCGCGCCATTGCACTCATTTCACATGCAAGTAAAGTTATGCTTAAAATCCTACAAGCTAGACTCCAGCAGTATGTGGATCGAGAACTTCCAGAAGTTCAGGCAGGATTTCGAAGAGGCAGAGGAACTAGAGATCAAATTGCCAACATACGCTGGATCATGGAGAAAGCTAGGGAGTTCCAGAAAATCATCTACTTCTGCTTCATTGACTATGCTAAAGCCTTTGATTGTGTGGATCACAACAAATTGTGGCAAGTTCTTAAAGAGAGGAAGTACCAGACCATCTTATTTGTCTCTGACGAAACCTATATGCGGGTCAAGAAGAACAGTGAGAAACTTGACATGGAACCACTGATTGCGTTCCAAAAATGGGAAAGGAAGTCCGGCAAGTGTGTATTCTTTCGCCCTGCATATTAACTCTATATGCAGAGACATTCACTGAAGAAGGCAAAGGGTAGCGAATCAAAAGTTGGAATAAGATTGCCAGGGAGAAATATCAACAACCTTAAGATATGCAGATGATACCAACTCTAATGGCAGAAAAGTGAAAGAGACACTAAAGAGGCCTCTTGATGCGAGGTGTGAGAAGGAGAGTGCAAAAGTTGGCTTGAAACTCAACATTAAGAAAACCAAGATCATGGCATCCAGCCCTCTCAATTCCTGGCAAATAGATGGGGAAGAAATGGAGGTAGTGACAGATTTTATCTTCCTGGGCTCTAAGATCATCACAGATGGGGACTGCAGCCAAGAAATTAAAAGACGCTTGCTCCTGGGGAGGAAAGCTATGGCAAATTTAGACAGCATAATAAAAAGCAGAGACATCACCCTGCCAACAAAAGTACGTATAGTCAAGGCCATGGTTTTCCCAGTTGCAATGTATGGCTGTGAAAGTTGGACAATAAGAAAGGCTGAACGCAAAAGAATTGAGACCTTTGAACTATGGTGCTGGAGAAGACTCCTGCGAGTCCCTTGGACTGCAAGGCGATCAAACCGGTCAGTCCTAGAGGAGATCAACCCTGA
>JALGBA010002340.1:0-10664 GCA_023970755.1 Azemiops feae | reverse complement strand
TACCCCAAAGAGGGCCAAAAAGTCAGGCTTTCCTAACATATCACAAACTGTGTTGGTCATTTTGGGGGCAAATTCATCAGAATGCAGCCCTACGTCGACCTAACTCTTTTCTAACCTCAAAATGGGTCAAAGGTCAGGCCGTAGTCTTTCTTTACCCAAAAGAGGGCAGAAAAGTCAGGCTTTCCCAAGATATGAAAGACTATTTTTGTTATTTTAGGGGCAAAGTCATCAGAATGCAGCCTTAGGTTCACCTTACTCTATTCTAAACCCAAAATGGGTCAAACCTAAGGCCCTAGTCTTTCCTTAACCAAAAGAGGGCAAAAAAGTCCCTAAGGAGGCGGCTGGATGCCGGCAGGAGAGACTGATTGGGTCCAGCTGATTGGTGCTCCTGCCGGGAGCTGGAGGTGAACTGAAGAAAAGGGAGGGGGGAGAGAGGAGAGGGTATAAAAGAACGTGGTTTGGGTGGGGAAAGGGGAAAAAAGACACCAGGAAAGGTTTAAATGCTTTAAACAAATGTAATTAGTTTTACCCCCTTTAATTCAGTCTGTCTGTGGCTTTTACAAAGTTTTCTTTGAAAGTAAACAGGCTTAATTAAAAGCTAAAGCTTTTGGCAATTGCCGGAACCTTCCAGAACCTTCCAGAACAGATTTGCAACATTGTGACACGTGACCCGCCTGAGGCAGTTAAAGAGAAAAAAAACGGAGTTTCTGTTTTTTTATTTTCTTGCATTGCACTTGATTTCTGTGTCTTTAAGGGTACAGGGAAGGGATTGGGGGGTGTTTGTGTGCACGTGGAAGAGCTCAGAAGGGCAAACCAGCTAACTCAGGAGTCTACAGACTTAGCAACTTTAAGACCTGTGGACTTCAACTCCCAGAATTCTCAACCAGACATGAGGTGATGAGGAATCCGGGAGTTGAATTCCACAAGTCTCTTAAAAGTGCCAAGTTTGAAGACCCCTGAACTAGCTGGTCGTGAGTGCCATATTAATAAACATGGATAAATTTATCATACATTTTTCATCAGTGCAAAGGAAAAGTAATGTTCAGTAAATCAGGAACAAAAGAGCATAGCATGAGGGCATGCAAAGAGTGCCCTCCTGTGTATTTTTGCCATCGCGGCCATAAAGGGACATACAAAGACCATATCTATAGCACAGGGCTTGCACAACGGTTGCTTCCTGTGGTTATTTTGGCCATAGCGGCCTGACAGGGACTACAAAGACCATCTATAGCACAGGGCATGAAAAGGGTGCCCTACTTTGGTTATTTTATGTATAGCAGCCTGAAAGGGACTACAGCGACCATATATAACACAGGGCACGCAAAGACTGCACTCCTGTGGTTCTTTTGGAATAGCAGCCACCCAAGGAAATAAACCTTACCCCAAAGAGGGCAAAAAAGTCAGGCTTTCCTAAAATGTGTTGGTCACTGCGTTGGTCATTTTGGGGACAAAGTCATCAGAATGCGGCATTACCTCGAACTAACTCTCCTCTAACCGCAAAATGGGTCAAAAGTCAGGCTGTAGTCTCTCCTTACCCAAAACAGGGCAAAAAAGTCAGGCTTTCCCAAGACATGAAAGACTATGTTGGTTATTTGGGGGGGCAAAGTCATCAGAATGCAGCCTTACGTCGACCTAACTGTTTCCTAACCGCAAAGTGGGTCAAAAGTCAGGCCGTAGTCTCTCCTTACCCATAGAGGGCAAAAATGTCAGGCTTTCCTAAGGTACGAAAGACTATGTTGGTTATTTGGGGGGCAAAGTCATCAGAATGACTTTATTATTATTATTACATTATTAGAAGCCTTGATATTAATCATAATAGAGCAACGGGAGGCCAAGGGCTGCAGAACAGGCACAGAAGAAGGAAACCTGCTTCAAAACACTTAAACCGAGTTAAAAAGGCCTATGATGGCCTAAGTGCTAATGCTATGGGACAGAAAGCAGTGCCCTCCAGTGGACAAGGCAGGAATAGCAGCCACACAAGGAAATAAACCTTACCCCAAAGAGGGCCAAAAAGTCAGGCTTTCCTAACATATCACAAACTGTGTTGGTCATTTTGGGGGCAAAGTCATCAGAATGCAGCCTTACGTCGACCTAACTCTTTTCTAACCCCAAAATGGGTCAAACGTCAGGCCGTAGTCTTTCTTTACCCAAAAGAGGGCAGAAAAGTCAGGCTTTCCCAAGATATGAAAGACTATTTTTGTTATTTTAGGGGAAAAGTCATCAGAATGCAGCCTTAGGTTCACCTTACTCTATTCTAACCCCAAAAGGGTCAAAACTTAATGCCCTAGTCTTCCTTACCAAAAGAGGGAAAAAAGTCCTAAGGAAGGCGGTTGGATGCGGCAGGAGAGACTGTTGGGTCAGGCTGATTGGGTGCTCCTGCCTGGGAGCTGGAGGTGAACTGAAGAAAAGGGATGGGGAGAGAAAATGAGGGTATAAAAGAAACGTGGTTTGGGTGGGGGAAAGGGAAAAAAGACACCAGGAAAGGTTTAAACGTTTAAAAACAAATGTAATTAGTTTTACACCTTTTAAATCAGTCTGTCTGGGCTTTTACAAAGTTTACTTGAATCGTAAGATGCTTAATAAAAAGCTAAAGCTTTTCGCATTGGCCAGAACCTTCCAGAACATTCCAGAACGATTGCCACATTGTGACACGTGACACGTGAGGCATTAAAGAGAAAAAAAAAAACGGAGTTTCTGGTTCTTTACTCTTGCACTGCACTTGATTTCTGTGGTCTTAAGGGTAAAGGGAAGGGATGGGGGGGTTAGTGTCTGTGTGCAACGTGGAAGAGCTCAGAAGGGCAAACAGCTAAGCTCAGGAGTCTACAGACTAGCAACTTAAGACCTTGTGGACTTCAAAACTAACAGCAATTCATCAACCAGCATGAGGGCTGAGGCATCTGGGAGTGAAGTCCAACAGTCTCTAAAGGCAAGTTTGAAGACCCCTTGAACTAGCTGGTGTGGCATATTTAATAAACATGGATAATAAAGACATTTATCAGTGCAAAGGAAAAGTAATTCAGTAAAGGAACACAAAGCGCATAGCATGAGGATGCAAAGGTTGCCTCCTGTGGTTATTTTGGCCATAAGGGCAGAAAGGGGACTAACAAAGACCATCTATAGGCACAGGCTTGCAAACCGCGTGCCTTCCTGTGGTATTTGGCCAAGCGGCCTGAAGGGACTAACAAGACCATCTATAGCACAGGGCATGAAAAGGGTGCCCTACTGTGGTATTTTATGTTAGCAGCCTGAAAGGGACTACAGCGACCATATATAACACAGGGCACGCAAAGACTGCGCTCCTGTGGTTCTTTTGGAATAGCAGCCACCCAAGGAAATAAACCTTACCCCAAAGAGGGCAAAAAAGTCAGGCTTTCCTAAAATGTTTTGGTCACTGCGTTGGTCATTTTGGGGACAAAGTCATCAGAATGCGGCATTACCTCGACCTAACTCTCCGCTAACCGCAAAATGGGTCAAAAGTCAGGCCGTAGTCTCTCCTTACCCAAAAGAGGGCAAAAAAGTCAGGCTTTCCCAAGACATGAAAGACTATGTTTGTTATTTGGGGGGGCAAAGTCATCAGAATGCAGCCTTACGTCGACCTGTTTCCTAACCGCAAAAGTGGGTCAAACGTCAGGCCGTATTACTAGTACTCTCCTTACCTAGAGGGCATAAAATGATCAGTTTCCTAATTTATCGAAAGACTATGTTGGTTATTTGGGGGCAAAGTCATCAGAATGACTTTATTATTATTATTACATTATTAGAAGCCCTTGATATAATCATAATGAGCAACGAGAGGCCCAAGGGCCTGCAGAACAGGCACAGAAGAAGTAAACCTGCTGCAAAACACTTAAAACCGAGTTAAAAAAGGCCTATGATGGCTAAGTGCTAATGCTTATGGGACAGAAAAGCAGTGCCCTCCAGTGGATCAAGGCAGGGAATAGCAGCCACCCAAGGAAATAAACCTTACCCCAAAGAGGGCAAAAAAGTCAGGCTTTACTAAAATGTGTTGGTCACTGCGTTGGTCATTTTGGGGACAAAGTCATCAGAATGCGGCATTACCTCGACCTAACTCTCCTCTAACCGCAAAATGGGTCAAAAGTCAGGCCGTAGTCTCTCCTTACCCAAAAGAGGGCAAAAAAGTCAGGCTTTCCCAAGACATGAAAGACTGTTTGTTATTTGGGGGGGCCAAGTCATCAGAATGCAGCCTGAGGTTCACCCTAATTCTATTTAACCCCCCAAAATGGGTCAAACCTAAGGCCCAGTCTTCCTTACCCAAAAAGAGGGCAAAAAAGTCCCTAAGGAGGCGGCTGGATGCCGGCAGGGAGACTGATTGGGTCCAGCTGATTGGTGCTCCTGCCGGGAGCTGGAGGTGAACTGAAGAAAAGGGAGGGGGAGAAAGGAGAGGGTAAAAAAGAACGTGGTTTGGGTGGGGAAAGGGGAAAAAAGACACCAGGAAAGGTATAAACGCTTTAAACAAATGTAATTAGTTTTACCCCCTTTAATTCAGTCTGTCTGTGGCTTTTACAAAGTTTTCTTTGAAAGTAAACAAGCTTAATTAAAAGCTAAAGCTTGTCGCAATTGCCGGAACCTTCCAGAACAGATTTCCAACATTGTGACACGTGACACGCCTGAGGCAGTTAAAGAGAAAAAAAACAGACTTTCTGTTTCTTTATTGTCTTGCATTGCACTTGATTTCTGTGTTCGATTAAGGGTAAAGGGAAGGGATTGGGGGGTTGTTTGTGTGCAGTGGAAGAGATCGTAAGGGCAAACCAGCGAAACTCAGGAGTCTACAGACTAGCAAACTTTAAGACCTGTGGACTTCAAACTACCAGAATTCCTTCAACAGCCAGAGGGCTGCAGGAAATCTGGGAGTTGAAGTCAACAAGTCTTAAAAGTGCCAAGTTTGAAGACCCCTGAACTAGCTGGTAGTGGTGCATATTAATAAACATGGATAAATTTATCATACATTTATCAGTGCAAAGGAAAAGTAATTCAGTAAAGGAAACAAAAGAGCATAGCATGAGGGCATGCAAAGAGTGCCCTCCTGTGGTTATTTTGGCCATAGCGGCCAGAAAGGGACTACAAAGACCATCTATAGCACAGGGCTTGCAAACGGTGCCTTCCTGTGGTTATTTTGGCCATAGCGGACTGACAGGGACTACAAAGACCATCTATAGCACAGGGCATGAAAAGGGTGCCCTACTGTGGTTATTTTATGTATAGCAGCCTGAAAGGGACTACAGCGACCATATATAACACAGGGCGCGCAAAGACTGCGATCCTGTGGTTGTTTTGGAATAGCAGCCACCCAAGGAAATAAACCTTACCCCAAAGAGGGCAAAAAAGTCAGGCTTTCCTCAAATGTGTTGGTACTGCTGTTGGCATTTGGGGGGACAAAGTCCTCAGAATGCGAGCATACCGCGACCTAAAACTCTCCTCTACCCGCAAATGGGTCCAAAAAGTAGGCCAGTAGTGCTCTCCTCCAAAAAGAGGGCAAAAAAGTCAGCTTTACCAAGACGTGAAAGACTTATGTTTGTTAGTTGGGGGGCAAAATGTCATCAGAATGCGTCCTTACGTCGAACCTAACGTTCCTAACAGCAAATGTGGGCAAAGTCAGGCCGTAGTCTCTCCTTACCATAGAGGCAAAAATGTCAGGCTTCCTAAGGTATTTTGAAAGACTATGTTGGTTATTTGGGGGGCAAAGTCATCAGCAATGACTTTATTATTATTATTAATATTAGAAGCCTGCTATTAATCCATAATAGAGCAACGGGAGGCCCAAGGGCTTGCTAGACAGGCACAGAAGAAGGAAACATGCTTCAAAACACTAAAACCGAGTTAAAAAGGCCTATGATGGCCTAAGTGCTAATGCTATGGGACAGAAAGCAGTGCCCTCCAGTGGACAAGGCAGGAATAGCAGCCACACAAGGAAATAAACCTTACCCCAAAGAGGGCAAAAAAGTCAGGCTTTCCTAACATATCACAAACTGTGTTGGTCATTTTGGGGGCAAAGTCATCAGAATGCAGCCTTACGTCGACCTAACTCTTTTCTAACCCCAAAATGGGTCAAAAGTCAGGCCGTAGTCTTTCTTTACCAAAAGAGGGCAGAAAAGTCAGGCTTTCCCAAGATATGAAAGACTATTTTTGTTATTGTAGGGGGGCAAAGTCATCAGAAGCTAGCCTGAGGTCACCTTACTCTATTCTAACCCAAAATGGGTCAAACCTAAGGCCCTACCTAGTATTTCCTACCCAAAAGAGGGCAAAAAAGTCCCTAAGGAGGCGGCTGGATGCCGGCAGGAGAGACTGATTTGGTCCAGCTGATTGGTGCTCCTGCCGGGAGCTGGAGGTGAACTGAAGAAAAGGGAGGGGGGAGAGAGGAGAGGGTATAAAAGAAAGTGGTTTGGGTGGGGAAAGGGGAAAAAAGACACCAGGAAAGGTTTAATCGCTTTAAACAAATGTAATTAGTTTTACCCCCTTTAATTCAGTCTGTCTGTGGCTTTTACAAAGTTTTCTTTGAAAGTAAACAGGCTTAATTAAAAGCTAAATCTTTTCGCAATTGCCGGAATCTTCCAGAACCTTCCAGAACAGATTTGCAACATTGTGACACGTGACACGCCTGAGGCACTTAAAGAGAAAAAAAACGGAGTTTCTGTTTCTTTATTTTCTTGCATTGCACTTGATTTCTGTGTCTTTAAGGGTACAGGGAAGGGATTGGGGGGTGTTTGTGTGCACGTGGAAGAGCTCAGAAGGGCAAACCAGCTAACTCAGGAGTCTACAGACTGAGCAACTTTAAGACCTGTGGACTTCAACTCCCAGAATTCCTCAACCAGCCATGAGGGCTGAGGAATCCTGGGAGTTGAAGTCCACAAGTGCCAAGTTTGAAGACCCCTGAACTAGCTGGTAGTGGTGCATATTAATAAACATGGATAAATTTATCATACATTTATCAGTGCAAAGGAAAAGTAATTCAGTAAAGGAACAAAAGAGCATAGCCTGAGGGCATGCAAAGAGTGCCCTCCTTTGGTTATTTTGGCCATAGCGGCCTGACAGGGACTACAAAGACCATCTATAGCACAGGGCATGTAAAGAGAGCCTACCTGTGGTTATTTTGGGCATAGCAGCCTGACAGGACTACAAAGACCATCTATAGCACAGGGCATGAAAAGGGTGCCCTACTGTGATTATTTTATGTATAGCAGCCTGAAAGGGACTACAGCGACCATATATAACACAGGGAACGCAAAGACTGCGTTCCTGTGGTTGTTTTGGAATAGCAGCCACCCAAGAATAGACCTTTTAACCCCAAAGAGGGCAAAAAGTCGGCTTTCCTAAAATGTTTTGGTCAATGCGTTGGTCATTTGGGGACAAGTCATCCAGAATGCGGCATTACCTCGACCTACTCTCCGCTAACCGCAAAATGTGGCAAAAGTCAGGCCGTAGTCTCTCCTTACCCAAAAGAGGGCAAAAAAGTCAGGCTTTCCCAAGACATGAAAGGCTATGTTTGTTATTTGGGGGGGCAAAGTCATCAGAATGCAGCCTTACGTCGACCTAACTGTTTCCTAACCGCAAAGTGGATCAAAAGTCAGGCCGTAGTCTCTCCTTACCCATAGAGGGCAAAAATGTCAGGCTTTCCTAAGGTATGAAAGACTATGTTGGTTATTTGGGGGGCAAAGTCATCAGAATGACTTTATTATTATTATTACTTTATTAGAAGCCTTGATATTAATCATAATAGAGCAACGGGAGGCCCAAGGGCTGCAGAACAGGCACAGAAGAAGGAAACCTGCTTCAAAACACTTAAACCGAGTTATAAAGGCCTATGATGGCCTAAGTGCTAATGCTATGGGACAGAAGGCAGTGCCCTCCAGTGGACAAGGCAGGAATAGCAGCCACACAAGGAAATAAACCTTACCCCAAAAAGGGCAAAAAAGTCAGGCTTTCCTAACATATCACAAACTGTGTTGGTCATTTTGGGGGCAAAGTCATCAGAATGCAGCCTTACGTCGACCTAATTCTTTTCTAACCCCAAAATGGGTCAAAAGTCAGGCCGTAGTCTTTCCTTTACCCAAAAGAGGGCAGAAAAGGTCATGCTTTCCAAGATAGAAGACTATGTTTTTTATTTTAGGGGCAAGTCATCAGAATGCAGCCTTAGGTTCACACTTACTCTATTCTAACCCCAAAATGGGTCAAACCTAAGGCCCTAGTCTTCCCTACCAAAGAGGCAAAAAGTCCCTAAGAGGCGGCTGGGATGCTGGATGAGGAGGACTGATTGGTCCACGATTGGTGCTCCTGCTGGGAGCTGGAGGTAAACTGAAGAAAAGGGAGGGGGGAGAGAGGAAAGGGTATAAAAGAATGTGGTTTGGGTGGGGAAAGGGGAAAAAAGACACCAGGAAAGGTTTAAATGCTTTAAACAAATGTAATTAGTTTTACCCCCTTTAATTCAGTCTGTCTGTGGCTTTTACAAAGTTTTCTTTGAAAGTAAACAGGCTTAATTAAAAGCTAAAGCTTTTGGCAATTGCCGGAACCTTCCAGAACCTTCCAGAACAGATTTGCAACATTGTGACACGTGACACGCCTGAGGCAGTTAAAGAGAAAAAAACGGAGTTTCTGTTTCTTTATTTTCTTGCATTGCACTTGATTATCTGTGTCTTAAGGGTACAGGGAAGGATTGGGGGTGTTTTGTGTGCACGTGGAAGAACTCAGAAGGCAAACCACTAACTCCAGGACTACAGACTTAGCAACATTTAAGACCTGTGGACTTCACTCCCAGAATTCCTCAACCCTCCATGAAGGAGCTGAGGAAATCCTGATTGAAGTCCACAAGTCTTAAATGTGCCGCCAACGTTTCAAGACCCCTTGAACTAGCTGGTAGTGGTGCACTATTATACATGGGGGGGGGTAATTGTCATCCATTTATCAGTGCAAAGGAACAGTAATTCCATAAAGGAACAAAGGCATTAGCATAGCATGAGGGCATGCAAAGAGTGCCCTCCTGTGGTTATTTTGGCCATAGCGGCCATAAAGGGACTACAAAGACATCTATAGCACAGGGCTTGCAAACGGTGCCTTCCTGTGGTTATTTTGGCCATAGCGGCCTGACAGGGACTACAAAGACCATCTATAGCACAGGGCATGTAAAGGGTGCCCTACTGTGGTTACTTTATGTATAGCAGCCTGAAAGGGACTACAGCGACCATATATAACCCAGGGCACGCAAAGACTGCGCTCCTGTGGTTCTTTTGGAATAGCAGCCACCCAAGGAAATAAACCTTACCCCAAAGAGGGCAAAAAAGTCAGGCTTTCCTAAAATGTGTTGGTCACTGCGTTGGTCATTTTGGGGACAAAGTCATCAGAATGCGGCATTACCTCGACCTAACTCTCCTCTAAGCGCAAAATGGGTCAAAAGTCAGGCCGTAGTCGTCTCCTAACTTACCCAAAGAAGGGCAAACAAGTCAGGCTTTCCCAAGAACGTGAAAGCTATGTTTGTTATGTGGGGGGGGGGGCAAAGTCATCAGAATGCAGCCTTACGTCGACCTAACTGTTTCCTAACCGCAAAGTGGGTCAAAAGTCAGGCCGTAGTCTCTCCTTACCCATAGAGGGCAAAAATGTCAGGCTTTCCTAAGGTATGAAAGACTATGTTGGTTATTTTGGGGGCAAAGTCAGAATGACTTTATTATTATTATTACATTATTAGAAGCCTTGATATAATCATAAAGAGCAACGGTCGGGGCCAGAGGCTGGCAGAACAGGCACAGAAGAAGGAAACCTGCTTTCAAACCTTAAACCGAGTTAAAAAGGCCTATGATTGGCCTAAGTGGCTAATGCTATGTGCCCGAAAGCAGTGGGCCACCTCCAGTGGACAATGCAGGAATAGCATCCACAACAGGAATAAACCTTACCCAAAGGGCACAAAAGTCAGGCTGTTCTAACATATCACAAACTGTGTTGGTCCTTTTGGGGGCAAAGGCCATCAGAATGCAGCCTTAAACGGCGGACCTAACTCTTTTTCTACACCAAATGGGGTCAAAATGTAAGTCGGCCGTATCTTTGTCCTTTACCCAAAAGAGGGCAGAAAAGTCAGGCTTTCCCAAGATATGAAAGACTGTTTTTGTTATTTTAGGGGTAAAGTCATCAGAATGCAGCCTTAGGTTCACCTTACTCTATTCTAACCCCAAAATGGGTCAAACCTAAGGCCCTATTCTTTCCTTACCCAAAAGAGGGCAAAAAAGTCCCTAAGGAGGCGGCTGGATGCCGGCAGGAGAGACTGAGTGGGTCCAGCTGATTGGTGCTCCTGCCGGGAGCTGGAGGTGAACTGAAGATAAGGGAGGGGGAGAGAGGAGAGGGTATAAAAGAAGGTTGTTTGGGTGGGGAAAGGGGAAAAAAGACACCAGGAAAGGTTTAATCACTTTAAAGAAATGTAATTAGTTTTACCCCCTTTAATTCAGTCTGTCTGTGGCTTTTACAAAGTTTTCTTTGAAAGTAAACAGGCTTAATTAAAAGCTAAAGCTTTTGGCAATTGCCAGAACCTTCCAGAACAGATTTGCAACATTGTGACACGTGACACGCCTGAGGCAGTTAAAGAGAAAAAAAACGGAGTTTCTGTTTCTTTATTTTCTTGCATTGCACTTGATTTCTGTGTCTTTAAGGTTACAGGGAAGGGATTG
>JALGBA010002338.1:0-211056 GCA_023970755.1 Azemiops feae | reverse complement strand
GGGGGGGGGGGGGGGTTGGCCCTATTGGTAGCCTCACAGTTCTCATCCCTTTCTCCCACCAGATAAATGGCTTCCATTTGTCTAACTAGCCTAATCCTAGGATCACAGCCTCAGTCAGTTTTGGAGCCACTAGGAAGCGTATGAACTCCCAGTGCTCACCTATTTCTAGGCGTACAGGCTCAGTTAGTTTTGTGACAAAAGTTCCTCCCATCAGGGAGCCATCGGTTTGCTCAAATCTCATTGGCTTGGAGAGTGATTTTGCTCGTATTCCCAATTTCATGGCAAAGGGCAAGCTAATGATACATCGGGAGCATCCAGAATCCACTAGCACTTTTAAATCTGTCTCTGCTCCCGACTTAGGGCTGATTAGCCTTGTGGGCTAACCCCTCAATGAAGAGATGGATTAGGGATTGCTCAGGCCACCCCTGTATTCGACCGGCTATCTTGCGGAATTCACGCACATACTCTAGAGCAGGTCTGCCGGCTTGTTTTATTTTGTGGATTTGTCCTCCTGCTCTAAGGCTAATGGAACGGTCCTCAAATCTTTCTCTCAGCCCTAGGAGGAAGAGGTGGGGATTATCTAATTCGGGGGCTTGCTCATTATATAAATTGTTTAGCCATTCGGATGCCTCTCCCTCTAGGTTGGACGCAATTACATCAACCATGGCACCTGGATCTGGGTAGAGATAAGCCCAGCGATTTAAATGAGAACGTACTTGGTTGAGGAAAAAAATTAGCTTCTCTGAGTCCCCATCGAAAGTTGCTCTGAGAGGTGGGCCAATTATAGGCTGTTGCTGCTGGGCCCACCCTTGTTGCTGATTTAACGGCTGCTGAGCTCTCCACTGCAAGGGTGGCGCTCTCAGTTGTGGCTGGCCCCACCCTGGTCGTTGTCGTATGCCCAGGGGTCGCACGTTCGGGGCGTGCGGTCCCGCACCCTGCTGTGGTTGCAATACTGGTAGTGCTGGCCTCTCGAATCGTGGGAGGTTTTCTAAAGGTTGCTGAATAGGTGGGGGCGGTTGCTGCCTTCTCTGTTGTTGGCCTGCGGGGGGTGATGGCGCCCTCTGCTGCTGTAGGCCCCTCCACAGTTGCTGGGCCTCTCTCATTTGCGGACCCATTTGCTGTTGCTCTCCTGGCTTTGGCACCACCCCAAGCTGCTGTAAAATCTCTATTAGCCGACGCACGCTCAGAGTCCTTTGATCTTCTGTCTGCGGGGGCTGCCAAACTCCCCATTGAGGCAGGGGGCCCAGGCTGGGTTTCCCTCTCTCTGTGGGGCTGGAGGCCCTGGCGGGGGGCTCCAGGGATTGGAAAACTGTTTGATCTGCGAGGGAGGGGCTGGGGGCCTCTCTCAACAGGGATTGTTCCGCACCCCTCCCTTCTAATGCTTCAAATCTCTCTGCCATATTTTCCACGGACTGACTATGGGTGGCAATTGGATATCTCCACTCACCCGAGTCTTCAGCGGCAGAAAGCTTGGCAGTTCTCCACTGGTGTGGGGGATGCAATCTGTGAAGATCCCTTTGTTGTGGCTCTAACTCATCCGTCTTGGAAGTCTTTGAAGGTGGAAAGGCTGTTACGAACTCTCCGGATTCCACGCTTGGGTTCTCCCAGTCTGAAGGCCAGATCAGCTCTCCTAATCTCTTTGGCCTTGCTCCCAGCTGGGGGACTTGCGAGGGTTCTCTCTCAACCGGCTTGCACGCTGCGGCTCCCATCTCTGAGGGACTTGCTGCTGCAGGGGTGCTAGTCCCCGGCAACTCCTCTTCTTCCATGACGTTCTTTGTCAGTCTATTCCTTCCGTTTTAGGAATAGCGAAGTTTGAAAAGTTTGTTAGATTTTGGCTTGATGTTATGGTTCCGAAGGAAGATGCTTTTCAAAGAAACATGAGGCATTTTTCCTTTTTGAATCTTTTTATGGCAAACATAGCTTCAGCACATACATAAGCGAAGCCAAAATCTAAACCCTCCTACTTCATCCCACAGTATCTGAGCACATTCCCCTCCCTCATTTAACAGTCATTAATCACATTCCCCAATTAGTTTAAAGTGTGAGCTTTCCCTCCCGTTCCATAACGCGCCATATTTTATCTTCTCACATTTCATCCAGCTTTGAAGACGCTCTGCTGAAATATTGTTATGGCTAACTAGTTCTCAAGCACATTCTTTTACTTCCTCCCCCCATACTATCTAATAGTGGCTGTTAAAGTAATAAACAGGTTAAATAGTAAATGTCTGCATACATACAAATGTCAGGCAAAACATTTTATGTTAGCAGCCTTGACACAGAGCCTGTGAACGCACGAACAGCGTCTTGGAGCAGTATCTCCAGTGTTACGTTAATTACCAACTGGATAATTGGTCAGACCTTCTCCTCTTCGCAGAAGTAGCATAATTCAATACACAGCAGCACCAGGCTCGTGCCATTCCATGTGGCCACTGGCCGGGACTTTGTCTCTATGCTGGAACTCCCTCAACAATCACCCCAGTGGACATCACTTACTGAGTGGGTGAAATCATTGCAAACTACATGGCCAGTCATTTGCAAAGCGCTAGAAGACCCGAGGGACACTTACAAAAAATATGCAGACAAGAAGAGATCCCCACAAAGTTGGAGACGAAGTGTACCTTTCCACCAAATACCTGCAATCCAGACAACCCTCGAAAAAGTTAGGACCAAAGTACATTGGTCCCTTTCCAGAGTCATCAACCCAGTAACAGTAGAACTGAAGTTACCCAAAACTCTCAGAAGAGTTCAGCCTATTTTCCATTGCAGCCTCCTGAAGTCAGCAGCCACTTCACCCTTGCAACCAGCAATGGAACCCCATCCTTCCCTGATTCTCATTGAAGGGGAACAGCACTTTGAAATTAGAGATATCCTAGATTCATGTACCCATAGGGGCAAACTCCAAAATTTAATTCTCTGGAAGGACTTTCCCCCTTCCGAAACTGAGTTGGTAGATGCCCATTACATGCGAACCCCATGTCTCTTGTGTAAATTCCATCACAAGTATCCAGATAAACCCCACTGAAACATTAACTGCTTTCTCTCTCTTTTCTCTCTCCAGGTCTAGCCCTTTTTCAACGGGGGCAGAATGTCAGAGCTGCCATCATACGCTTGAGCTTCGCATTCACTAGCTGTCAGCCTGCCATATACTGTAATCCATTTGGCTTTTAGTAAATGTATACCTTTCACTATAGATGGAGTTCTTAACTAAAGGACCAAGTCGAGGCAGGTCTGACAGCATGAAAAGATCCATGTTACTATCTATTATAATTATGGTTTGTTGCACAGTCAGCCAGGTGTTTAGACTGGATTTGGCATTTTTATCCACCTATTGAGTCCTTCCCAAGGATCTGGCACAGGCAGATTATTATTATTAGATTTTTATTCCCCCTTTGAAAATACATTTTGTTCAACTCAAGGCAGCAAACCTATTTCCCCCACAACAACAACCCTGTGACATGGGTTAGGCCAAGAATGGCCCAAAGTCATTCAGCTGGCTTTCATGCCTAAGGGAGGCTTAAAACTCACAGTCTCCTGGTTCCTAGGCTAGCACCACATGAAACTGGTTCTGTACTGAAGATGAAAATGAAGATGTTAATTTCTGAATACCAAAATTAATATAATAATTTTATATTAGTAAGTTCATATAAACAAAGGGAGTTTGGTCAATTCCTTCAGAATAAAGTCATATATTACATTTATTGGTATTTGATTCTTTCTTGCCCTGTGTACAAATATATACACATATACAATACACCTTATTTTTGCTAAGTTTTCTTTAAACTCTTGGCTTAGAATTTTATATCTGGGAAAAACCACCCTGTCACTCTGGGAGAAGTGTTTTTGACTGTATTTGGCCTGAAGTGATCAAATATAATTGTAGGTGGTCAGTGCCTTTACTGTCATCTCTGTTTAAATATATTGACCGAACTGGACACATTTCTAAGGTTTTGGGGGACAAGTAATAGTCCCTATATATAAGTCCCTATATATAAGAAAGGCAATAGGGATGGTCCAGCTAATTGTAGACCAATAAGCATGTAAGCAATGAATGTCAGTCATGGATGGATTCTAGAAGGAATCTTAGGGGATAAACCATCCTTATATGTGCCCTTCCATAGATAGGAAGATGTAAGAAGCTCAAGAACACCACCATGGACAGGCAACTCCTCTAGCTGATTCAGAACCTTATTTTACCATTTTACTCGAACAGACATAAATCATGGTCCAGAACTGATATGATATGGATGTCCCCTGAACTAAGAACCAATATACAGGAGATTGAGATAGAACCCAATATTTGGGCTGACCATAATCCGATAAAGATGACCTGGAGAGGAGTAAAGAAGAAATTAAGGTGGACACTGAATCAATCGCTATTAAAAGATAAAGAATTTATAGAAATAGCAGAAAAGGAAATGAAATTTTTCTTTAAAGAAAATAAAAAAGGCTTCTGGTTCTGCGCAGTTAGCACGACAGCCAAGGGAGGCTCCGCGCCCTACGGCTGATTTCTCTCTGTTTGGGGACCCTAAATGAGCCCAAAGCCACCCCGGAGAGGTGGCAAGGAAGGAGGGAAGCCCCGATGATTGTGGGGAGACGGTGGTCGATCCGGATGTCTGGGGAAAGCTCTCCAAAAACCGACAGAAGAAAGGATAGCGTCATTCATGAATCTAGCCCAAGCTACATGCAGCCGAAGCCAAAAAGCACTAAACTTAAGCGTGATTGTAAACAGCATAATTGAACTGGGTAAGAATATTGATTCTCTCTCTTCTATCTGACTGATTTCCTGAAAAAAAAAGAAAAAATCCCAGAAGTAAAAATCCTCCGAAAGTGAGAGGGGGGGTGTCTTTGCTCCACCCTCCTCTAAACGGAAGTGGCAAATTAAATTTACTGGGAATAAAAATATAGAAAATTGAAAGATGGACTGGTGCTGACATCTAGTGGTGGATGAAAATACTGCCCTAAATATACAGCCCAGAAAAAAAACTTGTTATTGTGACCTTCAAAGCTTTAATTAAACAAATAACAGCTGTAATAAAAGAAAAGAAAATGTGGATTATCTACAAAGCGAGAACTATAAAACTTAGAAAAAATTGACCTTCCTGGATTATAAATACTTTTTAAACTGTGACTTTAAAGTGATTGGCAGAGAAAGGATTTTTGGTCATTATGGAGCATCAGAGGTCTGCAGAAAGAACATATCAAGAAAAAATAAATACTTCCCAGGAGGAAATGTATGTTCTGTTACAACAAATACAAATGATATTAATTTCAAACCACGAGGAAATTAAAAATGAATTTGAAAATTTAAATGAATGAATTCTCAATTTAACGTCACAGCAAATAAATGATCAGAAAACAAAAAAGAGAGATCATGTAAAGCAGACAACTGAATATAAACTAGTGGAGACTCAAGTGGAGAAGGACTTACAAGAAACATTGCACATGGAAAAGATAACTTGTACTCTAAGACCACAAAGTAAATTTGAGGATAAGGAAAAAGATTTGACAAAATGGATTGCAGAGCTGTTGGGAGTACCACAAGAAATGGGGAGACAAGGGATGATGAGAGAAATCTTCAATGAATATGAAGGGGCAAAATCTTTTTACAAAGACATGATGTTTGATTTGCCTATTTACAACAACATTTACAAGATTATGGAAAGACTCTTTGATTCAACGGAATATATTGATTGGGAAAGATGCTTGGCAAAAGAAGAGGGCTAAAGTGAGAATTGAGGAATTAGATGATGGGGTGTATCAGAGGGAATATTTAAAAATTAAACACTTGTTTGAATATGGCTGAAGAAATAGAAAGATTTTAGTTTAAGAGGGATGAACCCCCTAAGTAAGATAGTATTTTTTCTTTTCTCTTTTTTTCTTTTGTTTTTTGATATGAGAAATATAAAAATGTTTGGGATGGTCAATATAAAGGAAATGTTTTAGATATTTAAATATAATTGATTTTAAGAAAATTCCAATGAATAACTAAAAAAATGTTTTGAATAGAGTTAAAAGATTAGATGATTGGATTTATTAAATGGAACATTTAAAGATTAAACATAGGTTTAATTATGGGTAAAAAGAACAGAAAAAAATTGGAAATAAGTGTATACTAGTTTAAGAGGGATATTGCATTTTAAGTAGTATATTATTTTCTTATTTTTCTCTCCCTTTTTTTCTTTTTCTCTCTTTTCTTTTTCTTTGTTTTTCTTTTGTGTCTTTTTTTTACTTATTTTTTAAGACATGAAAATAGATTTAAATACTTTAAGGTAATTAACTTTGGGAAAATTTTAACCAGTAAGAATGTTTTGAACATTGTAGGGAAAATAAATTTAAATAAGAATTGTAAACAGCATTCATCACGAGGCAACCAAGATGACCAGATAGAAAAGAAGCATGACATTGATGTGATTATTATTGGTAGAAATTTTAGAAAAATCTTTATATTTAATTGTTACCTATCAAACTGATAAGAATTGTATTAATTCAAGGTTGGCAAAGAGAATATTATTGGAAGAAGAGAAAATCAAGCAAAGCTATTATGTGGACTTTGGAATACAGAAACTGATTGTTAGTGATTACTTTGTAAATATAAGCCCAGACAACACACTGTTTACCAAATATCAAGGTGTTTATGTTAAAAAATAAAATATATTTTTTAAAAAAAAGAAGAAGAAGAGACCTCACTCCAGAACGTATGGGACACAGCCAAAGCATACTTTAGAGGATTAGCTATAACCTATATGGCCAAAAAGAACAAAGAGTAAAAACAACAATACACAATGCTAAGGGAAGAGATTAAGAAATTGGAGTTAGAACTACAAAGAGATCCACAAAAGAAAATTCTGAAAAGACAAATGGAGATAACAAAACAAAAATTAAACATAATAGAGTCAGAAGAACTGGCTCAACAAATCAAAAGGGCAAAACAAAACTTTTTTGAAAATGCAAATAAACCGGGAAGATGGCTGGCTTATAAACTAAAAAAGAGAGAAAAAACTAATAATAATAATAATAAAGTTGGAAGGGACCTTGGAGGTCATCGAGTCCAACCCCCTGCTCAGGCAGGAAACCCTATACCATTTCAGACAAATGGCTGTCCAGTCTCTTCTTAAAAACTTCCAGTGTTGGAGCATTCACCGCTTCTGGAGGCAGGTTGTTCCACTGGTTAATTGTTCTAACTGTCAGGAAGTTTCTCCTCAGTTCCAGGTTGCTTCTTTCCTTGACTAGTTTCCATCCATTACTTCTTGTCCTGCCCTCAGGCGCCTTGGAGAATAGCTTGACTCCCTCTTCTTTGTGGCAACCCCTGAGATATTGGAATACTGCTATCATGTCACCCCTAGTCCTTCTTTTCATTAAACTGATAAATAAACTGCAAGATGAGAAGGGATGTTTACAATTTCAAAATGATGCAATAAAAAAAAAGAATTCTATGAAAAATTATATGAGATAGAAAAAAATTATTTGGAAAAAACAGTACAATACATGGAAAAAGCCAACCTACCAAAAATTTCAGAAACCTCTAAAAACTTGTTAAATGAAAAAATAACAATGACGGAACTGATGGAAGCTATAAAAGGACAAAAAATCATAAAACCCCAGGTCCAGATGGGCTACCCACAGACTTCTATAAATGCTTGCAAGACACATTATGCTTTCCAATGAAGGAAGTGTGTAATGAGGTACTATTAAAAGCTAAAATACCAAATACATGGATAGAAGCAAACATCACTTTAATACCAAAAGAGGACTCCGACTTGACACGGATAAATTATAGACCAATATCATTATTGAATGTGGATTACAAAATTTTTATTTCAATAATAGCAGAGAGACTGAAAAGTAACAATAAAAAACTAATTTAAAAAGAAGAACTAATAATCAAGGGCAGAAATACAGGTGCAACATGGTATGTGTCAGAGATTTATTTTAGCCCTTCCCCTGTTTAATCAGTTCATCAACTCTATGATTGAAATGGTGAATAAATCAGATAGCCATACCCCAAAACAATCAGGCTGCAAGTCTCAGCACTGCTAAACACAGATGATGCAGTCCTTATTTTCTACTGTCCTATTGGACATAGAAGAGTGATTCCACAGATGAAATATAGAGGGGAACTTACAGAAAAATTCAAATAAGCGGTCTCCAGGTTATGAACAAGATCTGTTCCTAAGTCTTTAAGTTGAATTTGTAGGTCAGTTGGAACAGGTACATAGGGTTCTTATTTAGCAACTTTTAGTCAAATTATAATTACATAATCATTTTGAACATAGAACATAGAATAACAGGGTTGGAAGGGACCTTGAACTTAAATTTCTTTCTACCACCTACACAGCTCCTAGGTCTTCATTTCTCATTAATACAAGTGTATTATGTTGCTGAAATTTTGGTATGGTTGACAACAATCTTGGCTTATCAACTGAAGAAAAAATGCTGTCAGTATTCCTGTAAGCATAATGTAACTGTCATTATCAATCAATCAGAATAGAGCTGGAAGGGACCTTGGAGGTCTTCTAGTCCAACCCCCTGCTCAAGTGGGAGACCCTATGCCATTTCAGACAGGTGGTTATCCAGTCTTTTCTTAAAAACCTCCAGTGATGAAGCACCTACCTACAACTTCTGAAGGCAAGCTGTTCCACTGGTTGTCTTCACTGTTAGGAAGTTTCTCCTTAATTCCAGGTTGCTTCTCTCCTTGGTTAGTTTCCATCCGTTGTTACTTGTTTTGCCTTCAGGTGCTTTGGAAAATAAGTTGACCCCCTCCTCTTTGTGGCAGCCCCTCAAATACTGGACTACTGCTATCATGTCACCCCCTAGTCCTTCTTTTCGCTAGACTGGCCATACCCAATTCCTGCAACTGTTCTTCATATGTTTTAGTCTTCAGGCCCTTAATCATCTTAGTTGCTCTTCTTTGCACTTTTTCTACTCTCAACATCTTTTTTGTAATGTAGTGACCAAAATTGGATGCAGTATTCCAGGTATAGTCTTACTAAGGTTTTATAAAGTGGTACTAATAGCTTCACGTGATTTTGATTGTTTGCCTCTGTTTATACAACCAAGGATTGTATTAGCTTTGTTGGCTACTGCTGCACATGGCTGGCTCATGTTTAAGTGATTGTCCACTAGGACTCCAAGGTCCCTCTCACAGTTACTGTTTTTGAGCCAGATTTTGCCTAATGTGTACTTGTACCTTTGGTTTTTCCTGCCTAGGTGTAAAACCTTGGTTTTCTCCACATTAAATTTCATGTTGTTGGATAGGGCCCATTGTTCAAGTCTGTCAAGATCTTTTTGGATCCTGAGCTTGTCTTCTGGGGTGTTGGCTGTTCCTGCCAGCTTAGTGTCATCTGCAAATTTGATGTTCCCTTTCTATTCCCTCATCTAAGTCATTTATGAAGGTACTGAAGTGTACTGGGCCTAAGACAGAACCTTGTGGTACTCCACTGCTTATTTCCCTCCATGTACAGTAGATATAGTACCATTAAGGACTACTCATTGAGTACGGTTTGTCAGCCAGTTACAAATCCATCTGGTGTTGATGCTGCCTATCCCACTTTTTTATAGTTTACGAAGAAGTAGGTTGTGTTGTACTTTGTCAAATGCCTTGCTGAAGTCTAAGTATACTATGTCCACAGCATTTCACTGGTCTACTAATTTAGTCACTTTGTCAAAGAATGAAATAAGATTGGTTTGACATCTGTTTTTAACAAACCCGTCCTGGCTACTAGTTATAACTGTATTTGTTTCTAGATGTTCACCGATCTGTTTTTTGATTATTTTTCCCAGTATCTTACCAGGTATTGATGTTAGGCTGATTGGTCTGTAGTTTCCTGGGTCTGTTTTTTCCCCTTTTTTGAAGATGGGAAGCACATCAGCTCTTTCCCAATCATCTGTTAGTTCCCCGGTGCTCCAGGATTTTTGAAAGATATGGTACAATGGTTCTGAGATATCATCTGCCAGCTCCTTCAGAACTATGGGATGTAATCCGTCAGGTCCCAGTGATTTATATTCATCAAGATCAGACAGGTGTTCTCTTACCATCTTCTTGCTTATTTTAATTTTTATTTCTAGTCTGTCTTTTACAGTTATGTTTTTGGTAGGTTGGGCTGTAGTTTCTTTTTGCGTGAAGACTGATGCAAAGAATGAGTTAAGCAGCTTTGCTTTCTCTCTACTCCCTGTTACTTCCTTGCCATCTTCTCTCTTTAGTGGACCATTTCCTTGACTTTTTTCTTGTTATTTATATGTTGAAAGAAACTTTTATTATTATTTTTGACTTTTGTTGCAAGTCTTTGTTCATTCTGAGCCTTTGCATTCCTGACTTCATCTTTGCAGATTTGGGCTATCTGCTGATATTCTGCCTTAGTTATGTGTCCCTGTTTCCATTTTTTGTATTTATCCTTTTTGTCTTTCAGTTTATCAGAGAGATCTTTGTGCAACCATGCTGGTTTCTTCTTGGATTTCTTGTTTTTCTTTTTCAGTGGTATTGTGTTTTACTGGGCTTTTATGACCATATTTTTCAGTTTCCCATGCTTTTTGAGTTGTTTTCCCCTTTAGGATTTTTATCCATAGAATTTTTCTTCTCTCTCTCTGAGTTTCTTAAAATCTTAAAATCAGCTCTTTTAAAGTTTAAGACACTGGTTGCATTATATTCTATTGCTTATGTTTGCATTCTATTGAATTCCAATATGACATGGTCACTCTCGCCCAAGGTTCCGGCAACTTCAACTCCCTCTATCACTTCTTCTCTATTAGTAAGAATTAGGTCCAGTATAGCTTTCCTCTTGTTGCCTCCTCTACCTTTTGGATGACAAAGTTGTCAGCTACATTGGTTAGGAATCTGGTTGTGAAGATTGCCCCCCCCCCCCCATTTTAGTTTAAAGCACATTTGATAAGATGAGCCAGTCGTTTTTCGAATATATTCTTTCCAGTTCTTGTGAGGTGTAGTCCATCCCTTGCCAGTAGCCCTTCATGTAGGTAATGCACACCATGGTATAGGAAGCCGAAGTTTTGTTAACACCAGTTTTAAAACAAGTGGTTCATTTCTAAAATCCTTTGCTCCCTGATTGGATGTTGGCCTTTTGTTGGAAGTATAGATGAAAACATCACTTGTGCTCCTGAATCTTTAACTTTTTTCCCAAGCTGTTCGTAATCTTGTTATTGTTTTCAGATTCATTGTTGTGTCATTGGTCCCCATGTGTAGTAGTAGAAAGGGGTAGTAATGCATGGTGTTGATTGTTTTAGTAAGGTACTCAGTTACATCTTCGATTTTTGCTCCAGGGAGACAATATACCTCCCTAGATTGACTGCCCAGTCTGCAGAGTATAGTTTCTGTTCCCCTAAGAATTGAATCTCCTGTCACCAATAGTCGCCTTTTTTCCCTTAGCGAAGTCTGGGATGCCTCTTTTTTTGAAACTATTGATGATTGCTCTTTTGTGGGTGTCTGCATACTTTCAGGGGAGGCTATGAAAGCGATTGATCAGTTCCAGAGGGGCTTCATTGGAGTAGGCTAGGGTAGATAGTAGGGGCTTTGCTCTTGGTTGTTGTTTTCTTCTAAAAGTGACATGTTTCCATCGGTCTTGCTCTTTAGGTACCTATGTAGGGTTGTTTTTTATGGAATCTGTTTGTTCCCTATTGTATTCAATTTGGATGTATCGGTTTTCTTCTTTACAGTAGTGGCCAAAATTGTGGAAACCTTTTGGGAAAAGTACAGTAGAAATGCCACCTTTGGTTAAGTTTCCACCAATTTTTCTTCTAATTTCTTTATAACTGTAGCCTTGTTCACTTAATAATACTATTTTACATCGCTTTCTGGGCAACCAGTCAACTCTTTGCACCATTACTTTAATTTTATTACGTTTTACAAACTCACTAAATGAAAGAACACAAAAAAACCCAACCAACCTGATAGTGATCACATAACACACTGACAAATGTCCTCCTCTCAGCTTCAATACATGACATCAATAACTGAATCCTACTGTGATCTGATTGGCTCATTGCCAAAACAAGATGACACCTGATTGGCTCTCTAAACACTCATGCTCATTGGCTACAATCAGATGAAGGAAAGCTACCTGATATCAACCTAAGCAAGTTGTGCTTCCTTTTTCTGGTTATTTGGCTATAACTTTTCATAGAATACAGTACAGATAATTGAACAAACCTTGTTGCATTACATTCTTGATTAGATTATCTTTCCATTGATATATAATTTTATGGTACTACTACAAAAAAAAGTGGTGTTATTAGCCATCAAACCTCAAAAATACACTTTTCCCAAAAGGTTTCCACAATTTTGGCCACTACTGTATGTTTTTTATTATTATTATTATTATTGATTTTCCAGTTTTACATTTAAATATTTGCAAAGCAACGTGGCGGCTGGGTTGGTTCATAATTCAATAACATACAAATTTCTTTAGTACAGATCACAAACTAGTACATTAAATATTTCCTCTCTTTTTCCCTTGGTATTTACTGTCTCACATTTAAATTAATACAATTCTTATTATATCAATTTAATACAAATAACTTTTTAACATTTATCAATAATTTTTAGTTTATACATATCTTAATCATTTTAACATTCAATCTTTTAGACAATCAATATTCCTGGTAAGTTTTTCCAAATTTTTAACTTCCCATTAATATTTAAATTTAACGTTTAATATTTATAATTTCCAAGTTTTAAATAACCCCAATTCCCTTTATCACAATTCATCCCAAGATCCTACATCAACTGGTTAATAATACAATATAATATTCTTATTTTCTAATAATTTCCAAATATCTAAATTTAATAACCAAAATTTCTCTTATTTCAACATTTAATGCTTCCTCTTTTTTTCTCCATGTCTATCTCATATTTAAGCTAGTAATTTTTATTATTACCACTAAATAAAAAAAACGTATTTGTTACATTCATCAATAAGTTTTTAGTTTATATATATTTTAATTACCTATATTCAATATTCAATATTCAAATTTAACTATTAATGTTTATATTTACAAGTCTTAAATGACCAAAATATCCTTTAACTCAACTCATAACAATTTCTAATATTCAAAGTACACATCTTATCTATTTGAGAATATTCTGTTTTAATTTTCACTAGTAAGTCAAAACCCCAATTGTCTTCAGTTGTATTCTAGCTTTCTTTCTTTGCCAAATCGTCTTCCATGTCCTTGCTTTTGAGTCATCAAATAAATCTCCCTGTGTTGTTACGTATGTTGTTTGACGTAGAAAAAACCATCCGATCACCATTTTTTTGAGAGAACTAACAAATTGTCTATTTTTCCATCTTGATGTAGTTGTCTTAAACTGTTTATCTTCTCTTCAATCTGTTGTTCTTGATCCTCAGGTTTCTTCTGATTTGTCAGTCCCTTTTCTGGGTTTTCCATTGACTGTATTTGTTGATCAGTTGAATCCTGTGTCATAATATTTAATTGGTCCACTTTTTCCATTATATTCTGTGTAGTTGATTTTTCAGTTGTAATCAAATTTTGAGTTTGTATATCTGGGCTGACATCCCATTCTTTTCTGCAACCTCTTATTTCATCAGTAGCTGTAAGAATAGTTTGATAAATTGCTTTCAGCATAGACAGAATTTGTTCCTGGTCTTCCTCCATATTCTCTTAGTAATGTATTAGATTAAAAGCTTTGCAATCAGAGAGTGTAAAAAAAAAAATTTTTTTTCAGTGAGTATGGAACACAGCTGGGCTTCACAGCTGATAAGTGTCTCAGCCAAGTCTCTTTTAAACAATAACAGATTGTAAACAATAACAAACTGTAATATCAGGTTTAGCCACAAGATGGCGCCCCTATATTTAAAATTTTCCAAAGTTTTTATAATCTTTTCGGTTTTACATCTTTTTTATAAGTAAAAACTCAGATCTTCAGTAAGAGTAGAAAGTCTTTTAATCCACAAACTTTAAGAAGTAAAATTCCAATTAGGATCAAGTTATTCTTGCAATGTTTTTAAGCTCCCCTGGATAGTCAGTCGCCGCTGTTTTTAGAGGGAGGGGTAAAATCTCCCTCTCCACAGGGGGGAAAGTACTTAAGCAGCTTATGCAGGAAACAAAGGTAGTTAGGATTTAAGAGAGGTAGATCTCACCCAGTCTCTTCCGCACTGCTTTAAAGTTGCCTGATGGTAACTGCGACTTTGGCTGTCTGCAGCCTAGTGATGAGCCATATTTCTATGGCCGGTCTTTTGTCCACCGGTTTGGAGGGCTGCCCCGGATCGAACGGAAGAACTGCCGCCCTTCTGCGATCACAGGGATCACCTCCTTGCTGGTCGCCCCTACAGGGCGACTTTCAACCCTTTCCAGGGTACCCCAGCGAAGCAAAACTGGACGTGGAAGACAGAGCTTGCTTTCCAAACGTCCATGGTGACTGCCTGAGCAAACCGGAAGTCCCACTACTGTATGTTCATATCATCATCATCACTACTGTATGTTCATATCATCATCATTTTAGCCATTGTCTATCCACTACAGGATGAAGGCCTCTTCCGCATGTTTCCAACCAATATGGTCCTGAGCTTTCTTTTTCCAGTTGGGCCCGCAATACTTTCTTTTTTTTGTAACAAGTTTTATTAATTTTCAATTTTACATCAAAGTGTTTAGGAAGCAGCGTGGTGATTGGGTAATCAATAGTCAAATAACAAAATCTTTCGTGCATACCTCAGGCTGCGTCATAAACAGTTCCCTCTATATTTCCCTTAATTATTGTATCACATTCAGGTTAATACATTTCTAGTTATAGCTCAATCAGTCAATCTTCTTCTTCTTCTTGTGCCATATCCGTTATCGGACGTTGGCGATCATGTTGGCAATCCTGTTTTTATCAGCAGCCGCACGAAAAAGTGCTGCTGAGTTTTGTCCAAACCAGTCCCTTAGATTTTGAAGCCATGACGTTCTTCTTCTGCCTGGACCTCGTTTGCCTTCAATCTTTCCCTGGAGGATTAAATGGAGTATGCCGTATTTTTCTGGGTGTCGCATCACATGTCCGAAATATTCTAACTTTCGTTTTTTAATTGTTTTGATGATTTCCCTTGGCTTTCCCAGGCGGCTTATCACCTCCTCATTTCTGATCTTGTCAACCCAGCTTATACGTAACAGCCGCCTGTAAATCCACATTTCAAATGCTTCTAGTCTCTTCAGGTGGCCTTCTGTCGGAGACCAACTCTCTATTCCATAGAGCGGGATAGAAAAAATATAGCATCTGACAAGCCTGATTTTCAGTCTTAGGCTTATGTCGTGACTGCAGAAGACCTTTCTCATTTTGAAGAATGCTGTTCGAGCTTTCTCTATCCTTGTCTTTACTTCAGCGGTCATGTCCCAGCTTTCATGTAAATTAGAACCGAGGTGCGTGATCCTTTCAACTTTTTCTAGTGGTGTTCCTTCCGAATTTATTGGTGGTAAATTAACGGGTGGTTTGCTGACGACCATGATCTTGGTTTTTGAGGTGTTAAGCTTCAAGCCGTATTTTTCAGATATTTCTGTGACTCTGTTGATGAGGAGCTGAAGGTCTTCATGCTTACTGGCAAGCAGAACTGTATCGTCAGCATATCTTAAGTTGTTGACCCAAACACCGTTTACTTTGATGCCAGCATCGATGTTCTCCAGTGCCTCGTTGAAGATTGACTCAGAGTAGATATTGAACAACAGTGGAGACAGAATACATCCCTGTCTGACCCCTCTTCTTATTTCTGCATCAGCTGAGTATTTTTGGCCTAGTCTCACATTTGCTACCTGATGCCAATACAGATTCTTTATTATTTGGATGTCTTTGTCATCTAGTCCCCCTTGTTTCAGGATTTCTAATAGTTTGCTGTGTCTTATTTTATCAAAAGCTTTTTCAAAATCAATGAAGCACATATAAACACTGTGATTGACATCTCTACAATGCTGTACAAGAACTTGAATGCTGAATAGCGCATCTCGTGTACCAAGATTGTTTCTGAAACCAAATTGTGTGTTACCTAGACGCTCTTCAATTTTGTTGTATATTCTTTTGTGAATTATTCTCAGGAATATTTTCAGGGCATGACTCATTAAGCTTATTGTTCTGTATTCGGTACACTTCTTTGCATTTATTTTTGGGGGGATTGTCACAAAGGTTGATTTTAGCCAATCATTTGGTATCTTTCCTGTTTCGTATATCTGATTGAAGAGCTGCAGTAAAAAAATTTTCCCATTGTCTTCCAGCAATTTTAAAATTTCTACTGGGATATCATCAGGTCCTGTGGCTTTTCTTGTTTTTGCTATTTTTATTGCATGTTCAACCTCCTCCATAGTGATGTTTGGTCCAGTTGTTATACTTCCCATATCTATATCATCCCTAGTGTCCTCAAAAAGTTCTTCAATATATTCCTTCCATCTTTTTAGTTTTTCATCCTCATCTAAGATAATTTTCCCCTCTTTGTCAACTAAGTTGTTGGTTTTCTTTTTGTAGAGGCCTGCTGCTTCTTTCACTTTTTGTGTAAATTGAAATTATCATGCATACGTTCTGTCTCTTCTATTTCCTTGCATCTCTTTGCAAACCACTTTTCTTTTGCCAGTCGAATTTTTCTTCTAATTGTTTTCTGCAATTCATTGTATTTTTCTTTGTTTTTATTTTTATAAGATCTTCTTTCATCCATGAGATGAAGAATTTCCTCCGTCATCCACTGTTGTTTCTTGTGGTGCCCCTCTCTCTGTTTTGAGTTTGTTACCTCTACTATTGCATTTTTTAATTTATTCCAGTTCACTTCTACATCATCATCATTCAGGTTGTTGGTTTCCCTTAAATGATTTTCTAGTTCTTCTTTAATCTTCCCTCCATGTTTAATGATGAAGTCTCTGTCGATTCTTGGTTTAGCAGGGTTTGGGTTTTTCATCCTTTTTAGTTTCAGCTGGACTTCAGCAAGTAGTAGATTATGATCGGATGGTACATCTGCACCTTGGTATGTCTTTACTGATTTTACTGAGTTTCTAAATCTTTTGTTTATTGTAAAATAGTCAATTTGGTTCCTTACTACATTATTTCATGTATCTGCTGGTGATCTCCAAGTGTAGAGGCGTCTTTTTGGCAACTTGAAAAAAGTATTCATCACACATTGCCTATGTTCCTTGCAGAAGTCTACAAATCTGTCACCTCTACCATTTCTGGTTCCTAAGCCAAAGTTTCCAACTACAGGAGCATCACTTCCTTCTCCCACTTTTGCATTGAGGTCCCCCATGAGTATTGTGATATCATTACTTTTTAGGGTTTTCAGTACACTGCTTATATCTTCGTAGAACTTCTCTAAATCCTCCTCATCACTGTCAGCTGTGGGAACATAAACTTGTATAACATTCATATTTACTGGAGTACTATTTATTTGGATCATCATCACTCTATCGGATACAGGAATAAAGGACTTGATGCATTTATTTACACGATTGTTTACAATTATAGCTACTCCATTTCGATGGTGTTTGCTGTTCTCACCAGAGTAGTAGATAGTATAATTTCCTATTCTACACATTCCATTTTCACGCCAGCGCATTTCACTCACTCCCAATATAGAGATATTGTATTTGGACATTTCTTGGATAGTGTTGTGTGTTTTCCCAGCTTCGTATAGGCTTCTCAGATTCCACGTACCAATTCGTAGTTTTGGGTTTATCATGCTTCTAGCGGACCGGGAGATTCTTAGCACCCCTGCCCCATTTAAGGGGCGCCTGTACTCGGGGCCATTGTTAGGTTTTGCCACCATTAACATGATTTTCCTGGGAAATATATAGTGTAGTAGTCTTCCCTTTGCTTTCTACACCGCTGTGCACATGCTGTTCAAGTGGCTGCCACCACACCGTGTGCTGTTCTTCTGAATCCGTTCCAACCAATATGGTCTCCACCTTCAGTCGATACTGGGGAGCCAGCTGCCACTCACCAGGCCTGTTGGTCCACGGGAGGTATTTGATTCCCTCCAGCCCGCCATTACAGTATAAAAGCCATAATGGGTAGGGCCCCCCAATCCGCCACCCGGGGACGCGCTCTGTGGGGGTTCCAGGCTCCCCCTAAGAGAATCAGTCAATACATTTGTCAATATAATTTTACTTATACATATCCAAGTCCTGTTTTTAAGTTTTACCTAATTTCAATTACCGTGTTCCAATTTAGCCTTTAATAACCATAATATTTCTCCTTCATGGATTACTGCCTTGTCGTGGCAAAGGGGCTTGTGTAACTCAATGAAGCTATGAGCTATGCCGTGCAGGGCCACCCAAGACGGACAGGTCATAGCAGAGAGTTCTGACAAAATGTGATCCACTGGAGAAGGAAATGGCAACCCACTCCAGTATCTTTGCCATGAAAACCCCATGGACAGTGCTAAAAGGCAAAAAGATATGACGCTGGAAGATGAGCCCCTCAGGTCGGAAGGTGTCCAATATGCTACTGGGGAAGAGCAGAGGGCTAGTACTAGTAGCGCCAGAAAGAGTGAAGCGACTGGGCCAAAGCCGAAAGGACGCTCAGCTGTGGATGCATCTGGTGGTGAAAGGAAAGTCCGATGCTGTAAAAAGATTTTCTCCATAGGAACCTGGAATGTAAGATCCATGAATCACAGCAAACTGGACGTGGTCAAACCAGAGATGACAAGACTGAACATCGACATCTTAGGAATCAGCGAACTAAAATGGACAGGAATGGGTGAATTTAATTCAGAGGACCATCAGGTATACTACTGCGGGCAAGAATCCCTCAGAAGAAACGGAGTAGCCTTCATAGTCAATAAAAGAGTAGGAAAAGCAATACTGGGATACAATCCCCAAAATGACAGAATGATCTCAGTGTGAATCCAAGGCAAACCATTCAATATCACAGTAGTCCAAGTCTATGCCCCAACCACTGGTGCTGAAGAGGATGAAATTGACCGGTTCTATGAAGCCCTACAGCACCTTATAGAATCAACACCAAAAAATGATGTCCTTATCATCATGGGGGATTGGAATGCTAAAGTAGGAAGCCAAAAGATAAACGGAATAACAGGCAAGTTTGGCCTTGGAGTACAAAATGAAGCAGGGCACAGGCTGATAGAATTTTGTCAAGAGAATACGATGGTCATAGCAAACACTCTTTTCCAACAACCCAAGAGACGTCTCTACACATGGACATCACCAGACGGTTAACACAGAAATCAAATTGACTATGTGCTCTGCAGCCAAAGATGGAGAAGCTCTATACAGTCAGTAAAAACAAGACCAGGAGCTGACTGATTTAGGCTTAAATTGAAGAAAGTAGGGAAAAACACTAGGCCACTCAGGTATGAACTAAATCATATCCCTGATGAATATACAGTAGAGGTGACAAATAGATTTAAGGAATTAGATCTGATAGAGTGCCTGAAGAACTATGGACGGAGGTTCGCAACATTGTACAAGAGGTAGCAACTAAAACCATCCCAAAGAAAAAGAAATGCAAGAAAGCAAAATGGCTCTCTGAGGAAGCTTTGCAAATAGCTGAGGAAAGAAGGGGAGCGAAAGGCAAGGGAGAAAGAGAAAGATACACCCAATTGAATGCAGAATTCCAGAGAATAGCTAGAAGAGATAAGAATGCCCTCTTAAATGAACAGTGCAAAGAAATAGAAGAAAACAATAGAATAGGGAGAACCAGAGATCTCTTCAAGAAAATTGGAGATATGAAGGGAATGTTTCATACAAAGATGGGCATGATAAAGGACCAAAATGGCAGGGACCTAACAGAGGCAGAAGAGATTAAGAAGAGGTGGCAAAATTACACAGAAGAACTATACAAGAACGAGCTTAGCGTCCCTGATAACCACGATGGGGTGGTCACTGACCTCGAGCCAGACATCCTAGAATGTGAGGTGAAATGGGCCTTAGGAAAGCTGAGCAACAACAAAGCTAGTGGAGGTGACAGTATTCCAGCTGAGCTATTCAAAATCTTAAAAGACGATGCAGTAAAAGTGCTACACTCAATTTGCCAGCAAATTTGGAAAACTCAACAGTGGCCACAGGATTGGAAAAGGTCAGTTTACATTCCAATTCCAAAGAAAGGCAATGCCAAAAAATGTTCAAACTATCGCACCATTGCACTCATTTCACATGCAAGTAAAGTTATGCTTAAAATACTACAAGCTAGACTCCAGCAGTATGTGGATCGAGAACTTCCAGAAGTACAGGCAGGATTTCGAAGAGGCAGAGGAACTAGAGATCAAATTGCCAACATACGCTGGATCATGGAGAAAGCTAGGGAGTTCCAGAAAAACATCTACTTCTGCTTCATTGACTATGCTAAGGCCTTTGATTGTGTGGATCACAACAAATTGTGGCAAGTTCTTAAAGAGATGGGAGTACCAGACCATCTTATTTGTCTTTTGAGAAACCTATATGCGGGTCAAGAAGCAACAGTGAGAACTGGACACGGAACCACGGATTGGTTCAAAATTGGGAAAGGAATCCAGCAAGGCTGTATTCTGTCACCCTGCCTATTTAACTTATATGCAGAGCACATCATGAGAAAGGCAGGGCTAGATGAATCAAAAGTTGGAATTAAGATTGCCGGGAGAAACATCAACAACCTAAGATATGCAGATGATACCACTCTAATGGCAGAAAGTGAAGAGGAACTAAAGAGCCTCTTGATGCGGGTGAAGAAGGAGAGTGCAAAAGTTGGCTTGAAACTCAACATTAAGAAAACCAAGATCATGGCATCCGGCCCTCTCAATTCTTGGCAAATAGATGGGGAAGAAATGGAGGTAGTGACAGATTTTATCTTCCTGGGCTCCAAGATCACCACAGATGGGGACTGCAGCCAAGAAATTAAAAGACGCTTGCTCCTGGGGAGGAAAGCTATGGCAAATTTAGACAGCATACTAAAAAGCAGAGACATCACCCTGCCAACAAAAGTACGTATAGTCAAGGCCATGGTTTTCCCAGTTGCAATGTATGGCTGTGAAAGTTGGACCATAAGAAAGGCTGAGCGCCAAAGAATTGAGGCCTTTGAACTATGGTGCTGGAGAAGACTCCTGCGAGTCCCTTGGACTGCAAGGCGATCAAACCGGTCAGTCCTAGAGGAGATCAACCCTGACTGCTCTTTAGAAGGCCAGATCCTAAAGTTGAAACTCAAGTACTTTGGCCACCTAATGAGAAGGAAGGACTCACTGGAGAAGAGCCTAATGCTGGGAAAGATAGAGGGCAATAGAAGAAGGGGACGACAGAGAATGAGGTGGTTGGATGGAGTCACTGAAGCAGTAGGCGTGAGCTTAAATGGACTCCAGAAGATGGTAGAGGACAGGAAGGCCTGGAGGAACGTTGTCCATGGGGTCGCGATGGGTCGGACACGACTTCGCAACTAACAACAACAAACCATAATATTTAAATTTCGGGTAACCCAGATTTTCCTAATTTCATTACAAGATAATTATCGCATCTAAAATAGACATATTGTTCGGATAGTTACAAATATATATATTTGGAGCAGTTTGCTTCCTGTTTTTTATTTTGGTGTAGTTGTTTAGGTTGAGATTTCTTGCTTTGTTCATTGAGTTTCAGAGTGGCTAGAGTTGCCTCTAGACCCTTTACTTTTTCTTCTAGTAATTCAGTTAGTTTACATTTGATATGTACATAGTTTGGGTCTTCTGTGGGCATAAGTTGAAACATATGACACACTTTGCATGTCACTATAGTATCAGTCTCTAGTTCCATGACTTTGTTTGTTAAAAAAAATAAAAATTTCTAAAAAATAAATATTTTCCCAGTTGCAAAGTGTCAGTTTACAATAGTTTACATGAGTTCTTGGCCTTTTGTTCTCTATCTTGAAAAATTCTTCACTGTCTTCCGTTTTGAAATGTCTGTCTCTTTTTCTGTGGTTTATTATTTTTTTCTCTTAGATCGTTAAGAATTGAAAAATTTCTAAACAATTAAAATAAGTAAACTTTTTAAATTTTTAATTGAAAAAAAGAAATTAAAAATAGGAAAGAATTTTAAAAATGAAAAAAGATTTTTTGAAAAAATTAAAAAAGAAATTTAAAATGAAAAAGATTTAAAAATGAAAAACATTTAAAAATTAAAACTGATATTTGAGTTGAAAAAAGATTAAAATTTGAAAAAAGAATTGAAAAATTGAAAAAAGAAATTGAAAAATTTGAAAAAAGAATTTTTTTAAAAAAAATCAGAGATTTTGAAAAATTATGAATTTACAATAGTTCTTGGCCCTTTATGATGTAATATGCACTTCTTTTTTGTTGGAAATCTCAGGCTGTTTTCTCAGAGATGCTTTGTTCTTAACCCTCTACTTCCTGCCTTGAAAGTTTATCCCTTTCCTCCATGTCCACAAGTGTTTTGTACTTATCCTTTTCCTCCCTGCTTTCTTGCCCTTCGGTTGCCTGGCCACTGCCAGGGTTTTCAGGTACGATGTGCTGATGTGGGCACTCTGCTCTGATTAGTTGGTCTGCCGCGCTGATCTCAGCCACTGCTTGTCCATCACACTGCTCTCAGTCGCTGCTCTGGGCGCATCCCTCCTCTGCCACTTAGCTCTGCACCACTGCTGCTCAAGGTCTGCCATGCTGCTCACAGCGGCTGGTCTGCTGCCACCTAGCTCCATTTCATCTCTCCTCAGTGGCCTCCGTATGCACCACACTGCCTCCACTCAGGCGTCGGGCTGGGTTGCTGAGCTACATCTCCATCTATCAGCTCGGGTGTCTCTCCTTGTCTTAGATGGGCCACCGGGCGACCTCTCAGTTGGGACACTGGGCTGCCTCTCAGATGGGCCACCTCTCAGCTGGGCTGCTTCTCACTTAGGATTTATTTTTCAAAATTTTAAAAATTGTAGAAGTTTATTTCCAAAGTTCCCAAAATTTAGAAGATCTTTTTTAAAAAAGATAATTTAAAGTGAAGTTTTTATTCTTAAATGTTATTCTTCCAGAATAATAGAATAACAGTGTTGAAGGGACTTATACCATTCTGGACAAATGGCTGTCCAATCTCCTCTCAGAAACCTCCAGTGATACGCTCCCACATCCTCTGAAGTCAAGCTGTTCCACTGGTTAAATGTTTGCACTGTCAGGAGATTTTACCTTTGTTCTTGGAATTCTAAGTTCGCTTTTTGTTCCCTCCTGTGGCTAAGCCTGACTCCGAGGAAGAGATGGAGAGATGGAGTTCTCTGTTGAGGCCCAGGAGGGGGTGTCTGTGGCTTCGGAGGACTGTAGGGAGGAGCAGGCTGAGGCAGGCCAGGGCCCCTCAGGTTTGGAACAGGGAAGGCAGAGTTCAGGCGAGGAGCAAGGCCCCTCCCCACCTGATCCTAGAGCAAGGAGAGCAGAGAGGAGAACAACGGAGGCAGGCTCACTTGCTCGGGAGGAGAGCGTCCCGCCCCACTCCACAAGGCACACCTGGGGATTAGGATTTAAGGAGACGCTGTGGGGTGAGGCATTTGCCGGGAACAAACGTGGGATCTTGAGATTGTCATGACTTGTGCTCTTGTAACCTGGACGCTTTGTATTCCGGACCAGTTTGTTTCCTGCTTCCCAATCATAGCTTACATTCCTGATCTCTCCTTGCAGTCAGCAGTTTGCAGTTCGCAGACAAGCCGAGAGTAAAAGGACTTTTTATGTTTTCTTGTTATCTGTCTTGTCTTGAGAATATTGTAAACTTTCCTGGCTATCTTGGTTGAACTCTTGCCAGCATATGGGGGAGCTTTTGGGTGAACATTGGCAGTGATTCCAGGACTGTTGCTTTTGCCAGCCAACTGCTTTGCCTCCGTTCGGGGCCCTGGGTCATCACATTTTCCATAGCTACAGTTTATGTATTAATCATTGTAATGCTTTTATATAATTGTATATACTGTAATCTTGTTGCAGTTGGCAGTGTTTGGTTGTATCTTATCTTTCTGGCCTTTGAGTGTAATAATACAATTTATTGTTATGTTTCCTCTATATCTGGGATGTCAACTTTCCATTGGTTTTAAAACCCTATATGTAGAAAAATATTCATGCTTAAGCAGTGATCACACAATTTTTGAAAGCCAATACTGTGTGGTTGACTGAGTTTTGGTCCAGTTCCCAAGTATGAAAAGAAGAAAATAAAACCTCACTACTTAAAAAGTAATTTTGTCTTTTCAGAACTATGATTTGCCAAATCAACCTAAAATGTTTTGATGAAATATTTTGAAATTATTACTTTTGTATCTGAATGTATATGTTGGAGCTTTCTGTAACCATCCAAGCATTCACTGCTTTTTAATCATGCTTTTTTCAAAAGACTTTTGGCTGTTTAGAAAAGAAAGTACAACATACTGCATGAAATAAAAACTCTGAGGACTTACTGTATAATGTGGAATAAAATAAATTGATTAACTTTGATCAAGCGTTAAACTATGTACAAAATATCTTTACAATTGTTTTGTATTAAAATGTATTGTTTCATTATTTTATTAATGATTGAGATGGTTATTGCATGTAAAGTCACCCAAACACATAAAAAATACACTGTCCTATAACACTAATCAGTTGTAACCTTTCTGTCTACCGCTGTGAGAAAAAGTTTTCTTCTGTGGCAGATGGCATACTCTTCCATGCAAGTCTGAATCCTGGCACTCTTGATTAAAATACTGACTTTGTTTCAGTCTCCCTTTACTGCATTCTGAGAATATAAACATCTAAAAATGATTGGGATGCCTAAAACACAAACTATAAGAATATGACCACAAGATAACGGTATTAATTCATGTTCATTGATTCACACAGCTTGAATCTGCCAGAAACTTAATTGGCTTTCAAAATTGTCCTCGGGACCCTGAATTTTGCTAAATGAAAAAAAAAAAAAGCTTAAACTCCAAGCAACTTACAAACTTGCTAAGCATTTGTAAGTCTATTGGAATTGTTATTCTTAAGCTATTTTTGAAATTATGTTTCAGGTATTTGTGAAGTGTCACTTTGATTATAATCCATTCAATGATAATCTGATTCCATGCAAAGAAGCTGGTCTTACATTTTCCAAGGGAGAAATTCTTCAGATTGTAAATCGAGAAGACCCAAACTGGTGGCAGGTTAGAGATTTAATGTAAATCTTCTATGCATACAGTAGATCCAATCTTCTGGTTAAATACATATTGCATTTTTTTAAAAAAAATATTTTGGATGCTGCAAGGAATGACTGTTAAATATAATTTCAGACAAGAGAGCCAATTTGGTGTAGTGGTTAAGGCATCAGGCTAAAAAGCAGGAAACTCTGAGTTCTAGTCCTAAGGCACAAAGTCAGCTGGGTAATCTTGGGCCACTCACTCACTCTCAGCCCTAGAAAGCAGGCAATGACAAACCACTTCTGAAAAACCTTTCCAAGAAAACTATGCAGGGACTTGTCCAGGCAGTCTCTCAGAACCGGACATCATTGAACAGAAAAAAAAAACAATTTCAGACAGAAATTCAGAACTGTTACATAAAAGTGGAGCAGATCATTTGTCTATCCCTTCTATATGGTCGCAATTATAATGCTGTCTGTAAAAATATCTCAACACAAGATGGAGAAATTATCAGGCTTGTCTTGAGATCATCTGCAATTGCTATGCTTAGTCAGAATAACAAAATTATACAAATCAGCACACAGATGGACTATACTTCTTAAATTGTTATATAAGTGTAGCCTAAAAGGATATTAGCCTTTATGGAAATTGGGAGTAAAAAAGCATCCATGTTTTTGGGAGGGGTTTCTTTGTCCATGTGTGAATATGTATGCATAAAATGCAAATATATGGGTCTTAGGCATGTATGTTAGTGTGAGAGAACAAAAATTACTGATGCATCAGTTAGGCTTTTCTAAAGTATATATTTAGAGAAGGAAAAATTCTCTTTAGCTTAGTTCTGTGACAGGAAATTGTTAATGCCTTTGGATTTGTTCTTAGCCATTCTCCATCATCTGTTATTAGAAAAGAACGGTTAGATTATTTTTGTGAACACATCCCTAAATTTTTGTTCAGCACATTCTAGTACAACTGGCCTTGTGGTTCTTGCTGTGGGAGGAAGTATTAGTTTTGACATTTCAGGAGGAATACAAATGGAAGAGAAACTTTGCATAGAATTCATCTAAGCATTTGGAAATCCTTTATTTCTCTTTCTCCTTCCATAGTTTGAATTTATCAAGAAAAATCTGTACCAATGAAGGAGAATATTTGTAGCTCAGGGTTGAAATGAGGGGTCCTTGGTGCTCTCTGAGCTTGCTTGTTTTCTTGCAGACATTTCATTACCCTAACTAGGTAACATCATCAGTGTTGTGATGATGTTGCCTAGTTAGGGTAATGAAACATCTGCAAGAAAACAAGCAAGCTCAGAGAGCACCAAGGACCCCTCAGAAAAATCTGTTTCCTCAAGATATATTTGGCTTTTACACATTGAATGATGTACATTAGTTAGGCAATTTGTATTGTTTAATCTTATTTTTAGGCACAAATGTCCATGGGGGTGGGGTTCATTTGACAGAAGGTGTGTTGTGATGACATGATGTGTACTCTTTTGGTGTCATTTTAGCTTGCTATGGACATTGGTATCTAAAGACTTTTGGAACATGTAAGAGATCCTGAATTTAAAGTGCATATCCATTCATTCAACTGATTTAATGAAAGTAAAGGGGCTGGGATGAGTTATTTTTTTAAAAAAAGCATTGTATTTTTTTTAACATGCACTGTTTTAGGACTTTGATCAGCATCAAAACTACACTTTAGAATATTTACTGAAAAATTTGTTGAAAGGTGGGTGGGAAATGAAATCACTGTTTTTTTAAAAAAAACCAACTGTTCTTATACTTGCACTTAATTTGTATGTTCCAGATATTTCCCACTACTAGTGTGTTACAGTGCTTTGCATCCAAGTTGTTTATGTGAACAAATCTGGACATAAAAAATTGCTTTTGACTACATCACAACTACTAATACAAAAATCAATTTTGTTACATGCTTAATTTGATTTCAGGCCAGCCATGTCAAAGGAGGAGGAACTGCAGGACTTATTCCTAGCCAGTTCTTGGAAGAAAAGAGGAAAGCATTTGTTAGACGGGAATGGGATAATTCAAGTAAGGAACACAAAAATATCATTATTTGTATTGGGTTCATTCTCCAAGTTCCATGCATTGTGAATAATGAAGTGCATTAATGCTTTTCGTAGTGTTCATAATTACAAATTAAGAATCAAAACATTTTACTCTTACTAATTTCTGAATCCTTTCTATCACCTGCTGGTACATAGACAAAATTAAATAGGAAACATAACCACAAGTCTAGATAATTTATTACAGCTATATAAAACAAATTTAGCAGGTACAAGAAGTTAAGGTGATACAGTTTTTAATGGAGTACATGAAGACTTTATAGCAAACTAACATAACAAATTATAATTTCAAAATATCTCATTTGTTTTCAGGTCCTTTCTGTGGGACAATAAATAGTAAAAAGAAGAAAAAAACGATGTATCTCACAACTAGAAATGCAGGTTTGGGAATTTCAGCATTATATAGTAGAATACAGAAAAATAATTCAGGAACATTTAAAAAAATTACATTCATTTAGCTTTTTTATGTGTATTCAGTTTTCAAAGCTTAGTAAAAGATTCTATCTAGTCCAGAGGTCTCCAACCTTTTGGGCACCAGGGACCGGTTCCATGGAGAGAGGTTTTTCCGCGGACCGGAGGGGGCGTGGTTTTGTGTGCTGCCTGCATCCCGCGGATGGGGCTTTGCTTATTTGTGTGGACCGGTTGCTGGCATGCCACGGCCCGGTACTGGTCCACGGTTCGGGGGTTGGGGACCCCTGATCTAGTCTATTTTTATTTTGTGCTGTTGTATTATGCAGGTAGACCTTGCTATATATAGACTGGTCGCTTAGTGACTATTTGAAATTATGGCAAACCTCCCCAGAGTTACTTATGACCCATTTTTAAATTTGCAACGGCCGCACATACAAACATGGTCACTTGATCACATTTTGGGCACTTAGCAATGAGCTTGCATTTACGTCCATTTCCACTGCCCTGTGGTCACGTGACTGTGATTTTTGGTGTTTTATACCAGTTTCTGGTGTCTACTTCTGGTTTCCTGCAAAAAAAAAAGCCCATTGAGAAAAACAGGTTCATTTAACAACCTCAGCCTTTAACAATCACCTCAAAAAAGCTCATAAAATTGGGTGCGGTCACTTAATGACTGTTACAACTTATAACTGTAATTCCAGGGTCAATTATGGTCATACATCAAGGACTACCTATATCTTTTGCTCTCCAGTTGCTATACATACAAATCCAGGAAATGATTCCAAATGAAATTGACCTTTTTTGAGTTTTCCTACATGTAAACAATGTGATATCCCTTATCACTGTATACAATTTTTGCATTTACACTGTTTGCTAATTTATTTTATATTTCAAATGACCTTTGAACTGGTAATTTAGCTTGTCACATTAACAATTTAATACTAAATTGAAATGGAGCATATTATTATTTTACTGCTGTATAAAAATAATTTGGGAGCCTTCTGTTCCTGATTACATCTAACTTCCCCAGAAGTAATTGGGAAGACAGGGCTCCTATACAGCACTATTTGTTTAAAAAAAAATAACCATGAAGTAGGAGAAATCCTACTAGAAGAAAACATTTTTTACCCTTGTGACAAGCTGCAGCTGTCACATATTATCTCATTAATATAATTAGCAATGTTACTTTGTTGACCCATCTATATTCATGGCATACTCATCATTTGAAAATTATTGTATGAAACTAGGTGTATAATCTGAAGGTCCAGGCCACATGACCTATCACCCAGAGCTTTCCCCAAATTGTCATCAAATTATAATTTGTAATATATCTGATATTAGCATGTAATGTCTAATTTTAATTTAAATCAGTATGTAGTTGTAATCAATGTTTGGCCCAGCCGTATCAACTTTTTGCAGAGGGCTTTCTGCCATGACTTTGGCCAGGTTGGATACTGCCCCCCTCCTGAAATTACCTATATATTTCTATGCTATCTACAATGCTGGAAAAAATAATTAAAAAATGGGTATCTCCTTTAAAGGCCTATAAGGCACAGGGCAGGTTACTTGCATGACCAAGTAATCTGTCCTTCCTAGTAGGATAAATAGGGTGAGTGCGCTATAGATCCCTTGCCTAACACATTGCGACCTAATGGCACCTCGAAAGGGTGGATTCTCAGTGGCTGCCCCAACCCTTTGGAACAGTTTCCCACCTGAGATCTGAGGGATCACTACCCTGTTAGCCTTCTGGAAGGCCATGAAGACCTGGCTCTTCTTCCAAGCCTTGGGTTAGAATGGGGGTTGAGCTGGAAGCATGTTTGGTCAGGCACTTGGGGGGGGGATGGAACATGTTTGTATCGATTTTTGTGAGCCCCCTAAAGTCATTATATGAGATACGTGGCCATATACAGTAACTCCTGTAAATAAATAAATAAATGTATGCCAAATCATATATTGGTCCTATTGCTTCTTTGCACCCAGTGGAAAGATTGTATCTCTGGAATTGCCTCATGATGTCCATATATCCTGACTTACTATGGAAGGATTTTATGTGCATAAGGTTTCATCGCTCCTTGGAATTATTAGGATTGGGTGGATAGTGATTAATTTTCAGATTAATGTTGAATCCACTTAGGATGGTGTAGAAGCAGTATAAGCACGGTAGGAAATATTTACATAGTGCAAGACCCTAGCAACAACTGTAGTTCCTATACCTTTATTCTCCAAAGAAATATTTTTGTATTTAATATTTTATTTGCTATGCACTCATATCTAAGTGCAATAGAAAAAATATTTTGCTCCCACAACGCTGTGGTTCCAAAGTCATCCAATGAACTTCATGGCTGCAGTCTCTTAGAGTTATGAAATTTATATAATGTTCACATTGCCTTCATTTTAACATACACTGTTGCATCTAGAATTTGATCGACATGAAATTCAGATATATGAGGAAGTAGCAAAAATGCCTCCATTTCAAAGAAAAACACTGGTCTTAATAGGGGCCCAAGGAGTTGGCCGAAGAAGTCTGAAAAACAAATTTATTGTACTGAATCCCTCAAAGTTTGGAACCACAGTACCATGTAAGTTTTATAGCATTCTGTTCGCTTTTTCTACACCGATTCATTAAACATATTTCTCTGCTTCCTGATAATCTGCATCTCTAGTAGACATCATGAAATAAGGTAGTGTAACAACAAGTTAAAATACTATGAATAAATGCATTTGCAATTGTGTAACTAGTTCACTAGTTCATAGCTTTTGTACATTTTTGTTTTGCACATATGTCAATTTGTTTAGTTACATCACGGAAACCGAGGGATGATGAGAAAGATGGACAAGCATACCGGTTTGTGTTGAGAAGTGAAATGGAAGCAGATATTAAAGCAGGAAGCTACTTAGAACATGGAGAATATGAAGGAAACCTTTATGGCACCAAAATAGATTCTATAATTGAAGTGGTTCAGACTGGAAGAACATGCATCTTGGATGTGAATCCACAGGTATGCTGACATACTATTTTAATTTCCAACTACCAAAGAGAAAATTTTGCACCTGATCAAATCAGAGAAAGTTTAAGAGTTGGAATTTCTGTTACTCCATTAATTTGAGCAGTGAGCAAATTTCACAAGAGGGTTAAGGCTCTCTTTTTCAACAGGAAGTGGGGGCTATGTCATGCCTTGTTGCAACTTCACCCAACTTCAATCAATATTTGTTACTGTCTCCAAATTGTGGAGATTGTGGTTGAGGTAGCAGTAGATGGGTAAAGGATAAAATCTGATCCTCTATTTCTTTTGTTTTATTTTTTGAGATTGACTCCTGTTGACTCCATGGAGAAATCCATGCCATTTTCTTAGCATAATTTTCAGAAGGGATTCAACACTGCTTTCTACAGCTTAGAGAGGGTATGCCCAAAGTCACCCAGCTGGCTTCCATGCTTGAGACAGGACAAGAAGTCTGTTTTTTCTGTTCTTAGTTCAGTGCCTTAATCACTAGACCAAACTGGCTCTCTTTGCCTCTGGAAAACCAGAGATTTAAAGTCAATTCAGTGGCCAGTGGGAGGGAAACTTCTTGGCTTAGGAATTACATCTACAGTCATGTGAAAAAGAAAGTACACCCCTTTTGACTTCTATGGTTTTACGTATCAGGACATAGTAAAAATCATATGGTCCTTATCAGTTCTTAAAAGTAGGTAAATACAACTTCAGTTGAACAACAACACATGCCATATTACACCATGTCATCATTTCTTTTAAAAAAGAAAGCCAAAATGGAGAAGCCATCTGTGGAAAACTAAGTACACTGTTACTGCTTCCATATGTCTATGGAGATTCTCAGTCATCCAGGTTATAGTTGTCCCAAAGGCACATTCAAAAGAATGCAAATGACCAGCTGTCTGCAAGGAATATAAATCCTTGCATTCCCCACCATCCAGTCAGAGCTGAAGAAGCTTCTTGGATGAGAAGTGAAACGTCTTCAAAGAAAAACAAACTCCAGTTGCCTCTTTAAAAAGCACCTTTGGGACTACTGCTTCCATAGGTATGAAGAGGCTAAGTATAGCAGCAAGGTGCTGCTAATCAAATGCCCTTGATCAATTGATCATCAGCTGAAGTTTGAGGAGTTTGCTGGTCTCCAGTATTGAGGTGTGTGTTAACACAATGCCAAAGAGTAAACACATCAGCAATGATATAAGAGAAGCAATTGTTGCTGCCCATCAATCTGTGAAGGGTTATAAGGCCATTTCCAAACAATTTAAAGTCCATCATTCTACAGTGAGGAAGATTATTCACAAGTGGAAAACATTCAAGACAGTTGCCAATCTTCCCAGGAGTGGCTTTCCCAGCAAATTCACCCAAGGTCAGACCATGCAACGTTCAGAGAAATTGCAAAAAATCCAAGAGTTACATCTCAGACTCTACAGGCCTCAGCATGTTAAATGTTAAAGTTCATGACAGTATAATTAGAAAAAGACTGAACAAGTATGGTTTGTTTGGAAAGGTTCCCAGGAAAAAGCCGCTTCTCTTTAAAAAGAACATGGCAGCATGGCTTAGGTTTGCAGAGTTGCATCTAAACAAATCACAAGGCTTCTTGAACACTGTCTTTTGGACAGATGAGACCAAAGTGGAGATGTTTGGCCATAATGCACAGTGCCACGTTTGGCGAAAACCAAACATGGCATATCAGTACAAACATACCAATCGTCAAGCGTGGTGGAGGGGTAATGATTTGTACTTGTTTTGCAGCCACAGGACCTGGGCACCTTGCAGTCATTGAGTCAGCCATGAACTCTTCTGTATACCAAAGTATTCTAGAGTCAAATGTGAGGCCATCTGTCTGACAGCTAAAGCTTGGCCGACATTGGGTCATGCAACAGGACAATTGTCTGTAGCACACCAGCAAATCTACAACAGAATGGCTGAAAAAGAAAAGAATACCTGAAGTGTTAATAATATGTTTATTTAAGGCTAATTGGAATATGGTAACTGTAAATTAGTAAAGCTTAAAAACAGGATTTGGATCTTTATAACTGAAATGTGATTGATGTCTGACTGGATTGCTTGAACTCTATTTAGAAATGTATTAATTTGAATATGTAATATTATATGAGGGAAATAGGGAACTTGTAATGAATTAATTTGAGCTATATATTTATGATTTTTCTTTTGGATGTTTGATGTACCCATCTCCACGTTGTTTCCTAAGCACCTTGATGTAACCTTCCCATCCTTATAAAAATCTAATAAAATATATTTAAAAAAAAAGAAAAGAAAAGAATCAAGGTGTTGCAATGGCCCAGTCAAAGTCCAGACCTCAATTTGATTGAAATGCTGTGGCAGGACCTCAAGACAGCTGTGCATAAACAAATGCCCACAAACCTCAATGAACTGAAGCAATGTTGTAAAGAAGAGTGGGCCAAAATTCCTCCATAACTATGTGAGAGACTGATAAAAGTCATACAGAAAACGATTACTTCAAGTTATTGCTGCTAAAGTGGTTCTACAAGCTATTGAATCATAAGCTGTACTTAGTTTTCTCACATGGCTTCTCCATTTTGGCTTTCTTTTTATAAAATAAATGATGACATGGTGTAATATGTCATGTGTTGTTGTTCATCTGAGGTTGTATTTACCTACTTTTAAGAACTGCTAAGGACCAGATGATTTTTACTATGTCCTGATACGTAAAACCATAGAACTCAAAAAGGGTGTAATTTCTTTTTCACATGACTGTACATAAATATATTGGAAATGTATTTGAAAAGAACTCAATCACAATAATTAAAAGGTTGGAGAAGGGAGGGAAGTTAGTATTAATTTAATTGCTGCCCTACCTCCACTCAGTTTTGGGAGTGGTTCCCTCATCCTGCCCTTAAGTATCCTTCAAAATTTGATCTGGCTCTGAGCCCAAATTGGGACATGCAAATTCTTGGTTTAGAAGAAACCTGGGCTTTTGACAGGCTATTCCAATAAAAGGCTTTTGTGGGGGCAAGGGGAAGGGTGCCTTTGAGTCAGTGTTGACTCCTGGCAACTGACTGGACAAGTCCCTGCAATTTTCTTGGCATGATTTCAGAAGAGGTTTACCATTGCCTCCTTCCCAGGGCTGAGAGTGTGACTGGCCCAAGGTCATCCAGCTGGCTTTGTGCCTAAGGTGGGACTATAACTCACAGTCTCCCGGTTTCTAGCTAGGTGCTTTAACCCTTACACCAAACTGACTACCTTGCATTCTTTTTGATGTATGGCAAGTCAATTTTTATTTGCACTTACTTTCCTTTTTTAAAATGAAATTAATATTAAAATATTTCTAATGCTATTTTCACTGCTGAAATATGTACAGAAATACCTGAAATGTAATTAAGATATACTAAGATATTCATTATATATATGTAAATGTATCTATAATGAATGCATAACCGAGTGTTAAATTATAGTGAGATATAAATATAAGTAAAAATCTATTAGTTGCTAATCATTTTGACACATGTAAAACTGAATTAAAATATACTTAGATTTAGAGTCTACCTGACTCTAGAGTAACCTGGGGCAGTTTAGTTTAAATAACAGAAAAAGAATACAGAGAAAATCTGACACATCTTGTTCTGTCCCAGCCTACGTCCGTCCTTGTTGCATCACAAGAACAACGCCTTTTTTATCAGTAGGCTGGAAAAACCAACCCTTTTTATTTCATAAACAGTCCTGATAAGTTTTCTCCAAAACAAAAACAACAATACTTTTCCAACAGATAATTGGTTAAAAAAGCAAACAGAGCAGGAGTTAAACAAGAAATTCACCCGTAAAACAAACAGACCATGATCCCTTGAAGTTCTTTGCAAACGGTTGCCTTCAGCAACCAGCACCACCCACACCTTCCCTTTTTATAAAGCAGCCTAAAGGCGTGGCTTCTCAATGCCTTCTCCTCCTCCCTTGGAGTTGTCCTATTGACTCCCTCTGACCTGCTCTAGTTAACTGCCTTCATTTACAAGCGTCAATATTGTCTACCAGCTGTGAGTCCTCAGAGTCTGACTCATCCTCCCCAGACAGCTGAGACTCATCCAGAGCATGATTGGAGGGGCCAGACTCTTCATCAGATTGTGAGTCTTGTAACTCATCAGAGCCTCCCTCCGACTCTGATGGCTCTCCAAACGCCTCCTCCTCCTCCTCTGATTCCCCGGACTCAGCTGCCGGGTCCACTGGCTGGCACGGACTCACAACACATCTTGACAACCATATTCCATATCTCACCACCACCAATAACAAGGTTCCACAAAGACCCTGGGAGAAGAGCCAAGGTTTTAAAGACTTCCAGAACATCATCAGGGTGGCAGTTATATGAATCTCTGGGAGCATATAATTCCAGAGGGTAGGTGCTGCAACAGAGAAAGCACACTTCCTGTGTCCCATTGCTTGATTGAAAGGACCTGAAGCACACTGAGTATTAAATGGGGAAAGATACATATTAGTCTCTGGGCTGCCATAAAGATCTGCATATTAAAGTTGGTTACACTAATGCCGCCTAATATCCCCCCCCAAAATGAGTGGGTAACTTAATTCTTTTCCCTCCAGGCACTTAAAGTGTTGCGGACATCAGAGTTTATGCCCTACGTAGTTTTTATTGCTGCTCCAGAACTCGAAACACTGCGTGCAATGCACAAAGCTGTGGTTGATGCAGGAATTACAACCAAGCCTCTAACAGTAAGGGAAATTATTATTATTTTAAATATGCGAGCAGAGTAGTTTGTTTTATCAACATGATTAAAGCTGTGCCTAGTATACTACTGGCCATCTTCAGATTCCTTCTCTTGCTTGGCAGTTTGTAGTTCTTGCAAAATTACTAAACTTTCTAGGTATGATTGTTACAGATTTGTATTTCATTCATCTGTTCCAGAAAACCTGGCAGACTAGTAACTTGCTGATGTGAGGCAGAGGATGTCCCTATTCTCTCTCAATACTTTTAAAGAATGTGTTATGGATAATGAGCAAGACGTTCTTTTAATTCAAATAACACTCCTAGATTAGTATTTGAATGTAGTTAATTGAAAAGTGGGACATGTTCCTGTAAACATATGATATTACCTCTTGGTCACAACATGACTCCTATGCTTATATATATACTGTATATGATACTGTATTTATCCACTTCAAGTGGAAGATCAAACAGATTCCTGACAAACCTAGCAGACAACTTTGTCTCCCAAAAAGTAGAGAAGGGAACTAGGGGATTAGCCATATTGGATCTAATTCTCACTAACAGAGATGAAATGATAGAAGGTGTTGAAGCCACAGGAACCTTGGGAGGAAGTGATCATGCAATATTGGAATTCAACATTATGGAAGCACAAGCAATAGAACACAGTCAAACTAGAGTCTTGAACTTTAAGAGAGCTAATTTCAACAAACTTAGAGCTTAGGAAGGATTCAATGGATGAGAATCCTCAAGGGGAAAACAACTCAAGAAGCTTGGGAAATTTTGAAAAGTGAGATAATAAAAGCCCAGTCTAGCACAATAAGAAGAAAAATAACAGCTCTCAAAAGAAACCAGCATGGCTGCATAAAGAACTCTCTGATAAATTGAAAGACAAAAAGGACAAGTATAAAAAGTGGAAAGAGGGGCACATAACTAAGGCAGAATATCAGCAAATAGCCCGAGCCTGCAAAGATGAAGTGAGGAAAGCTAAGGCTCAAAATGAACTAAGGCTTGCAACAAAAGTAAAAAAATAACAAAAAAAGCTTCTTTAAACATGTAAAAAACAAGAAAAAAGTGAAGGAAATGATTGGTCCACTAGTGGGAGAAAGTGGCAAGAAGGTGACAAGCAAGAGGGAGAAAGCAGAACTACTCAATTCGTTTTTTGCATCAGTATTTACACAAAGGGAAAAAACAGTCCAACCTATCAAAAACAGTACCGTAAAAAACAGATTAGAAACACAAGTTAAGATAGGCAAGAAAATGGTAAGTGAGCACCTGTCCAGCCTAGATGAGTTCAAATCACCAGGACCAGATGGACTACACCCCAAGGTTCTGAAGGAACTGGCAGATGTGATCTCAGAACCACTGAACTATGGGGAACTACCAGAGGACTGTAAAAGAGCTGATGTAGTTCCCATCTTCAAAAAAAGGGGGGGAAATGGATCCAGGAAATTACAGACCTATCAGCTTGACCTCAATACCTGGGAAGATCTTGGAAAAGATAATCAAGAAACGAATCAGCGAACACCTAGAGGCAAACAAAGTCATTACCAAAAGCCAACATGGCTTTGTCAAAAACATATCATGCCAGACAAATCCTATTGCATTCTTTGACCAGGTGACAAAATTAGTGGACCAGAGGAATGCTGTGGATATAATTTACTTGGACTTCAGTAAGGCATTTGATAAAGTAGACCACAACCTACTACTTGATAAGATAGAAAAATGTGGGTTAGACAGCATCACCACCAGATGGATTCGTAGCTGGCTGACCGGCCGTACTCAGCGTGTGGTCCTCAATGGAACTGCATCTACATGGAGGGAAGTGTGTAGTGGGGTGCCCCAGGCTCTGTTCTGGGCCAGTGCTCTTCAACATCTTCATCAACGATTTGGGACGAGGGGGATAGATGGGGAACTCATCAAATTTGCAGACGACACCAAGCTGGCAGGAATAGCCACACTCCAGAAGACAGGCTTAAGATACAGGAGGATCTGGACAGACTTGAACATAGGGCGCTATCTAACAAAATGAAATTCAATGTGAAAAAAAGTAAGGTTCTACATTTAGGCAAGAAAACCAAATGTACAGGTATAGTAGGGGGTACCTTGCTCAATAGTAGTAACTGTGAGAGGGATCTTGGAGTCCTAGTGGACAATCACTTAGATATGAGCCAGCAGTGTGCTGCAGCTGCCAAAAAAGCCACACAGTGCTAGGCTGCATTAACAGAGGGATAGAATCAAGATCACGTGAAGTATTAATACCACTTTACAATGCCTTGGTAAGGCCACACTTGGAATACTGCATCCAGTTTTGGTCACCACAATTAAAAAGATGTTGAGACTCTAGAAAGAGTACAGAGAAGAGCAACAAAGATGATCAGGGGACTGGAGGCTAAAGCATATAAGGAACGGTTGCTGGAATTGGGAATCTCTAGTCTAATGAAGAGAAGGACGAGGGGTGACATGATAGCAGTGTTCCAATATCTCAGGGCTGCCACAAAAAGGGAGTCAAGCTATTCTCCAAAGCACCAGAATGCAGGACAAGAAGCACGGATGGAAACTAATCAAGGAGAGAAGCAACCTAGAACTAAGGAGAAATTTTCTGACAGTTAGAACAATTAATCAGTGGAACAACCTGCCTCCAGAAGCTGTGAATGCTCCAACACTGGAAGTTTTTAAGAAGAGACTGGACAGCCATTTGTCTGAAATGATATAGGGTTTCCTGCCTGAGCAGGGGGTTGGACTAGATGACCTCCAAGGTCCCTTCCAACTTTATTATTACTATTATTTAAAATTGGCCAGAATAATATGCAATAAAATAATAGTTTGTATTCAGATTGTGTTAGAATAGGCCTATTGAAATAAATGAGATTGGTAAAAAACAAATGAGTTTAATTTCCAATTACAAATATAATTATGAATATAATTAAATCTAGATTTAGCCTAACAGGTACAGTATATGAAGCACTACAGAAAGAATGTGGAAAATAATTTCATGAGTAAACAATCAGGCCATTATTCAGGCAAAATATCTAGATAAATCAGTGTAGGAGGTCTTTAAGACACCCTGGTCCTCAGTTGCTAGAGCTTTATAAATAAATATCTGCATATTAAAATGGACCAGGAATAATTTAAGAATATGGTTAATATGGTCCATAAAGCTTGACAAAGCACAAAATGTAGCTGCTTTGTTATTAACTAAATAATCCCGCTTCAAACTGTGAGATGGGTGGCAAATAAATTTGATCAGTCAAACATACACATCTGCCTATCCCAGGTCCTTGGGAAGGACTCAGTAGATAGACAAAAATGCCAAATCCTGTCTAAACATCAGGCTGACTGTGCAACAAACCATAATAATACTAATAGTGGACAAATGTGCCACCGTCACCATCAAAAGGGGAAAACTAGTGAAAACTGAAGGAATTAAGATGCCCTATGGAAATAACATCAAGAGTCTGGGTGAAGACAATCACTACAAATACCTGGGTATCCTTCAAGATGACAACATCAAGGATACTGAAGCCAAGAAGGTGGTTAGAAATAAATACATCAAGAGAGTCAAGAAGATCTTAAAGTCCAAACTGAGTGGAGGAAATACCGGCAAGGTAAGGCAATAAAATCTGGGCAATTCCAGTCATTAGATAGCAGCTGGACTCAAGCAGAACTAAAAGCCCTGGATAGGAAGACCAGAAAAATAATGACAATGAATTGTGCCCTTCATCCATGCAGTGGTGTTGACAGACTCTACTTACCAAGGTAAATATAGGTGGGCGTGGAATGTTGCAAGTACTTCAGACAGTTGAAGAAGAAGAAAGGGGATTGGAAGACTATCTGAAGGACAGTGAAGAAGATACACTGAAGCTAGTATACCAGGAAGGCCTACTGAGCACTGGAGAGACCACACTAACCTACAAGAAAGACCAAGTGAAGGACAGAAAAGAGACTGAGGAAGACAAAAGTATTGCATGGCCAGTACATTAAAAAACAGCAGGCAAAGCAGATAATAACAAGAGTTGGCAATGGTTTAGAGCAGGAAAGTTGAAGAAAGAGACAGAGTGGCTAATTCTGACTGCACAAGACCAAGCCTTAAGAACAAATGCATACAGTAGTGGCCAAAATTGTGGAAACCTTTTGGGAAAATGTATTTTTGAGGTTTGATGGCTAATAACACCACTTTTTTGGGGGAGTAGTACCATAAAATTATATATCAATGGAAAGATAATTTAATCAAGAATGTAATGCAACAAAGGTTGTTCAATTATCTGTACTGTATTCTATGAAAAGTTATAGCCAAATAACCAGAAAAAGGAAGCACAACTTGCTTAGGTTGATATTGAAGCTTTCCTTCATCTGATTGTAGCCAATGAGCATGAGTGTTTAGAGAGCCAATCAGGTGTCATCTTGTTTTGGCAATGAGCCAATCAGATCACAGTAGGATTCAGTTATTGATGTCGTGTATTGAAGCTGAGAGGAGGACATTTGTCAGTGTGTTATGTGATCGCTATCAGGTTGGTTGGGTTTTTTTGTGTTCTTTCATTTAGTGAGCTTGTAAAACGTAATAAAATTAAAGTAATGGTGCAAAGAGTTGACTGGTTGCACAGAAAGCGATGTAAAATAGTATTACGGAAACATGGTGGGATGAAACCCACAAATGGAACACACAGCTAGAGGGATTTAAATTATTTAAAAGAAACAGACCAAATAAAAGAGGAGGTGGAGTTGCTCTCTATATAAGAAATAACTACATCTCTACAGAAATAGAGCACAACAATGATGAAAACTGTCTTGAATGCATTTGGGTCAATATAAAAGGGGGGGGAAATGACATTGCCATAGGTGTATACTATAGGCCACCCAACCAACCAGAGGAAATAGATGAACTTTTTGCTAGTCAGCTAACTAAGGTATGTAGGAAGCACATCACAATAGTAATGGGGGACTTTAATTACCCTGACATCAACTGGGAGACAAACTCTGCACCAAGTGGAAGATCAAACAGATTCCTGACAAACCTAGCAGACAACTTTGTCTCCAAAAAGTAGAGAAGGGAACTAGGGGATTAGCCATATTGGATCTAATTCTCACTAACAGAGATGAAATGATAGAAGGTGTTGAAGCCACAGGAACCTTGGGAGGGAAGTGATCATGCAATATTGGAATTCAACATTATGGAAGCACAAGCAATAGAACACAGTCAAACTAGAGTCTTGGACTTTAAGAGAGCTAATTTCAATAAACTTAGAGAGGGCTTGGGAAGGATTCCATGGATGAGAATCCTCAAGGGGAAAACAACTCAAGAAGCTTGGGAAATTTTGAAAAGTCAGATAAAAGCCCAGTCTAGAACAATACCAACGAAGAAGAAAAATAACAGCTTCTCAAAAGAAACCAGCATGGCTGCATAAAGAACTCTCTGATAAATTGAAAGACAAAAAGGACAAGTATAACAAGTGGAAAGAGGGGCACATAACTAAGGCAGAATATCAGCAAATAGCCCGAGCCTGCAAAGATGAAGTGAGGAAAGCTAAGGCTCAAAATGAACTAAGGCTTGCGACCAAAGTCAAAAATAACAAAAACTTCTTTCAACATGTAAAAAACAAGAAAAAAGTGAAGGAAATGATTGGTCCGTTAGTGGGGGAAAGTGGCAAGAAGGTGACAAGCAACAGGGAGAAAGCAGAACTATTTAACTCGTTTTTTGCATCTGTCTTTACACAAAGGGAAAAAACAGTCCAACCTATCAAAAATACTGCCATAAAAAACAGAATAGAAACACAAGTTAAGATAGGCAAGAAAATGGTAAGTGAGCACCTGTCCAGCCTAGATGAGTTCAAATCACCAGGACCAGATGGATTACACCCCAAGGTTCTCAAGGAACTGGCAGATGTGATCTCAGAACCACTGAACTATATTTTTCAAAGATCCTGGAGCACTGGGGAACTATCAGAGGACTGTAAAAGAGCTGATGTAGTTCCCATCTTCAAAAAAGGAAAAAAAACAAATCCAGGAAATTACAGACCTATCAGCCTGACCTCAATACCTGGGAAGATTCTGGAAAAGATAATCAAACAACGAATCAGCGAACACCTAGAGGAAAACAAAGTCATTACTAAAAGCCAACATGGGTTTGTCAAAAAAAGATCATGCCAGACAAATCTTATTGCATTCTTTGACCAAGTGACAAAATTAGTGGATCAGAGGAATGCTGTGGATATAATTTACTTGGACTTCAGTAAGGCATTTGATAAAGTAGACCACAACCTACTACTTGATAAGATAGAAAAATGTGGGTTAGACAGCATCACCACCAGATGGATTTGTAGCTGGCTGACCGGCCGTCCTCAATGGAACCGCATCTACATGGAGGGAATGTGTATGGGGTGCCCCAGGGCTCTGTTCTGGGCCCGTGCTCTTCAACATCTTCATCAACGATTTGGACGAGGGGATAGATGGGGAACTCATCAAATTTGCAGACGACACCAAGCTGGCAGGAATAGCCAACACTCCAGAAGACAGGCTTAAGATACATGAGATCTGGACAGACTTGAACATAGGGCGCTATCTAACAAAATGAAATTCAATGGTGAAAAAAGTAAGGTTCTACATTTAGGCAAGAAAAAACAAATGTACAGGTATAGTATAGGTGGTACCTTGCTCAATAGTAGTAACTGTGAGAGGGATCTTGGGTCCTAGTGGACAATCACTTAATATGAGCCAGCAGTGTGCTGCAGCTGCCAAAAAGCCAACACAGTGCTAGGCTGCATTACAGAGGGATAGAATCAAGATCACGTGAAGTATTAATACCACTTTACAATGCTTGGTAAGGCCACACTTGGAATACTGCATCCAGTTTTGGTCACCATGATGTAAAAAAAATGTTGAGACTCTAGAAAGAGTACAGAGAAGAGCAACAAAGATGATTAGGGGACTGGAGGCTAAAACATATAAGGAACGGTTGCTGGAATTGGGTATGTCTAGTTTAATGAAGAGAAGGACAAGGGGGGACATGATAGCAGTGTTCCAATATCTCAGGGGCTGCCACAAAGAAGAGGGAGTCAAGCTATTCTCCAAAGCACCAGAATGCAGGACAAGAAGCAACGGATGGAAACTAATCAAGGAGAGAAGCAACCTAGAACTAAAGAGAAACTTCCTGACAGTTAGAACAATTAACCAGTGGAACAACCTGCCTCCAGAAGCGGTGAATGCTCCAACACTGGAAGTTTTTAAGAAGAGACTGGACAGCCATTTGTCCGAAATGGTATAGGGTTTCCTGCCTGAGCAGGGGGTTGGACTCGATGACCTTCCAACTTTATTATTATTATTATTATTATTATTATTATTATTATTATTATTATTATTATTATTATTATTATTATTATTATTATTATTATTATTATTATTATTATTATTATTATTATTATTATTATTATTATTATTTGAACAAGGCTACAGTTATAAAGAAATTAGAAGAAAAATTGGTGGAAACTTAACCAAAGGTGGCATTTCTTCTGTACAGTTTTCGCAAAAGGTTTCCACAATTTTGGCCACTACTGTACAAAGCCAGAATTGAGAAGACAGGAACAGACAGCAAGTGCTGCCTCTGCAAAGAAGCTGAAGAAACGGTGGACCACCTGGTTAAGTGCTGCAAAAAGATCACACAGACTGACTACAATCAATGACATGACAAAGTAGCAACAATGGTTGCTTGGCAAGAAATATCATTTACCTGCAAGCAAGAACTGGTGGGAGCATAAAATAAAGTCATAGAAAATGAAGAAGCTAAATTGCTTTGGGACTTTAGAATTGAAAAACAGCCACCTGCTACATCAGGGGTTTTCAACCATTTCACCTATTGTACCACTTTTAGGATATGGCAATATCCGAGTACCACCAGTCACCTAGCAAGGTGTCAAAAACTTGACCCCCCCCAAAAAAGGAAAAAAGTGATAAAGTACAGGTAGTCCTCGACTTACAACAGTTCGCTTAGTGACTGTTCGAAGTTACAACGGAACTGAAAAAAGTGACTTATGACCATTTTTCACACTTATGACTGTTTCAGCGTCCCCAGGGTCACGTGATTTACATTCAGATGCTTGGCAACTGATTCATATTTATGATGGTCACAGTGTCCCAGGGTCATGTGATCCCCTTTTGCAACCTTCTGACAAGCAGTCAATGGTGAAACCAGATTCACTTAACAACCTTTTATATCAGGCGTGTCAAACTCAATTTCATTGAGGGCCGCATTAGCATTGTGGTTACCGTCAGGGGGGGGGGTCCTTCCTTTTTCCCTCCCTCCTTCTCATTCCCATCTCCCTTCCTTCCTTCCTTCCTTCCTTCCTTCCTTCCTTCCTTCCTTCCTTCCTTCCTTCCTTCCTTCCTTCCTTCCTTCTGCAGGGCTGTCAGGGCTCAGCAGAAGCACCAGGATCAGCGCCGGGAAGAAAGATAATTAAATCCACCCACCAAATCATCTTTTCACAGCCTTGGGGCTATGCAAAATGTGGCTCTTTGGAAACTCAGACTCTACAAAAACTTTTGTTTTGTTTTGTTTTTACATGTCAGGCACTGTTAAGGCTCTCTGGCAGCTTCATTCTTCAATGCATCTGACCAATATTTAAGAATACAACCCCAAACCTCTTAACGCAAACACAATGCATCATGTCAGTTGTAGGACAAATAACATGAGCAAGCATTTTATTTCCTCCCTGGATACAATTCCTGCAGCTGCAGAAAAAGCAGCAAAAATAGAAAAAAGAGAGAATGTGCATTTCATTAATGGAGAACAAAGGAACAGTGAGTGACTCAGACTTAAGGGGAAAAATAGGCTAAAAATAAATTTAAAAAGACACATCACAACAACGTATTTTCTGCCATGGAGCAAGTTTCGAACTGACTCCGGAGTTCAGAGATCTTAAACCAGGGGTGGGGAACCTTGGCTCTTTTATGACTTGTGGACTTCAACTCCCAGAATTCCTGAGCCAGCATGGCTCAGCTTGGAAACCTCTCCCTTTCCCCTCAGCATGGCTGGCTCAGGAATTCTGGGAGTTGAAGTCCACAAGTCATAAAAGAGCCAAGGTTCCCCACCCCGTCTTAAATGGTTGCTCTGCGGGAATTGCATCCCATGAGGGAAGCCGAGCAAGGGATTTACTAAGGTTTTGGAAACGGGTGTTTGTAAGTCTAACCAAACAGGCTAAAGCTGACAGCCGCTCTTTGCTAAACCTTTTCCCAAAGAAAGCAGCGTTGCAAAAAGAGAAACCAGCGAAGGAGCCAAACTGTTTCCTTCAACCTTCTCCAGAGGAAAGAGGAACGTGGCATCCACCAGGCATTTTTTGTCCAAATTGGGCACCCAAAGCAAAGGGAAAAAACTGCGGAGTTTTGAAAAACTGCCAGGGCTGCTGCGCCCCTTCCCGAAATGAAGCGCCCTGCGCAGCCCAGCCTCATCCTGCACATCCGCTGCGACACCCGGCCACTTACTTGTCCAAAATGAAGTACAGGTCGAAGCCCCCGTAGCAGGTGGTGGCCCCCTCCTCTTGCTGCCCCCCTTGCCCATCACAGGGGACCATCAGGGCGGCCAGAAAGAGCCACTGCAAGGCCCAGGGAAGAGGTCTCTGCGCTGCACGAGCCATTCTCGAATCCAGGCAGCCCAAGGCAGCGAAGGTCCCGGGGCTCTGCTCCTCCCAAGCTCCTTCAGCGGATGGCCAGGTGGCAGCGGCGGCTTCTCAGGGGATCAAATCCTCATGTTCAGAAAGGAGGGGAAAAGGCTGTCCGGAGGTGGGGGTTGTTTTTTTTAGGGGGTGGTTTCAGATTTCCCTTCTGCTCTGCTTTCCCTTTGGTCCATTTTCAGGGGCGCCTCTGCCTTGCGCTTCCAGCGCAGTGCAGCCGAGCCCGCCAGGCGATTGGCAACTTCCGGACGGTCTTTTTTTGCTTTGCTTTGCCCCAGAGTTGAGGAATGTGGAAGCCTCATCCCTCCTCCCGCCCCCTTCCCCACGAAGGAAAGAGCTGGAATCCGGTGCTGATCCTGGCGCTTCTGCTGAGCCCTGAAGAAGCGCCGATCAGAAGAAGCGCCGATCAGCTGGAGCCCGGTGCTGATCCTGGCGCTTCTGCTGAGCCCTGACAGCCCTGCAGCTCCAGCCATCTCTCGCTCAGGCTTGTGCGGTGCTGCCGCCAGTTCAGCTCATTCCCCTCCACTTCTCTAGGATGGTCGCGTACCACCTGCCAGGTGCCAGTGTACCACAGGTGGTACGCGCACCACCGGTTAAAAAGCCCTGTGCTACATAACACCCCAGACTTAAATATTTGTCAATAAGAAAGACAAAAAAGTCTGGATGGTGGATGTGGCAGTACCTGGAGACAGCAGAATAGAAGAGAAGATAACAAAACAAAGACCTGCAAATAGAACTGTGGCAAAAGAATGCAAAGGTAATACAGTACCAATAATAATAGGCGCCTTGGGTGCAGTCCCAAAACAACTGGAGCACCACTTGAACACAATTGGCATTGACAAAGTCACCATCAGTCAATTGCAAAAGGAAGCTTTACTTGGAACAGCTTACATCCTGCAGTAATACCTATAACATCATCAGACATCAACATTTGCTTATCCCAGATCCTTACGAAGGACTCAATAGGTGAATAAAAATGCCAAATCAAGTCTGAACATCTGGCTGACTGTGACGAACCATAATATTAATAATACCAGCTCAGTCTTCAACTGGGTCAACAAGGACTGCTCTAGGTGTTGGAGTTTCTGGACATCTGGTAAAAAATGGGCTACAGGACTCAGGACTGTTGGCTGAGCAACCAGGGCCAGCAGCTGCAGAACTACTGGAAGAAAAAGTGTTTACCTGTCACAAATATATAGAGGTTCAAAACAAATAATGATCTGTTATTACAGATCAAGTCCAACGAGATGAGGATATTTGAAATGAATGCACCAGTTCTGGAAAGAACAACATCCAGAATCAGAAATAACAGAACAGAGGCTAGCAGATCAACAACAATTTATAATACAAAATATTCACAGAAGCAGAATTGGAAGAATTGCAAAGGTCTACCCTGTCCCTGACCGAAGAAACCAAAGCCTTGCTAGAAGTAACTCAGACTATAGAGGCAAACCAGGGGGAGTTGGCAGTAGAGGAAGGTGAAATTGAAGAGTGGCTAACATCTGGCAAAACCTACCTGATAACGAAAGATACAGCAAAAGGGGTAGCACCAGGTAACTACAGGCCAATTACCTGCTTATCAACAACTTCCAAATTACTAACCAGTGTGGTAGCTGATGCAGTCCAACAGCCCAAACAACAGAGGAACAAAAAAATCAACTCCTAATTGACAAGATGATTCTGGAAAATTGCAAGAGAAGTATGACCAAATTGAATGTGGCATGGATTGATTACAAGAAGGCATTGACTCCCTGATACCTTTAACACCATCAAACATCAACATTTGCCTATCCCAGGTCCTTGGGAAGGACTCAATAGGTGGATAAAAATGCCAAATCCAGTCTAAACATTTGGCTGGCTGTGCAATGAACCATAAAAGTAATAACTAAAATATCTAGAAAATGTTATAATGCAAATTCAGTACAATATACAGTATTGTAATAAACTAATATTGAAACAATTCTGTCTAAAGAAAGATTTCAAAGTACTTGCAAATTATGTGCATGTTTAAAGAGTTGTACATAATTTTAGGAATCTCAAGAGCTTAGTTGTAACTTAAGAACTGCTGCTGCACCTAAACAGCTGTTTGCACTTTCTCAGATACAGGTAATCCTCCACTTACCACTACAATCAAGTCTAAGCGAGACAGTTGTTAAGTGAGTTTTGCCTGATTTTACTACCTTGACACAGTAGTTAAGTGAATCACTGCAGTTGTTAAGTTAGTAATACAGTTGTAAAGTGAATCTGGCTTTCCTATTGACTTTACTTGTCAGAAGGTTGCAAAAGATGATCACATGACCCACAACACTGCAACTATCATAAATAGTTGCCAAGCATCCAAATTTTGATCATGTGACCATGGGGATGCTGCAATGGTCGTAAGTGTGAAAAATGGTCATAACTCACTTTTTTCAGTGCCATTGTAACTTTGAATGATCGCTAAATGAATGGTTGTAAGTCGAGGACTACCTGTACTTCTATCATTATATTTTTAGGAATTAATTTTTAAACACTTTTTCTGGGAAGCTGGTCTTGCTGATCTCTAAGATTACCTAATTTTTTAATGCAGGTCTTCAGTTTTTAAATATTACCCCAATTACTGCTTATCACTTGCTTTTTATAGTATTGTTTTATTTATTTCTGTGTCAATATTCTAACAGGATACTGATCTGAAGAAAACTGTTGATGAGAGTGCACGGATCCAGAGAGCTTATAGTCACTACTTTGATCTGATTATTGTGAATGACAACCTAGACAAAGCTTTTGAGAAGTTGCAAACTGCTACAGAAAATTTGAGGATGGAATCACAATGGGTCCCAATTAGCTGGGTATACTGACAGTTCTTTTGAAGATGATATAAACATCATACTATGTTAGTTGAAAGAAACACTATACTGTACTACGAAAATATTGTACAATGGTGGCAGTTATTTGGCAGGACCTGATACATTTTTATTCTGTGTATATTAAGATAATAGTATGCTAGTCAAAAAATTTTAACAAAATGTTGATGGAAAATTGTACTTAATATATAATTTATTTTAATTTTTCTAACTTTTTACAAATAACCTTTTTATTCATATCACATGAAGGAAATGTATTGAAGCATTTTTATATCTTTTGATTTGCTACTTTGCCTTTACTCATCTAAAGAACTTTCCAGTTATTCATTTATACATTTGATCTTACATTTTCACTGTGATAAGGAGAAAAATACTTGAAAAGGTTTTTGTAAAAAACTGTTTTAAATAAAATGTTTCACTGATTAGTTTTTATTATTTAGGTCTAATCCTTGTCCTAATAAGCATATCTTGACATAAGCAGAACTTTCAATTCTTAAAAAGCAACCAGCCCTGAGCCATGTTACTGATAATGTGTTTGCTTAATGTTTGTCCATGGTTTACAGTTGTGATAGTGGCAAATATCTGTAGCTCGGGTGTAGTATGAGGGTGGAGGTTCGTTCTCCAAACTTGTGGGTTGGTTTTTGAACATTTTATTACCAGGCTAGGTAACATCTTCAGCGGAATTTAGGGGATGTCAGTGTCAGTGTTCTTCTCTTTATAAGGGTTTCGTGTGGTCCGTAGGTCTTGTGATGGTGAGGTCACGTCAGGTGAGGGTCACATCAGGTCAGGGTCTTGTGATGGGTCTTGTGAGTCAGGTGTGGGTCACCAGTGAGGGTCTTGTGATGGGGAAGTTACTTCAGGTGAGGGTCATTGGGAGGTGAAGTGCTGGTTGTTGGGGGGGGGCTTGCATGGCTTGGTTGAGGGTCAGTGCTGTCTCTGGTTGGCTGTACAGTTGATTTGAATTCTGAGGGGTTTGTAGGCTGGTTGTAGGTCGATGTGTCTGTTGATGGAATTGCTTGTGGAGGGCCAGGCTTCGATGAACTCACGAGCGTGGCGGGTAGGAGCATGGCCAATGATTCTTGTATTGCTCCAATCGAACTAGTGCTGTTTAGTGTCAGTGTGGGTAGAGATTAGGGATTTGGGATCATGGCGTTTGACTGCCAGCTGGTGTTCATGGATCCTAGTTTTTAATTAACATGTTTGTCCCACATAGAATTGGTTGCAATTGTTACAGTTGATTTTGTAAATTACATTGTTTCTTTCATCCTTCTGTAACTTGTCTTTGGTTCTGGATAATTCTTGGTGGAGTGTGGCTGTGGGTTTGTGGGCTATTGCTATTCCTAGGGGTTGGAGAATTCTGGCTGTCATTTCTGATACCTCTTTTGTGTATGGTAGGGTTAGTTTTTGTGTGGTGGTTGGCTGTATGGTGTGTTGTGGTTTGGGTGCTGTGTGTCAGAATACGAAGTTTTTTGGATAGCCGTTGTGGAGAAAGATGTCAAGCAGTTGTTTCTCTTCCACTTTTCTTAGTGTTGTGGTGCTGCAGTGTGTCCTGGCCCTTCTGAAGAGGGTCTGGACAAAGCTTCTTTGTGTGTGGTGGGGTGGTTGCTTGCAAAACTGAGGATCTGGTCCATGTGAGTGGGTTTGAGGTCGACACCGGTTTCCAAGTTCTCCATTGCCTAGTCTCCTTATGTCGATGTTGAGGAATGGGAGTCTTTTGTCTGTTTCCTCTTCATGTGTGAATTTGATCCCAGGGAATATGTTATTGAGTAGGTGGTGTGTTTCTTCAATTTGGGAGTGTTTGTTGATGATGGAGGACTCATCAACGTAGCATGTCCAGAATTTTGGTTGCATGGTGGGTAGAGCTATGGATTCAAGTTGTTGCATGACTGCTTCTGCTATTAGGCCTGATATGCTATGATCCCAAATCCCTAATCTCTACCCACACTGACACCAAACAACACCAGTTCGATTGGAGCAATACAAGAATCATCAGCCATGCTACCACCCGCCACACTCATGAGTTCATCGAAGCCTGGCATTCCACAAGCAATTCCATCAACAGACACATCGACGTACAACCAGCCTACAAACCCCTCAGAATCCAAATCAACCACACAGCCAACCAGAGATAGCACCGACCCTCAGCCAAGCCACACAAGCCCCCAACAACAACCAGCACTTCACCTCCCAATGACCCTCACCTGACGTAACCTACCCATCACAAGACCCATCACAAGACCCTCACTGGTGACCCACACCTGTCCCATCACAAGACCCACCACAAGACCCTCACTTGACACACCCGCACCTGACCCACCACAAGACTCATCACAAGACCCTGACCTGATGTGACCCTCAACTGATGTGACCTCACCATCACACCTACTGTTGTGATTCCTCGCCTGCCAGCAGATCCGGCAACCAAGTCCGAGGAATCTGAGGAGGAGGAGGTGCCTGGGTTCACATTGGAGTCTGCAGAAGGCTCTGAGGAGCAAGAAGACTCAGAGCCAGACGCGGAGCCCCGCCCATCTACTCACGCTCAGGCAGAGAGACAGCTGTGTTGGGGGCCTGAACTGAGCGAAGAGGAGGAACAGCTGGGGCCTGTTCCAGATGCACGTATGCGCAGAGAGGAGAGGCGTGCAGGACAACGGAGGGCAGTGGGGCAGCTCTCCAGGAAAAGTAAGAGACCCTAAGAAGCCACGCCCTGGCTGGACTATAAAGAGGAGAGGTGTGGGAGGCGCCGGTTGCCACAGGCAACCGTTCATGCTCTGGTATCTTGTTTCTCTGGGATTTCTTTTGCCAGGACTCTTTGCCAATTATCCAGGTTTGTCAGATTTCTTTGTGTTTGGTTTGAATTGCTAATTGAGCCTTGCTGCTGAGAACTCAAGAGACTTTGTACTTATCTCAGTCAAGTGAGAGCAGAGACTGCTACTGTTTGATTTAACACCTAAGGACTGATTATCTGGAGTTTATTCCATAAATGCCTTGTTCAAATAAAAAGAGGTTATTTTCTCATGAGTCCTGCCTTGCTCATGCCTTTCATGCCTTGTTAACTGAAAAGAGGTTTTCCTCACAAGTAAGCTGTTGAGTAGCACTTGCGAAGGCTGGGTCAGAACACCTACTGACCACATGAAGCCCTTATAAACAGAAGAACACTGACACTGGCATCCCCTAAATTCCACTGAAGATGTTACCTAGCCTGTTAACAAAACGTTTGGAAACCAACCCATAAGTTCAGAGAATGAACCTCCACAGAATGAACCTCCACCCTCATTTTATAGTTGTTTTGTCTTAGACAGATGTACTGTAGACTTTTCTGTATGTTCCCTTTTTACATAAAAGTAAAAGCAGTATTTTAAACTTTATCTAAGAATTTTATTTAAAAAGCCAACATTTCAACCCATTCAATAAGTATTACTTTTTCAAAGTATACTTGTAATGTAAATTCATTGTGTTTGAGATCATGGTGAAGTAGCCTGAAAGAGTTTTATGCTACAGAGTCTTAGTGAAGAACTCAGCACATAGAATGTTTTGTTCTTAGTTGTGGAAAACTCATAGCTTAGAGGAACCAAATCTGCTTTTTTATTATGGCTTTGCTCTGTATTTGTATATTGTTCTATGACTGGCTTTTAGTTTAAACCAGAGTATTTATCAGTGATTTTGTGTGTTATAAAATGTTATGTGATGGGACCTTTGAGCTGTTATTTTGTGTTAAATGGCTTTATTCACCAAATAGAGTATGAAGCTAAAACAGATGCTAAAATTCAATGTTATTTATCAGTAAATTTATTTTTGTTTCACACTCAAGTTTTACAGTGTTCATTAATAACTCTGCCTTTAATTAATTCATTCTCTTAGGTTCATATTTACTGATCACATAAATACTTTTCTGGTAGCAATAGCAATAGCACTTAGACTTATACTGTATACCACTCCATAGTGCTGTGGTGGCGAACCTATGGCACGCAGAGCTGTCCCTGTGGGCACACGCGCCATCGCCCCAGAGGGAGGCGGGGTTGGGCTGCTCCCCTCCCCCTCTCCACGTGCACCAGCGCTTTTGCTTCCTTTCTCTGCACCGGGAGTCAGGGAGCAGCTGCAAGAACTGGGCGGGGAGAGGTGAGAAGCCAGAAGTGGTGCAGAGAAAGAAGTGTCAAGACGAGCTCAAGGGCCAGGGAGGGAATGGGGAAAAAGATCGCTCTTGCCACAATCTCCCTTCTGCTGGCCACTGGGAAGCCTGGCGGCATGGCTTGGCACGGCTACACTGGGAAACTCCAGCGCCCCGAACTTGCAAGTGAGTTTCGGTGCTCCCCAGGCGGCAGCAGGGCGATCCGTGCGGGGGGTGGGGGGGAAACGGCAGCGGCAGCAGGGCGATCCGTGCGGGGGGTGGGCACGGCAATCCATGTGGGAGGTGGGGAAACGGCGGTGGCAGGGCGATCCGTGCGGGGGGTGGGGGGGAAATGGCGACAGCGGCATGGCGATCCATGCAGCAGGTGGGGAAACCTGCCCCACTTGTTCCACAGCTGCTTTCGGCCGAGCCGCATTGCAGCAGCATTGGGCGCAATATGCGAGGCGGCAAACAGCTGTGCCACACCAAAACTGGCCGTTTGCCGCCTCGCATGTCACGGCAAATGGCCGGTTTCGGAGTGGCACGGCTGTTTGCCTCCGGCCAGAGGCAAACAGCCATACCACTCCGAAACCGGCCATTTGCTGTGACGCACGAGGCGGCAAATGGCCGGTTTTGGCGTGGTGCGGCTGTTTGCCTCCAGTCAGAGGCAAACAGCCACGACATGCAAGGCGGCAAGTGGCTGCGACGCACGAGGCAGCAAACGGCCGGTTTCGGCGTGGCGCAGCTGTTTGCCTCCGGCCAGAGGCAAACAGCCGCGATGCGTGAGGCGGCAAGTGGCCGCGACATGTGAGGCGGCAAATGACCAGTTTCAGTGTGGTGCGGCTGTTTGCCTCCAGCTGGAGGCAAACAGCCACGCCACGCCAAAACTGGCCGTTTGCCGCTTCCTGCCCAGTGCTGCTGCCATGAGGCCGCAGAACAAGCCGGGCGGAGGTAAGGAACCGGGTTGGGGCTCTGCAAGGGTTGGGTTGGGGCGGCGGGAGAACAGCGCTCTGCGAGGGTTGGGTCGAATGCATGCGGGGCTGCTGCCTCGCTTTGCGTGCCGTGCCGGGGCTGGACTGGACTGGGCGCGGAGCCTCCTCGCCGATTCTTCCCCTGGACATCGGGAGCACCCACCCCACCTACCGCTCGTCCCAGGGCACCTGCCGCCATCCCGCACTCTCCAGCCCGTCGCTGGGCGCGCCGAGCTCAGGCCTCGGGCAGATGGAGGCCGGAGGGGAGCGAGAGCTGTGGCTGTCTGGCTCCTCCGTCTGAGGATGTGTGCGGGGAGAGGCGCCGCCCAGCTCGGTAAGCCGCCGTCCGCCCTCAGAAGGAGCAGGAGGATGGAGGAGGAGGGCTGGCCGGGGACGGGTGCACGGCTGCCCACGGGGGGAATTTGACCAGCCCCAGCCTGGAGGGGGGGGAGAGGCCAAGGGAGCCCGAAGGGAGGCATCCCGACACGCCCAACTGGCCGGCGGGCTGGAGAGCGCGGGACAGCAGCAGCTGCCCCGGGACGAGTGGTAGGTGGGGTGGGCGCTCCCGATGTCCACGGGGGAGGAAGCCGCGAGGAGGCTCCGCGCCCAGTCCAATCCAGTCCTGGCACGGAAAGTGAGGCAGCAGCCCCATGTGCGTCCCCGTGCACGAGCGCGCACCCTCTCTGCCAGGCAAGTGGAGCCACAGCATCTGCGGCAGAAGAGCACAGGCGGGCAGCGGAAGGCACGAGGAGCCCCGATCTCAGCACAGCCCCTCCCCACTCTCCTCCCCCCCTCGGAAGAGCTGTGGGGCTCAGGAGCCTCCCCCCATGCCCCCCCACCCTTCCCAGGGAAGAAAACCATCGCGAGACACTCTTCTGTTTTAACTTTTTTTCCTTGTCGCTTTTTGGAGTTTTCATCCTGCTTTCGTGAGACGGCAGCCTTTGGGAGGGGGTGTAGCTGCCCTCTTCCCCCCCAAGCCATCAGCTGAGCAAGACGCCCTCCTGCCCACTGCCCCACCCACCAGAGACCCCCTGGATCTCCCCCAACCCTGCCTGGCCCCCACAGGCATCCCTCCCCAGGAGCAACTTCGAGCTGGCCACACCCACCCTGGCCACGCCCACCCAGTCTGCAGTGACCACTGTAGCCATGCCCACCCAGCGGGCCACGCCCAACCGGCACCCGGCGATACATAAATGGGTTTTGGGTTGCAGTTTGGGCACTCGGTCTCTAAAAGGTTCGCCACCACTGCCATAGTGCTTTAAAGCACTCTCTGAGCAGTTTACAAATGTCAGCATATTACACCCAACAATCTGGGTCCTCATTTTACCGACCTCGGAAGGATGGAAGGTTGAGTCAACCTTGAGTCAATCAGGATCGAACTGCTGGCTGTGAGCAGAGTTAGCTTGCAATACTGCATTCTAACCACTGTGCCACCACAGCTCCTGGTACATATTCTATTGAGTGGATGTAGATACAGATGATCACTAAGAGGAAATAATCTGATGATCATATTTTATATTATGTCTGCTATTATAAATAGAGCCCTCCATTGCTAACATGCAGAGGGCCAGAGATGGTTACCATATGCTCACTTCATTTATTTTGTCATATGAGTTCGGGCACTAGGATTACAGAGGTTATTTTCAAAACCAAAGTATCATACATAAGATGCCAACAATGAAAAAAAATATTTGGAAAGGCTAAGACAGCACAAACTAACTTTTAATTATTTTGGTTTTTAAGATGCACAAGCAAACAGGGTTTCAGTTGTTTTTAGTTTATATAGAGAAATAATGACACCAGAAAGGTAGATTTAAAAACTTTATGTTACACAAATTATTGCATATCTGTGTCTTAATTGCTGTTGGTATTTTTGTTGTTAGTTGCAAAGTCGTGTCCGACCCATTGCGACCCCATGGACAACGTTCCTCCAGGCCTTCCTGTCCTCTACCATCTTCTGGAGTCTATTTAAGCTCACGCCTACTGCTTCATGGCCTTGACTATACGTACTTTTGTTGGCAGGGTGATGTCTCTGCTTTTTAGTATGCTGTCTAAATTTGCCATAGCTTTCCTCCCCAAGAGCAAGCGTCTTTTAATTTCTTGGCTGCAGTCCCCATCTGTGGTGGTCTTGGAGCCCAGGAAGATAAAATCTGTCACTACCTCCATTTCTTCCCCATCTATTTGCCAGGAATTGAGAGGGCCGGATGCCATGATCTTGGTTTTCTTAATGTTGAGTTTCAAGCCAACTTTTGCACACTCCTTCTTCACCCGCATCAAGAGGCTCTTTAGTTCCTCTTCACTTTCTGCCATTAGAGTGGTATCATCTGCATATCTTAGGTTGTTGATATTTCTCCCGGCAATCTTAATTCCAACTTTTGATTCATCTAGCCCTGCCTTTCTCATGATGTGCTCTGCATATAAGTTAAATAGGCAGGGCGACAGAATACAGCCTTGCCGGACTCCTTTCCCAATTTTGAACCAATCAGTGGTTCCGTGTCCAGTTCTCACTGTTGCTTCTTGACCCGCATATAGGTTTCTCAAGAGACAAATAAGATGGTCTGGTACTCCATCTCTTTAAGAACTTGCCACAATTTGTTGTGATCCACACAATCAAAGGCTTTAGCATAGTCAATGAAGCAGAAGTAGATGTTTTTCTGGAACTCCCTAGCTTTCTCCATGATCCAGCGTATGTTGGCAATTTGATCTCTAGTTCCTCTGCCTCTTCGAAATCCTGCCTGTACTTCTGGAAGTTCTCGATCCACATACTGCTGGAGTCTAGCTTGTAGGATTTTAAGCATAACTTTACTTGCATGTGAAATGAGTGCAATGGTGCGATAGTTTGAACATTCTTTGGCATTGCCTTTCTTTGGAATTGGAATGTAAACTGACCTTTTCCAATCCTGTGGCCACTGTTGAGTTTTCCAAATTTGCTGGCAAATTGAGTGTAGCACTTTTACTGCATCGTCTTTTAAGATTTTGAATAGCTCAGCTGGAATACTGTCACCTCCACTAGCTTTGTTGTTGCTCAGCTTTCCTAAGGCCCATTTCACTTCACATTCTAGGATGTCTGGCTCGAGGTCAGTGACCACCCCATCGTGGTTATCAGGGATGCTAAGCTCGTTCTTGTATAGTTCTTCTGTGTAATTTTGCCACCTCTTCTTTAATCTCTTCTGCCTCTGTTAGGTCCCTGCCATTTTGGTCCTTATCATGCCCATCTTTGCATGAAACGTTCCCTTCATATCTCCAATTTTCTTGAAGAGATCTCTGGTTCTCCCTATTCTATTGTTCTCTTCTATTTCTTTGCACTGTTCATTTAAGAAGGCATTCTTATCTCTTCTAGCTATTCTCTAGAATTCTGCATTCAATTGGGTGTATCTTTCTCTTTCTCCCTTGCCTTTCGCTTCCCTTCTTTCCTCAGCTATTTGCAAAGCTTCCTCAGACAGCCATTTTGCTTTCTTGCATTTCTTTTTCTTTGGGATGGTTTTAGTTGCTACCTCTTGTAAAATGTTGCGAACCTCCGTCCATAGTTCTTCAGGCACTCTGTCTATCAGATCTAATTCCTTAAATCTATTTGTCACCTCTACTGTATATACATCAGGGATATGATTTAGTTCATACCTGAGTGGCCTAGTGCTTTTCTCTACTTTCTTCAATTTAAGCCTAAATTTTGCAACGAGAAGCTCATGATCTGAGCCACAGTCAGCTCCTGGTCTTGTTTTTACTGACTGTATAGAGCTTCTCCATCTTTGGCTACAGAGCACATAGTCAATCTGATTTCTGTGTTGACCGTCTGGTGATGTCCATGTGTAGAGACGTCTCTTGGGTTGTTGGAAAAGAGTGTTTGCTATGACCATCGTATTCTCTTGACAAAATTCTATCAGCCTGTGCCCTGCTTCATTTTGTACTCCAAGGCCAAACGTGCCTGTTATTCCAGTTATCTTTTGGCTTCCTACTTTAGCATTCCAATCCCCCATGATGATAAGGACATCATTTTTTGGTGATGATTCTATAAGGTGCTGCAGGGCTTCATAGAACCAGTCAATTTCATCCTCTTCGGCACCAGTGGTTGGGGCATAGACTTGGACTACTGTGATATTGAATGGTTTGCCTTGGATTCGCACTGAGATCATTCTGTCATTTTGGGGATTGTATCCCAGTATTGCTTTTCCTACTCTTTTATTGACCATAAAGGCTACTCCATTTCTTCTGAGGGATTCTTGCCCGCAGTAGTATACCTGATGGTCCTCTGAATTAAATTCACCCATTCCTGTTCATTTTAGTTCGCTGATTCCTAAGATGTCAATGTTCAGTCTTGTCATCTCTTGTTGGACCACGTTCAGTTTGCCTTGATTCATGGATCTTACATTCCAGGTTCCTATGGAGAAAAAATCTTTACAGCATCGGACTTTCCTTTCACCACCAGATGCATCCACAGCTGAGCGTCCTTTCGGCTTTGGCCCAGTCATTTCACTCTTTCTGGCGCTACTAGTACTAGCCCTCTGCTCTTCCCCAGTAGCATATTGGACACCTTCCGACCTGAGGGGCTCATCTTCCAGCGTCATATCTTTTTGCCTTTTGGTACTGTCCATGGGGTTTTCATGGCAAAGATACTGGAGTGGGTTGCCATTTCCTTCTCCAGTGGATCACATTTTGTCAGAACTCTCTGCTATGACCTGTCCGTCTTGGGTGGCCCTGCACGGCATAGCTCATAGCTTCATTGAGTTACGCAAGCCCCTTCGCCACGACAAGGCAGTAATCCATGAAGGAGAAATATTATGGTTATTAAAGGCTAAATTGGAACACGGTAATTGAAATTAGGTAAAACTGTAAAACACCATTATTTCGTCGCTCTCCACCTTCAAGGACTTGATCTTCTCCAGGAACTCCTCTGCCGATTTTACGGTGGTCTCATTATTGTCCACTAGGTAGTTGATCCGTCCGCTTAGCCATTTGGCCAATCCCGAAGTTGGGGTGCCTTTAAACGAGACGATGGGCCGTAGGGGGACCCCCTCTTTGTGGACTTTTGGTAGACTATATAAAACTATAGTGTGTTGCATTTATGAAATCAATGAACTGCTACAAAGAAAACAAATTTTTATTTCTGCATGCAACAAAAACATTTTGAACCCCCCCAAAAAAGATGCTGGGTTGAAGGTTACTTTCAAATGAAATTCTCCTTCTTCTTGTGCCATATCCGTTATCGGACGTTGGCGATCCTGTTTTTATCAGCAGCCGCACGAAAAAATGCTGCTGAGTTTTGTCCAAACCAGTCCCTTAGATTTTGAAGCCATGATGTTCTTCTTCTGCCTGGACCTTGTTTGCCTTCAATCTTTCCCTGGAGGATTAAATGGAGTATGTCGTATTTTTCTGGGTGTCGCATCACATGTCCGAAATATGCTAACTTTCATTTTTTAATTGTTTTGATGATTTCCCTTGGCTTTCCCAGGCGGCTTAAAACCTCCTCATTTCTGATCTTGTCCACCCAGCTTATACGTAACAGCCGCCTGTAAATCCACATTTCAAATGCTTCTAGTCTCTTCAGGTGGCCTTCTGTCAGAGACCAACTCTCTACTCCATAGAGCAGGATAGAAAAAATGTAGCATCTGACAAGCCTGATTTTCAGTCTTAGGCTTATGTCGTGACTTCAGAAGACCTTTTTCATTTTGAAGAATGCTGTTCGAGCTTTCTCTATCCTTGTCTTTACTTCAGCGGTCATGTCCCAGCTTTCATGTAAATTAGAACCGCCGTATTTTCCAGATATTTCAGTGACTCTGTTGATGAGGAGCTGAAGGTCTTCATACTTACTGGCAAGCAGAACTGTATCGTCAGCATATCTTAAGTTGTTGATCCAAACACCGTTTACTTTGATGCCAGCATCGATGTTCTCCAGTGCCTCGTTGAAGATTGACTCAGAGTAGATATTGAACAACAGTGGAGACAGAATACATCCCTGTCTGACCCCTCTTCTTATTTCTGCATCAGCTGAGTATTTTTGGCCTGGTCTCACATTTGCTACCTGATGCCAATACAGATTCTTTATTATTTGGATGTCTTTGTTATCTAGTCCTCCTTGTTTCAGGATTTCTAATAGTTTGCTGTGTCTTATTTTATCAAAAGCTTTTTCAAAATCAATGAAGCACATGTAAACACTGTGATTGACATCTCTACAACGCTGTACAAGAACTTGAATGCTGAATAGCGCATCTCGTGTACCAAGATTGTTTCTGAAACCAAATTGTGTGTTACCTAGACGCTCTTCAATTTTGTTGTATATTCTTTTGTGAATTATTCTCAGGAATATTTTCAGGGCATGACTCATTAAGCTTATTGTTCTGTATTCGGTACACTTCTTTGCATTTATTTTTTTGGGGATTGTCACAAAGGTTGATTTTAGCCAATCATTCAAATGAAATACTCAATCTCTATTTGAGTCCTCCTCATATTTATGAAATAAAAAGCCGGTGCAAACTATAAAAACTACAAATAGGAAAATAGAAAAGAAAAAAATTGTGTGTGGGGGGGGGAGAAAAGGACAGGAGAAAGAGGGAAAAAAAAACCTTTCTCCTTCATCCCAGCAGGTAAAAACAATTTAAGTAGCTTATCTACCATCTTTAAATACAGCATAATTATCCGCATACCTCATCTCTTAATTAAAAAATAATCGAAATATTTCATTAAACGTTATTTACTAAAAGTCCAGTAAGGACAACCACATATATTCATATTCTCTCTCTCTCTCCCTCCCTCTCTCCCTCCCTCCCTCCCTCCCTCTCCTCTCCCTCCATCTCAGCCAAGCCAGTCCCTAAGATGGGGTTCCCCCCCCCAGTTGTTTCTCCTCTTCCAGTAGGCAGCCCTTGGGAAATTGACAGATGCCTATCACTGGGGGGCCCGTCACCTGCATTTCAAAGCTGCAGGCCCAAGCAAATAGAAACGCAGCCCATTTGCCCAGAGCTGCTTCGCCAAAGGCGCCGGTTGGTGATTGCTGGGGGTCGCAGGCGGCGGCCCGGGGATTGATTTGCAGGCGCGGAGGGGAGGGGAGCTGCTGAGGGCTGCCTCTGTGACCTTGAAGCGGCCACCTTTGGAAGTACCAACGCTGCTCCAGCCAGGCTCGAGCCGGGCAGAGCGGGTGATGGGAGAGGAGAGGGCCGATCACCTTGCTGGCAGCCGGGACTCCAGCGCACCTTCCCGGCCAGCGGGGCCAACGGTAGCACCGGTTGGGGATCGCACGGGCTGTGCTCCCTCAGGGCCGCGGCTTGCGGGAAGGCTGGCCTGCTCAGCGGAGGCTCCGGCGGGCCGCTCCCAGGGGGGATCCTGGGGCTGCCCCGCGCAGCTCCCCGGCCACGTGCGCCTTGGATGGGGCCAGCCTAGGAAAGAGACTTCCTGGCCGCGCTTCTCCCAGGGGGCGGGGTGCCCGGGCGAGGGCCAATCAGGAGCCACGCAAGGGGGCAAGCCCGCATGAAGAGAGAGAGAGAGAGAGAGGCGCAAGTGCCTCTCTCTGTCTCTGTCTCTCTCTCTGCAAATGGGAGCTGCAGTAGAAGGCTGAAAGATCCGCATGCGGCTCCAGAGCCATGGGTTGCCGACCCGTGGTCTAGCGCAACACCTGGCAACCCCCCTCCCTTCGTGCTATGTGTCAACTAGAAATGAGAAGGAAAAAATGGCTGCAGCCATGCTCATTCTAAAGTTGACAGTCGGCTCCTCTTCAGAAAGAAAGAGTCTCCTGCAGGGGAAACAGAAATCAGGTTAGCCATCCCCTCGGGGCTTGTCAGGGTACTTATCATAAAACTTTTTTATCAACCTATCCGCCTTCACATTCGTACATTTCACCCATGTAGCCTCTGAAAGGGGATAACCTTTCCACTGGACAAGGTATTGTAGTTTTCCCTTGTGCAACCTAGAATCCAGAATACATTTGATCTCATAATATGTCTCTCCCTCTGCCACTACCAGACCAGGCGGCTCTTTAGGAATAGGTCTTAAAGTGGATTCTGACACAGGTTTTAAAAGACTGCAATGAAACACAGGATGAACTTTCCCCAATAATCGCGGAAGCTTTAACTCCACCGTCACAGGGTTTATGATCCTGACAATGGGAAAAGGACCAAGGAATTTCGGAGCCAATTTTTTGCTGGGCTATTTTAACCGTAGATATTTCATTGAAAGATAAACTAATTGTCCAACATAAAAAGGGTTTTGAGGGGAACGTTGTTTGTCTGCTTGCTCCTTGTAAACCTTTGTAGCTTTAGCCAATGCTTTCTTCACATTCACCCAACCCCCCTGGAAAGATGTCACCCATTGGTCCAAGGTCTGGGAAGTAGGTAGCTCCTGTGGGAACTCAGGCTGGGCACAAAATCTCTACCCATCACTATTTTGAATGGGGTGAGACCAGTACTACTGTGCACAGTATTATTGTAGGCTACCTCTGCAAAAGGTAAAAGGTCAGCCCAATATGACTGCTGGTAATTTACGTAACATCTGAGATACTGTTCCACCATTGCATTAGCTTTTTCAGTGGCTCCATTAGTATTCGGATGAAAAGCAGATGAAAGCCCCTGGGAGGACCCAATCTGTTTAACAAACTCCCTCCAGAATTTTGCAGTAAACTGTACCCCTCTGTCAGAAATAATCCACTTTGGGGCACCATGGAGTCGGTATATGTGCTTCAAAAACAGTTTGGTTAGTTTCTGGGCAGAAGGAAGTCCCAAGCAAGCGATGAAATGCACCTGTTTGGAAAATAGATCAATCACAGTCCATATCACAGTGTTTCCCTTGTTCTCAGGTAATTCTACTATAAAATCCATGGCTATCTCCTCCCAAGGCTGAGAGGGGTCGGCTACTTGCTGCAATAAACCTGGCAGTTTCCCTGGACGTTTCTTCATGGTAGCACAAGTGGCACAACTTTTTACATAACTCTCAATATCTTTTTTCATTTTCGGCCACCAGAATTGCCTCCGCACTAGATGCAATGTTTTTAAAAATCCAAAGTGACCCGCTTGCTTAGCGTCATGACTCCGTTGCAACACCTGGAGTCTGAGGCTTTCTGGGAGGTATAACTTAGAACCTTTCCAAGCTAATCCCCCTCTTAAAGTCAATATAGACCTGTTATCTTTAAACCAGGCATCAGTCTCTAACTTCTCCTTTAGTTCCTTTAACGATCGATCGTCAGGACCCGTAGGGGGTCTCTGTGTGTGTGATCTGGTTGTTATTTGGGATGCGGATTGCGGCAAAGGAATAATGGAGTTAATTACTTCCTCTCTGTTGCTTTTGAACTGGGGCATTCTAGACAAGGCATCCGCCAGAAAGTTCTTGCCTCAAGGAAAATATGTTAAGGTGAAATTAAAACAGTTGAAGTATTAGCCCATCGAACTTGCTTGGAGGATAATTTACGAGGGATCTTGAGAGCCTCCAAGTTTTTGTGATCAGTCCACACCTCAAAAGGTAATTCCCCCCCTCCAAGAAATGACGCCATGTCAGCAACGCCCAACGAACTGCAAAAGCCCCTTTCTCCCAAACTGCCCACCTCCTCTCGGTCTCAGTTAATTTCTCTCTCCCTCTCTCCGATCTTCTGCTCACCTGGCAAGCTGGCTTCACGCTGTTCTCTGACAAGTTGACACACATTCTTATTGGGCTGGCTCTCTCCTGCCCTTGGTCTGCCAGTCCTCTTCCCCCACTAAGTAAGTAAAAGTGTGTGTGTGTGTGTGTGAGAGAGAGAGAGAGAGAGGCTGCTTTCTACTGCTTCCTGCTTCCTGCGGAGATGCAGCAAAGGCAGGAGCCCCGCCCAATAAGCTTGTCAGCTTGTCGCAGAACAGCGTGAGGCCACTCTCTTTTACACACACACAAACACAAACACACGAGAGAGAGAGAGAGAGAGAGAGAGAAGGGAAGCGCAAGTGCCTCTCTCTGTCTCTGTGTCTCTCTCTGCAAATGGCGGAGGAGGCTGGTGCTATGGTTCCGAAGGAAGAGGCTTTCCAAAGAAACATGAGGCATTATTTTCCTTTAAGAATCTTTTTAATGGCAACATAGCTTTGGCACATACATGAACGAAGCCAAAATCTGAATCCTCCTACTTCATCCCACAGTATCTGAGCACATTCCCCTCCCTCATTTGACAGTCATTAATCACATTCTCCAATTAGTTTAAAGTGTGAACTTTCCCTCCCGTTCCATAACGCGCTATATTTTATCTCCTCGTATTTCATCCAGCTTTGAAGATGCTCTGCTGAAATATTGTTATGGCTAACTAGTTCCCAAGCACATTCTTTCACTCCCCCCTTCCATACTATCTAATAGTGGCTCTAAGTAATACACAGGTTAAATAGTAAATGTCTGCATCCACATATAATGTCAGGCAAAAACATTCGATGTTAGCAGCATTGACATCCGGCCCCCCTTACAAAAACGACAGATCCTGTAATGTAAACAAAAGCATATGTTAATGATTAAGTTTCGGTTTGTTGGGGTGTTTCGCATGAAATCTCTTGACGAGTCTGTCAGCTTTCACCTCACTTGATTTCACCCAGGTAGCTTCAGATAACGGGTACCCCTTCCATTGTACTAAGTATTGCAATTTGCCTTTAAAAATTCTAGAATCAAGAATAAGTTTCACTTCATAATGGGTCTGGCCTGCAACTACGAGGGGCCCAGGTGCTTTCTTCAGGGGAGGTCTTAAAGTGGAGCCCTGATAAGGTTTTAACAAGCTACTATGGAAGACAGGGTGAATTTTACCCAAAAGTCTAGGGAGTTTCAGTTTTACGGTGACCGGATTGATGACCTTTACGATAGGAAAAGGCCCTAAGAATTTCGGTCCTAACTTCTTGCTGGGTAATTTGAGGCGTAAATATTTGGTTGACAGATAAACCTTTTCCCCAACTTGGAACGTTCTTTGGGGAGCCCTCTTTTTGTCAGCTTGCTTTTTATAGGTTTCAAAAGTCTTTTTTAAAGCAGATTTTGTGTTTCTCCAAACTTCCTCCCATCCCCTCACCCATTGGTCAAGTGTCTGGGAAGCGGTTGGCACTTGGGGATATTCAGGTATTGGACCGAACTCTTTGCCTGTGGCTACTCTGAAAGGTGTGTAGCCGGTGCTGCTGTGCACAGAATTGTTGTACGCCACCTCTGCAAAAGGGAGGAGGTCAGTCCAGTTCATCTGTTGATAGGACACGTAGCATCTGAGATATTGCTCCACCATTTTGTTAGCGGATTCTGCAGCTCCATTGGTGGCCGGATGAAAAGCAGATGATAAGCCTTGAGATGATCCAATTAATTTAAGAAAACTTCTCCAAAACTTTGCTGTGAACTGCACCCCCCTGTCTGAGATTATTCGCCTAGGGGCGCCGTGCAGTCGGTAGATATGTTTCAGGAACAATTTAGTCAGTCGTTGGGCGGATGGGAGCCCTTTGCAGGCGATGAAATGAGCCTGCTTCGAAAACAGGTCTATTACAGTCCAGATGACAGTATTTCCTTTACTTTCAGGTAGGTCTACGATAAAGTCCATAGCTATTTCTTCCCAGGGTTGGGAAGGGTCTGCCACCGGCTGCAGTAGCCCAGGGGTTTTCCCCGGGATTCTTTTCATTGTGGCACATACAGTACAACTCTTCACATAGTTTTCCACATCCCGTTTCAGTCCCGGCCACCAAAATTGCCGGCGGGTGAGATGTAGAGTTTTTAGGTATCCAAAGTGTCCAGCCTGTTTTATATCATGGCTGTGTTTGAGAGCATTAAGACGGAGGGATTCGGGCAAATACAGTTTCCCCCCCTTGTAAGCCAAACCATCCCGGCACGTCAAGGAGGTTTGATTATCTTTGAACCATTGGTCGCTGAGGAGCTCTCGTTTTATTTTCTTTGCTCCAGGGTCATCCGGATTAGGGACCCTGCGAGGCGTGATTTGTGCAACAGGTTGTGGATTGGAGATAATCGCCTCATTAACTTCTTCACGTTGCAGAAAAGGAGGGTCCCAGGCACAGAGCAGCTTCCTTCGCTGCCTCCTGGCTTCTAGAGTGCAAGGACTTTGTGCCAAGTTAGACCACAAGGAAACTTGCAAGCTTTGCTCTGTGAGCGAGGTTCCAATCCTCCCTGCTGCTGAGAGGCCACGTGGGCTGCCAACCCTCCACGCCAGGGGCAAGAAACATGGCTACAGTTCTGACTTGCACTGCAGATACATGGAAATGCGCTGTGTAAACCAGTGTTGCCCAACCTTGGCAACTAAGGTTGAAGACCTGTGGACCTCAACTCCCAGAATTCCTCAGCCAGCATGGTTTTCATGAAGTTTCATGACCCAACTAGGTAACATCATCCATGCTAATGGCTGGCTGCGGAGACGCAGCAAGGGCAGGAGAGGAGGGCCGGTGTAAAGCCAGCCCAATAAGAATGTCCGCAGTGTGTCAGCTTGTCGGAGAAGAGCGTGAGGCCGGCTGGCCAGGTGAGCAGAAGATCAGAGAGAGAGGGAGGGAGGGAGGGAGGGAGGGAGGGAGAGAGAGAGAGGGAGAGAGAGAATATGAATAATGTGGCTGTCCTTACTGGACTTTTAGTAAAGAATGTTTAATGAAATATTTTGATTTTTTTTTAATTAAGAGATGAGGTATGCGGATAATTATGCTGTATTTAAAGATGGTAGATAAGCTACTAAAATTGTTTTTACCTGCTGGGATGAAGGGAAAAGGTTTTTTTTCCCTCTTTCTCCTGTCCTTTTCTCCCCCCCCCCCCCCGCAATTTTTTTCTTTTCTATTTTCCTATTTGTAGTTTTTATAGTTTGCACCGGCTTTTTATTTCATAAATAACGAGGAGGACTCAAATAGACATTGAGTATTTTATTTGAAAGTAACCTTCAACCCAGCATCTTTTTTTTTGGAGTTCAAAATGTTTTTGTTGCATGCAGAAATAAAAATTTGTTTTCTTTGTAGCAGTTCATTGATTTCATAAATGCAACACACTACAGTTTTTTTATACATAGCATAAAGGTAAAAAAACGATATATGCAGTGTTATCTTCATTTTAGACTTCCGGTTTTGGTCGCAGTGCAGGCGGTCGCGCAAAGAGTCTGTTCTCTTGCCGGCCGGTTTCCCCCCGCCGGTAGACCCTGGACAGGGTCGAAAGTCGCACTGGAGGGGCGACCACCGCTGCGGAGGCCACTCGTTGATGGCGGAGGGAGCGGCAGCTCCCTCTGCGGTCCGAGACAGCTCCTTTGGGCTGACGGGGAAAAGATCGGCCATTAACATGGCCGATCATCTAGCTGCTTCAGCCGAAAGTCACAGCAACATCTAAGCGAAAAGAACCACCGTGGGTGATCCGGGTGAGACCTTTCCTTCCCTCTTGATATACTATTTACCTTCCTGAGAAAAGCTTCTAGAATTATTTCCCTATTTTCAGAAAGCAGCGTCCGGATACTTGGGAAAACAAGCTTTGAGAAAAATAATTAATTTTTACTGACTATTTGAGCTGTTGGATTTCGGGGATCCTGAAAAAAATCCTTACTGTGAAGGTGGACTTTCTTTCTCTTTGCCTGCTTGTCTTTAGCCTAAGTAAGCCTTTACGGAGGGGGGTGGAGTGTTTTTCTTCCTCCCCCCCTTCTGAACATTACTGTTTATTTTTAAAAAATTTCCGGCTGTCTGGGTGGTTTTTTGTGGATTGAAGTTGCAAGAAAGTATCCATTTTAAGCTGATAACTTTCACTTTGCTTTGTCGGATGCGTATTCAGCCTAAACGTGGCATGACGCCCAGACATTCCTATCTGTATTGAAACCAGCTGAAGGGCTTCATTTTTTTTCTTTCCTTTTCTTTCTCCTACTAGTTTATTTTGACTTTACAATACAAAATATATTTCCTAGAAAAATGGATTCTTCTTTTTTTGGGATTACAAGATAATAATTGACTTTTTTCTATTACTATTTTGGACTACAAATTGGATACTCATAACACTGACTTTGATTTTTTCTGCCTTTATCTTTTTGTTTGGCTTGACTTTTTTATTTTTTCTTATTTCTGTTTGGATATTACATTTTATAATTTTGCTACTATAGAATTCCTATTTGGCCTGACTTTTTTGCTTTTTTCTATTTCTGTTTGGATCTTATACCTTATACTATTTCTACTACAGAATTTTTATTGTTGTATTTACCTTCTAAGCTGAACTTTCACTAAAAAACTAAGACTACTTTACTATTGAAATGGAATCTTACCCACAGCTTGACTATGGACTTTTACTAGAAAAAATTTTGGAATTGAAAGAACAATTCAGAAGAGACATGGAAGATGATGCTTCAGAGTTAAAAATTGACTCTCAAACTTTGACTGACCAATTTATAGACCAAGGAACAACAGAGGAAGAACAGATCAACCCTAAAGAGGCCGATATCCAACTACATTTACAACTTAACGAGATGGAGGAAATATATCTACAATCTATTGAAGAGGAACCAATCAACACAGAGGAAGAGATTATATCGCATATGAAAAGTATGGAGAATCTTGATGACCAAAGGCGGATTCCAACCAAAACACCTATAATCCTAAAAGCAACAGGAATTGATTTTCAAATACGAGGCATCGAAAACGCTGACAACATGGACAAACAACGAATAACTACCATACTGATTAAGACCGACTATATAGTGCAGACAACACTGGAAAAAAGAGAAGAGGACTACGATCAGACTCAATTGTGGAGAAATATGTATAACCAAACATTAAGATTTGATGAGTCAGAGGCTCTTTTGTGGAAACCTGCTTGGCACAAAAAGAAAGCTAGAATTAGGTTTAAAAATGAGAGTTAAAATTTTATTTGACGGGTTAAAAAGGCTTTTAGAGACTTTGACTGAGTTAATACTATCAAGATGAAAACTATGGATTTGACTATGGTTGGGATGTAATTTGACTATGGTTGGGAAATCTAATATGGAAAAGGTGGTAAACAAAAAGTTAATAGCTGAAGAAATAGAATACAGATTGGAAATGAAATAAGGTGTCTGGTGGAATAATATGTTTTCTTTTTATAAGTATAATGATTTTGATAGGATTTAAATTTTAGGTAAGGAGTTAAAAAGGGGTTTTAAAGGTATGGATTGATTTATAAAATATATATTTGAAATAGAGTAGAATAAGAGATAGAATTTAATTGGGAAGTATAAATAGAATGGTTGGAATAATATGTATATTTTAGAAATAATTTATATTTTATGAAATAAGGTTAAAAAGGCTTAAGATTTTGGTTTGAGATAATGCTACTGAGATGAAGATTGTTGATTCGATTATGGTCTGAAATATTACTGATATTTTTTCTTTTATAATGATTGAATGCTAATTAGAAATGTATTAATTTGATTATGTTAAAGCAATTGAGGAATTTATAGAGATATGGACTGATTTATAAAATATATACTTTTTTTTTTTTCCCCATAACAAGTTTTATTAGTTTTTGTTTGTTTTACAGCCAAGTGCTTGTAACACATCGTGGAGATAGGGCACTCCATAGAACACAACAAAAAATACAGTCATACATATACAATTTAAACTACTACTTTAAAAGTTCCCTCTTATGGTATACAATTCGAGCATTCCTAAAATATAAATTGTTTCTCACCTCTATCTATTATTCCAATTTCAATTTATGCTTCTCAATCAAATTATATCTCTTATTCTATTTCACATACATATTATGTAAATAAACATGAATTTATATATTTTAAAACTATTGCATTAGACATAGTAATATAATAACATTATAATAATAATAATAGGACAATAATTATTTTATCATAAACAAGTAATATAACTATTATATCTTAATATTTCTCAACTATATTCTATTTCATATATTCTATCCAATATTTTCATAGATCAGTCCACGTCCCTAAAAGATTCCTCAATTGTTTCAGTTTAATCCATTTAATACCTCACTAATTACCATTCAATTCTTATAAATAAAAATATCAATAATATTTCACCAGTCTCAATCTCAATCTAACTCCTTTAATTATAAATTTTCCAATTTTTCTTATTGCCATTCCAAATCATAATCAAATCCATAATTTAAATCTAGTGTTGACTCATACCAAAGTAACCTTAAAGATCTCAAAAATATTAGTTCAATCAACGTCCAGAAGCCCTTTTTACCCATCAAATAAAATTTTAACTCTTATTTTTAAATCTAATTCTAGCTTTCTTTTTGTGCCAGGTAGGTTTCCACAACAGGGCCTCTAAATCCTCCCATCTTAGTAACTGGCTAAAGGCCTTTTCCCACCATTGAGTCCAATCATATTCTTTTTCTCTTTTATCCAGTGTTGTCTGTACTGTCATGTTGTCAACGTTTTTTGTGCCTCGTATTTGGAAGTCCAATCCTGTTGCTTTTAAAGTTGTAAATGTTTTAGTTGAGTTCTGCCTTTGATCATCAAAGAAATCCATCATGTAGGATGTGTCCTCTTCCTCTTCAATAAATTCAGTAGATTCAATAGATTGTAAATGTATTCCATCCATCTCATTAAGTTGTAGATCTGATTGTGTATCATAGTCAATCAAAGGTTGAGCTTCAATTTTTAATTCTGAGTCCTCCTTGAAACTAAGCGATCTAATATGTTCTTTAAGTTCCAGTCTCGCTTCCAAGATTTTTTCTAATATAAGTCCATAATTAATCTGTGAGTAGGATTCCATCTTTTTTTTTAAAGAAGTTCAGCTTAAAAAATAGATTGCAGCGTTATAAAATATAAAATGCAGACAGAAATATATTTCCAAAGAAAGATAGAGAAAAAAAAAAAACCAATAGTCAAGTCCAGCACAGAGATAAAAACTGGCAGTCAGTTGTTATGTTGTAATCCAGTCTGGGCATCACGCCAAAATCAGGAAGTGGGAGTTCAAATGGAGCAAGTTACATTGTATCAGCCAAAGTTTCTGGGCTTCATGCCAAGTCCCAGGATGCATTGTATCCAAAAGAATCTACATAAGTCCGCCCAGAGAGCAAAAAGTTTTTTAGGCAGTACTGTTCAGGAGGGGGGGGGAGAAAAAAAGAACATCCCACCCCCTCCCTAAGGATTTTCACCTAAACTGAAGATAAACAAGCCAAAAGAGAAAGTCACAATAACCCGGATGCTCGAGTTCCAACTGCTTATGTAGACAAAATAAAATAGTAAAAAAAACAATAATTGTTTTTCCAAAGCCCGTTTTCCCCAGTAATCAAACGCTGCTTTCTCAAAATAGGGAAATAGTTCTTAAAGCTGTTAGCAGGGAAAAAGGTAAATTAACAAGAGGGAAGGAAAGGTCTCACCCGGATCTTCCACGGTGGTTCTTTTCGCTTAGATGTTGCTGTGACTTTTGGCTGGAGCAGCTGAGTGATCGGCCATGTTACTGGCCGATCTTTTCCCCGTCGGCCCAAAGGTGGTTTTCTCGGACCGCAGAGGGAGCTGCTGCTCCCTCCGCGATCAACGAGTGCCCTCCTCTACGGTGGTCGCCCCTACAGGGCGACTTTCGACCCTATCCAGGGTCTACCAGCGGGGGGAAACCGGACGGCCAAGAGAACGAGTTCTCTGCACGTCCGCGGGCGCTGCGACCGGAACCGGAAGCCATAAAATATATACTTGATAGAGTACAGGAAAGAGAATATAGTTGGGAAGTATTAAAATATAATAGTTGATATAATATGTATATTCTAGAAATAATTATTGTTCGATGGGAAATTGGGAGACCCGAAATGTAACTTATGTGTTCATTTTAGGCTAAAGTGGAAAATGGTAATTGTAAAATAGTTAAACTTAAAAACAGGATTTTGATTGATATAAGTTAATTACTATTGATATTTTTTTTAACAATGATTGAATTTTATTTAGAAATATATTAATACTAGGTTATAGCTTGAGGGAAATAGAGAAGGAACTTTTAAGGAATTATTGAATTATTTATGTTTGATTATATTGGTTCTTTTTGGATGATTGATCACCCTATCTCCACGTGGATTCTTAAAGCACTTTGATGTAAAACCAAAAAAATACTAATAAAACTTGTTGTTGTTTTTTAAAAAAAGAAAGTAACCTTCGACCCAGCATCTTTTTTTGGGAGTTCAAAATGTTTCTGTTGCATGCAGAAATAAAAAATTGTTTTCTTTGTAGCAGTTCATTGATTTCAAAATGCAACACACTGCAGTTTTTTTATACATAGCATAAAGGTAAAAAACGATATATGCAGTGTTATCTTCATTTTAGATGTCAAAAGGGTTTTGTGGCTCCCAGTGTTTTCTTTTCTATGGGAAACGGGTCCAAATGGCTCTTTGAGTGTTTAAGGTTGCCGACCCCTGCGCTAGACAAAACAGACTTTCTCTCTCGGACTTTCATGGGAACCAAGGTCATCGGCTACTTCTGAGACTGTGGGCTGGGCGTTTCATGAAAAGCCCGCCAACAAGCTGTATGGGGAAACGTAGTTGCTTGCATAGCCTTAGGGTGGGATTTTTTAACTTTGTATTGGGGAATTGTTATGCATCTCACTATTGAAGTGCCGATACTTTGTATCAATAAACATGTTGTCAATGCTGCTAACATCGAATGTTTTTGCCTGACATTATATGTGGATGCAGACATTTACTATTTAACCTGTGTATTACTTAGAGCCACTATTAGATAGTATGGAAGGGGGGAGTGAAAGAATGTGCTTGGGAACTAGTTAGCCATAACAATATTTCAGCAGAGCATCTTCAAAGCTGGATGAAATACGAGGAGATAAAATATAGCGTGTTATGGAACGGGAGGGAAAGTTCACACTTTAAACTAATTGGAGAATGTGATTAATGACTGTCAAATGAGGGAGGGGAATGTGCTCAGATACTGTGGGATGAAGTAGGAGGGTTCAGATTTTGGCTTCGTTCATGTATGTGCCGAAGCTATGTTGCCATTAAAAAGATTCTTAAAGGAAAATAATGCCTCAAGTTTCTTTGAAAAGCCTCTTCCTTCGGAACCATAACATCAAGCCAAAATCCAACAAACTTTTCAGACTATTAGGGGTTCCGAACCCCTAGTCACTATTCCTAAAACTAAAGGGATAGACTGACAAAGATTCGGAGAAAGGAACATCATGGAAGAAGAATTGCCTGAGATCAGCACCCCTGCAGCAGCAAGTTCCCCAGAGAGGGGAGCAACAGCGTGCAAGCCGGTAGAGAGAGAACCCTCGCAAATCCCCCAGCTGGGAGCAAGGCCAAAGAGATTAGGAGAGCTGATCTGGTCTTCAGACTGGGAGAAACCGAGCGTGGAATCCGGAGATTTCATAACAGCTTCTCCATCTTCAAAAACTTCCAAGACAGATGAGTTGGAGCCACAACAAAGGGATTCTCACAGATTACATCCCCTACACCAGTGGAGAACTGCCAAGCCTTCTGCCGCTGAAGACTCGGGTGAGTGGAGATATCCAATTGCCACCCATAGTCAGTCCGTGGAGAATTTGGCAGAGAAATTTGAAACGTTAGAAGTGAGGGGCGTGGAACAATCCCTGCTGAGAGAGGCCCCCAGCCCCTCCCTCGCAGACCAAACAGTTTACCAATCCCTGGAGCCCCCTGCCAGGGCCTCCAGCCCCACAGAGAGAGGGAAACCCAGCCTGGGCCCCCTGCCTCAATGGGGAGTTTGGCAGCCCCCGCAGATGGAGGATCAAAGGCCTCTGAGCGTGCATCAGCTAATAGAGGCCTTACAGCAGCTTGGGGTGGTGCCAAAGCCAGGAGAGCAACAGCAGGTGGGGCCGCAAATGAGAGAGGCCCAGCAACCGTGGAGGGGCCTACAGCAGCAGAGGGCGCCATCACCCCCCGCAGGCCAACAACAGAGAAGGCAGCAACCGCCCCCACCTATTCAGCAACCTTTAGAAAACCTCCCACGATTCGAGAGGCCAGCACTGCCAGTATTGCAACCACAGCAGGGTGGAGGACCGCAGGCCCCGAACGTGCGACCCCTGGGCATACGACAGCAACCAGGGTGGGGCCAGCCACGACTGGGAGCGCCACCCCTACAGTGGAGAGCTCAGCAGCCGTTAAATCAGCAACAAGGGTGGGCCCAGCAGCAACAGCCACAGTGGGGCCCACAACAGCCTATAATTGGCCCACCCTTCAGAGCAACTTTCGATGGGGACTCAGAGAAGCTAATTTTTTTCCTCAACCAAGTACGTTCTCATTTAAATCGCTGGGCCTATCTCTACCCAGACCCAGGTGCCATGGTTGATGTGATTGCGTCCAACCTAGAGGGAGAGGCATCCGAATGGCTAAACAATTTATATAATGAGCAAGCCCCCGAATTAGATAATCCCCACCTCTTCCTCCTAGGGCTGAGAGAAAGATTTGAGGACCCTTCCATTAGCCTTAGAGCAGGAGGACAAATCCACAAAATAAAACAAGCCGGCAGACCTGCTCTAGAGTATGTGCACGAATTCCGCAAGGTAGCCGGTCGAATAGAGGGGTGGCCTGAGCAATCCCTAATCCATCTCTTCATTGAGGGATTAGATGACCACCTCTCCCAGGCCTGCATTATTCGAGCAGTACCTGATCAACTGCATGAGTGGTACCAGACAGCGGTGAAGCTGGACGTTCAACTCACCCGCTATAAGAAGCCTCCCCCACCTGAACCCGAGATAAGACCAGAGCAACCCAGAACGACAACCACCACCCCGAAAGCCCCCGGCTACGACCGCTGAAAGGCCTAGATCACCTGCGGGTCTGCTGATCACATGCTTCCGATGCGGACAGCAGGGACATCGAGCATCAAACTGCCCGGTTCCCTACCCCCAGCAGCAGAGCAGACCGGGACCTGCAGTGAGGAAGAGACCTGGCCAGCAGCCGTCGAGAGAAAAATCCAGCGGGATCACACAGCAACTGGTTGCCCAAGCTACCTCCCCTACACAGGAGGACACCGGAGCTGAGGCTGGACCCACCCCCACTCTACCCTTTTTTGACAGCGATGACGAAGGAGAGAACGACCCAATGGTGAGTCGACCCATCCCTCCTTTTTCACTGCCTGCAAGGCTAATCAGCCCTAAGTCAGGAGCACAGACAGACTTAAAAGTGCTAGTGGATTCTGGATGCTCCCGATGTATCATTAGCTTGCCCTTTGCCATGAAATTGGGAATACGAGCAAAATCGCTCTCCAAGCCAATGAGGTTTGAGCAAGCCGATGGCTCCCTGATGGGAGGAACTTTTGTCACGCAACTAACTGAGCCTCTACGCCTAGAAATAGGTGAGCACTGGGAGTTCATACGCTTCCTGGTGGCTCCAAAACTGACTGAGGCTGTGATCCTAGGATTAGCCTGGTTGGACAAATGGAAGCCATTTATCTGGTGGGAGAAAGGGATGAGAACTGTGAGGCTACCAATAGGGCCAAACCCCCCCCCCGATTCAACAGACATTGCGGAACACTTTAGGTCACCTAATGAGCGAGCACATATAGCTGCCTCACCGTCACCAGACGAATCACTCATCCCCAATGAATACCAGGACTTAGCAGAGGCATTCAGTGAAAATGAATGCGATGTCCTACCCCCTCAGAGGCCCAATGACTGTTCTATCAAACTGGTGATAAGATGGGGGCTGTTAAACTGGCGACACTACCTAGAGGGGAGCAAGGTGCCATTTGAAGTATGGACAGATCACAAAAACCTAGAGGCAGTGAAAACTCCTTGCAAATTGTCCCCAAAGCAAGTACGGTGGGCACAGTACTTTAACTGCTTCAACTTTACTCTAAAGTACATACCAGGGGGAAAAAACTTCCTAGCTGATGCACTATCTAGATTGCCCCAATACAAAAGCGAACGTGAAGAAGTTAATGAGGCGATTATCTCCAATCCACAACCTGTTGCACAAATCACGCCTCGCAGGGTCCCTAATCCGGATGACCCTGGAGCAAAGAAAATAAAACGAGAGCTCCTCAGCGACCAATGGTTCAAAGATAATCAAACCTCCTTGACGTGCCGGGATGGTTTGGCTTACAAGGGGGGGAAACTGTATTTGCCCGAATCCCTCCGTCTTAATGCTCTCAAACACAGCCATGATGTAAAACAGGCTGGACACTTTGGATACCTAAAAACTCTACATCTCACCCGCCGGCAATTTTGGTGGCCGGGACTGAAACGGGATGTGGAAAACTATGTGAAGAGTTGTACCATATGTGCCACAATGAAAAGAATCCCGGGGAAAACCCCTGGGCTACTGCAGCCGATGGCAGACCCTTCCCAACCCTGGGAAGAAATAGCTATGGACCTTATCGTAGACCTACCTGAAAGTAAAGGAAATACTGTCATCTGGACTGTAATAGACCTGTTTTCGAAGCAGGCTCATTTCATCGCCTGCAAAGGGCTCCCATCCGCCCAACGACTGACTAAATTGTTCCTGAAACATATCTACCGACTGCACGGCGCCCCTAGGTGAATAATCTCAGACGGGGGTGCAGTTCACAGCAAAGTTTTGGAGGAGTTTTCTTAAATTAATTGGATCATCTCAAGGCTTGTCATCTGCTTTTCATCTGGCCACCAATGGAGCTGCAGAATCCGCTAACAAAATGGTGGAGCAATATCTCAGATGCTACGTATCCTATCAACAGACGAACTGGACTGACCTCCTCCCTTTTGCAGAGGTGGCGTACAACAATTCTGTGCACAGCAGCATCGGCTACACACCTTTCAGAGTAGCCACAGGCAAAGAGTTTGGTCCAATACCTGAATATCCCCAAGTGCCAACTGCTTCCCAGACACTTGACCAATGGGTGAGGGGATGGGAGGAAGTTTGGAGAAACACAAAATCTGCTTTAAAAAAGACTTTTGAAACCTATAAAAAACAAGCTGACAAAAAGAGGGCTCCCCAAAGAACGTTCCAAGTTGGGGAAAAGGTTTATCTGTCAACCAAATATTTACGCCTCAAATTACCCAGCAAGAAGTTAGGACCGAAATTCTTAGGGCCTTTTCCTATCGTAAAGGTCATCAATCCGGTCACCGTAAAACTGAAACTCCCTAGACTTTTGGGTATAATTCCCCCTGTCCTCCATAGTAGCTTGTTAAAACCTTATCGGGGCTCCACTTTAAGACCTCCCCCGAAGAAAGCACCTGGGCCCCTCGTAGTTGCAGGGCAGACCCATTATGAAGTGAAACTTATTCTTGATTCTAGAATTTTTAAAGGCAAATTGCAATACTTAGTACAATGGAAGGGGTACCCGTTATCTGAAGCTACCTGGGTGAAATCAAGTGAGGTGAAAGCTGACAGACTCGTCAAGAGATTTCATGCGAAACACCCCAACAAACCGAAACTTAATCATTAACATATGCTTTTGTTTACATTACAGGATCTGTCGTTTTTGTAAGGGGGGCCGGATGTCAATGCTGCTAACATCGAATGTTTTTGCCTGACATTATATGTGGATGCAGACATTTACTATTTAACCTGTGTATTACTTAGAGCCACTATTAGATAGTATGGAAGGGGGGAGTGAAAGAATGTGCTTGGGAACTAGTTAGCCATAACAATATTTCAGCAGAGCATCTTCAAAGCTGGATGAAATACGAGGAGATAAAATATAGCGCGTTATGGAACGGGAGGGAAAGTTCACACTTTAAACTAATTGGAGAATGTGATTAATGACTGTCAAATGAGGGAGGGGAATGTGCTCAGATACTGTGGGATGAAGTAGGAGGGTTCAGATTTTGGCTTCGTTCATGTATGTGCCAAAGCTATGTTGCCATTAAAAAGATTATTAAAGGAAAATAATGCATCAAGTTTCTTTGAAAAGCCTCTTCCTTCGGAACCATAACACATGTTCTTTGAGGAATTGCAAACCTCGGAGTTCTGCTTTATTTGTCTCTGTCGTAACCTTGACATTAAACCAAGTCTCAAAAAACTTCATCTCCAACTTCCGGATCCGGTAGCAGCACCGGCGGACGTGCAAAGAACTTGTCCCCCGCCGGTAGACCCTGGACAGGGTCGAAAGTCGCCTTGGAGGGGCGACCACCGTAGAGGAGGGCACTCGTTGATCGCGGAGGGAGCGGCAGCTCCCTCTGCGATCCGAGGAATCACCTTTGGGCCGACGGGGAAAAGATCGGCCAGTAACATGGCCGATCATTCAGCTGCTCCAGCCGAAAGTCACAGCAACATCTAAGCACAAAGAACCACCGTGGAAGATCCGGGTGAGAACTTTCCTTCCCTCTTGTTACCTTCCTTACTTCCCTATGAAAAGATTTTAGAAACTACTCCCTCCCTTAAAAAAGCAGCGTTTGAATACTTGGGGAAAAAAGTGACTTTGTTATTGTGTATTTGAACTGTTGGAATTCGGGGGATCCTGAAAAAAAAAAAAAGAGAAGAAAAAAGCCTTACTGTGACTCTTCCTCTCTGTTTGCTTGTTTTAAATTCAAGTGGAAATTTTAGGGAGGGGGGTGGAGTGTTTTCTTTCTTCCTGCCCCCCCCCCTTCTGAACATTTTTATCCACTTTAAAAAGGAAAAAAAATCTACTTTGGCTACCGGGTGGAATTATGTGGATTGGAAGGTTACATTGTATCTTGGAAATTGGCATGAAGCCCAGAAAGTCTTATCGTAACGTTGCCATGGTAGCTGAACTTTTGAACCTGGTGCTACGCCCAGACACTGCTGTTTTCTTATTATAGAAAAAAAAAGGAGAGAGAAGAAAGATGGAAGCTTATTCACAGCTCAATTATGGATTTATATTAGCAAAAATTTGGGAAACAAGAAAACAACTAAAAGATCATTTTAGGACACTTAGAAATGAAGATGGTTTAGAGCTAAAAACTGGATTTCAAACTCTAACTGAGCATGATATACAATTGGATTTACAATTTAATGAGATGGAGGATCTATATTTACAATCTACTGAAGAGGAAGATGTTACACTTTATATACAAAGGATGGAGACTTCTGAAGACCAAAAGCAGAACTTAATTGAAACATCTAAAGATGTAAAAACAACAGAAATGGACTCTCTACTACGAGACATTAAAAATGCTGATAGCACATATAAACAACGAATAATCACCACACTGGCTAAGACTGAGTATATAGTGCAGACAATACTGGGAAAAAGAGAAGAAGACTATGATCAGACGCAACTGTGGGAAAATGTGTATAACCAAATACTAAGATGGGAAGAGCTGAAAGCCGTATTGTGGAAACCTGCTTGGCATAAAAAGAAAGCTAGAATTAGGTTTAAAATGAGTGTTAGAAATTTATTTGATGGGTAAAATGGTTTTTAAAGACTTTAAGTGAGCTAATATTTCTGAGATCTTTAAGGTTTAAGATTTTAGTCTGACTAATATTGATTTGAATTATGGATTTGATTAGGTCTGGAATGGTAACTATGGAAAATTGGAAAAGCGAAAATCAGGAGTTGTATTGAGACTGGTGAAATACTAATGATATCTTTACATGCAATGATTGAACAATGGATTGACTTATAAAAATGTTTAGAAAATAGGAAATAGAATATAGTGGAGAACTTTTAAAATATACTTATATATGTTTAATAGTGGAGAAATTTTAAAATATACTTATATATGTTTAGCTTATAGAATAAGAGATAGAGCTTAATTGAGAAATATAAACTGAATATTTGGAATAATATGGTCTTTATTATATGGATACTCGAACCGTATACTATATGTCTATGCAATGCTAGTTGGAATATGTTAATAGTTAATTAAGCTTAAAATGGGTGGAAATATCGTTGATAGTTTGGTTTTGTTTGTTTGTTCTTGTTTCTTTGATTGACAAAATAGAGAGGGAAGATTTAAAAAAGTGTAAATTGTTTATGTAGGATTGTATGTTCTATTTTGTTTTATGGAGTGCCCTATCTCCACGATGAGTCCTAAGAACTTGGCTGTAAAATTAAAAAAATTCAATAAAACTTGTTATAAAAAAAACAAAACTTCATCTCCCGGGGTGCTGGGCCCCGGCTGCCTACCCACTCACTTTTGGGAGAGTGGTAAAGAACCAGTGAAAACTTGAGATGGAGGAGAAAGTTGAAACCGTTGCTAGCAGCAATGGGACTCAGGCTGTCGGAGCGTAGGCTGGCGCTCCAGCCACCGAGGAGGTGTCACTGGCAGGGGCTCGGCCGAAAATCAGGTTGATCCAACCTGGGAAACTGGTACTGCAGGAAGGAACTACAGCCTTAGCAGACCTCTTCCAAGCCGAGGCTGCCCCTCAGCGCAGGAGCACTCCTGTAAACGCTGGAGAGGAGCTTTTATTGCTGCCATCCCAGGGTTCTTTGTCTGCGGATGGAAAGAAAGGAAAAGGCTTGATGAGATGGGACGACTCCAGAGAATGGAGATTTCAGTCAGCAGTCCACAGCCCCTTGCTCGAACAGCTGAAGGAGAAGTTTGGCCGGCTGGAGGTAAAAGATGCAATTCCTGTTGCCCAGGAGGTGGGTGCTGTGGGGAGAAATGCCAAAAACTATCCATCTCTCCCTCCCCCTTGCCGGAGTTCCAGCCCAACTGCCGGAGCCCGTGCTGCTTCACCCATCCCCCCACCAGATGCAATACCGAGCCCTGTACCCCAGCCAAGCCCGCTGCCACGGCCTCGGGATGCCAGTCCCAGAGCCCAGCCAAGAGAAGTCTGGAGAGTGATTTGGCCATGCCCTCAGGACCAGCAAGTCACCCAGGATCAGCAGCAGGTGCAGGTGGCCCTGCCAAGATTCAAGCCACCTCCCATCAACCCCACCTTCGATGGGGATCCTGAAAAGCTGACCTTCTTCCTAAATCAGGTGTGGGCTCATTTGGATTGCTACACTTATGCCTACCTGGATGGGGCTATGATGGTGAATGCCGTGGCGGCAAATTTGGAGGGGGAAGCTGCTGACTGGGTGACCAACCTCCATGATGAGGGGGCTCCTGAATTGAACAACATTAATCTATTCATGGAGCAACTGAGGGGTCAGTTTGAAGATGAGTTCTGAGTCCTGATGGCCGAGAAATAAATCCACCACCTGAGGCAGAGAGGTCGCCCCTCAAAGGAGTACGTCCGTGAATTCAGGAAAATTGCTAACCGGTTGGGGCAGTGGCCTGAACGATCACTAGTCAATTACTTCCAACAAGGGCTAGATCGTGACTTACTTCAAGCCTGCATCATTCAAGGTTTTCCTAATCTATTATGTGAGTGTTACCGTATGGCAGTGGCGCTAGACATCGAATTGGATCGTCCCAGAAAGTCAAACATCACTGAAGCCAAGCCACCGCACGTCCAAGGGAAACGCCTCTATGGCCGACGTCCCCAAGCCCCTTCAGCCACCAGCATCTCCCAAGCGCCAGCCAGCGCTCCCATCAAGTGCTACCGGTGCTGTCAGATGGGTCATCGAGCTGTGGAGTGCCCCACTCCTCACTCTCAACCTAGGAGCATGCCAGTTGCTGCCACAAAACCGCGAAGGGCTCCCAGAGGGGAGAGAGAAAGAACCAACTGGGTGCATCAAGGTCCAGACGTCGAAGCCTCCGCTGAGCGGGCCAGCCCTCCCGCAAGCCGCGGACCCGAGGGAGCACAGCCCCTGCGATCCCCAGCCGGTGCTACTGTTGGGTCCACTGGCCGGGAAGGTGCTCCGGAGTCCCGGCTTCCGGGAAGGCGATCGGCCCGCTCCTCTCCCATTGCCCGCTCTGCCCGGCTCGAGCCTGGCTGGAGCAGCATTGGTACTTCCAAAGGTGGCCGCTTCAAGGTCACATGGGCAGCCCTCGGCCGCTCCCCTCCCCACCGCACCTCCAAATCGATCCCTGGGCTGCCGCCTGCGACCCCCAGCAATCGCCAACCAGCGCCCTTGGCCAAGCGGCTCTGGGCAAACGCGCTGCATTTCTATTTGCTTGGGCCTACAGCTTTGAAATGCAGGTGACGGGCCCCCCAGTGATAGGCATCTGTCAATTTTCCAAGGGCTGCCTACTGGAAGAGGAGAAACGACTCGGGGGGGGGACACACTGGCTTGGCTGAGAGGGAGGGAGAGGAGGCAGAGGGAGGGAGAGAGGGAGGGAGAGAGAGGGAGGGAGAGAGAGAGAGAATAAGAATATATGTGGTTGCCCTTACTGGACTTTTAGTAAAGAATGTTTAATGAAATATTTTGATTTTTTTTAAATTAAGAGATGAGGTATGCGGATAATTATGCTGTATTTAAAGATGGTAGATAAGCTACTTAAATTGTTTTTACCTGCTGGGATGAAGGAGAAAGGTTTTTTTCCCCCTCTTTCTCCTGTCCTTTTCTCCCCCCCCCCCCCCCCACACACAATTTTTTTCTTTTCTATTTTCCTATTTGTAGTTTTTATAGTTTGCACTGGCTTTTTATTTCATAAATACGAGGAGGACTCAAATAGACATTGAGTATTTTATTTGAAAGTAACCTTCGACTCAGCATCTTTTTTTTGGAGTTCAAAATGTTTTTGTTTCATGCAGAAATAAAAATTTGTTTTCTTTGTAGCAGTTCATTGATTTCATAAATGCAACACACTATAGTTTTTTTATACATAGCATAAAGGTAAAAAAATGATATATGCAGTGTTATCTTCATTTTAGATGTCAAAAGGGTTTTGTGGCTCCCAGTGTTTTCTTTTCTGTGGGAAATGGGTCCAAATGGCTCTTTTGAGTGTTTAAGGTTGCCGACCTTTGGTCTAGCGCAACACCTGGCAACCCCCCTCCCTCCGTGCTATGTGTCAACTAGAAATGAGAAGGAAAAAATGGCTGCAGCCATGCTCATTCTAAAGTTGACAGTAACATCAGCACATAGCATCTTTTTTATCAGTTTATATTTCAGTTGTATTTATAGTAATCATCTTATTAAATCACTATATGTCCTGTTTTCAAAATTATTTAAACTTAATTTCCCCTCTGTATTCAAACCATTCTTATCAGTCATAGTTTTCTCAAAGTTAGTAACCTTTAAATATCCAACCTTTTCATTCATACACACCATCCCAATATTTTCACATTTCATATATTATAAAATTTACTATACTACTTGTATGTCTTATCTCTCTTACTATGAGACCCCTTTATATCCATAATTTATCTATTCTTTTAACCATATTCAAACAAGTGTTTAATCATATAGTACTTCCTCAAGAAGATCGCATCAAATCTCTCAAATCTGATTCTAGCCTTCTTCTTTTGCCAAATAGTTTTCCAAATTAGTGTATTCAACTTGCCCAGGAGTTTTCCCTGTATTTTTGTGAATGCTGTTGGGAATAGAAAAAACAAGTTAGGTATTTTTTGTCTCCCAAACTTTAATGATTGTCCTGGTTGCTCTATAGTCCATTTTGTTAGATTTTCTTTCCAATCTTCAAGTTGATTTTGAGGTCCTGAAATATAGAATATCTGTCAATGCTGTAACAATGGATGTTCCTGCTCTGACAACTAATGGAAATTGCAGCCATTTTTACTTTGCTCTTAAAATGCTTTTTCTTCTGTTTAGAGATCAGGTGTTGAAGGGGGGAGTATATATTATTGTGTAAAGGTAAAACGTTGAGGCTGTAATGTTATTATCTTCTACTGTGCTAAAAAGAGTTGGAAGCAATACCTTTTTTTTCTTTTTAGTTTTCTACCCCACACTTTCTCCTTTTCCCATCCCCTAGTTTCCCATTATTTTAATTTTCCTTTTATTTTATATTCTGTTAAACTAAAAAAAATTGAACTGAAATTCATTTAATTTCAGGTCTTGAGTAATTTTTTACCTACTCAGAATCAAATATAGTCTGCATCAACTGTGCATTGTTATTATTTTGCTTTATTTTGCCTTGGTTCAATTGGCAGGAGTTGCCATAAGAAGTCTTGGAAACATTGAGAGAAAACAGAGCAACCTTTAAACTGTCTTAAAAGCTGCTTTCATCATGTCATACTGAAATATTTTTCTTTGTTTCTGATGTAAACTATGTATTGGATGATCTTTTCTCTACAATACTAAAATGGTAACATCCAAAAGAAAAAAAAACAAAAGCCCAGGCAACAAACTAATAAGATTCCTAGTGACTCCTACATATCAATATTTCGTACAAGTAATCCTCGACGTACAACCAGTTGCTTAGTGACTGTTCAAAATTAAAACAGAACCTCCCACCCCAAAGGTAATTACAACCCAGATTCAAAGTTCCAATGTCCGCTCCCCCCATGGTGATGTGATTGCATTTTGGATGCTTGGCAACCGGCCTGCATTTACAGCCATTTGCAGTGTCCCATGGTCACGTGACAGCGATTTACAACATTTTTTGCTGGAAACCGGTGTTTATTTGTACTGTAGACACTTGTGCCACAAAATGGAGGATGCTGGGTCATTACAAGTTTTAGCTGTCTGACTGCCTGTAGAGCCCACTTAGGACTTAAAAGCTAGACTGTAGACTGCCCTCTATAGGCAGTACTTTTGGAGTACTTTCCAGTTCAAGTGGAAAAGCTGCAGAAAGATTTTATTTTCCTTCTTGCTTCCGTTCCTCTACTCTTCAGCCTGGAATCAAGATAAGGTTTTTAAAAGGGATAGAGATTGGAGAGCAGAGGGAAATTTTACTTTTAGCACCTAATTGGGGCCGGGGGGAGAGATCAACAAATCCATCCCTCACAGTTTTTTTTGTTTTGTCTACTGAAGAAATGTGGCTTTCTGGGGGAAGGAGGGAGTTAAGCAAGGAAAGGTTGCAGTGTGCACCCAAGAAATACACTAAGGCAGAATCTTGTCCACCCCAAGGACAAAACACCCAGACACAAACTGAGCAACATGGTATATGCAGTACAATGCAGTGAGCCATGTGCAGTTCTGTACATTGGGGAAACAAAACAACCACTTCATAAACATATGGCACAACATAGGAGAACAAACCAATTGGGACAAGATTCAAAACTCCATCTGCATTTAAAAGACAAAGGCCACTCTTTCAAAGACAGCAAAGTCCACATTTTGGACAGAGAGGACCGCTGGTTTGAAAGAGGGGTCAAAGAGGCCATCTATGTCAAAACTGAACAGCCTTCTCTCAACAGAGGAGGAGGGATACAACATCTATCTCCAGTCTACAACACAGTCCTTTCAACAGTTCCAAGAAGGCTCCACACCCATTTGCACTACTCAGGTGACCCTGAAGACACAGATAAACCCCCAGGTGGCCTCAATGACTCTCTAAAAGAATGCAAATGACCAGCTGTCTGCAAGGAATATAAATCCATTCCCCACCATCCAGTCAGAGTTGAAGAAGCTTCTTGGATGAGAAGCGAAACATCTTCAAAGAGAAAAAAGAAAGTCCAGTTGCCTTGTGAAAAAGCACCTTTGGGTTGCAGGAATTGGGTATGTCTAGTCTAGAGAAAAGAAGGACTATGGGTGACATGATAGTGTTCCAATATTTAAGGGGCTACCACAAAGAAAAGAGGGTCAATCTATTCTCCAAAGCACCTGAAGGCAGGACAAGAAGCAACAGATGGAAACTAATCAAGGAGAGAAGCAACCTAGAACTGAGGAGAAATTTCCTGACAGTGAGAACAATTACCAGTCTTGCCTCCAGTAGCTGTGGGTGTTCCATCACTGGAGGTATTTGAGATTGGATAGCCATTTGTCTGAAATGGTATGGGGTCTCCTGCTTGGGTGGGGTGTTGGACTAGAGGACCTCTGTCATCCCTTCCAACTCTATTATTCTGTTCTGTTGTTTTTTTTAATCTCACATTTTTATTAGTTTATCAAGATATAAAATACAAAGACAAATTCAAAAAAGTAATAAAAAACTAGGGGGAGGGGAAAAACATGGTGTAAAGAGGGAAAAGAAAAGAAAAAGGCACCAACTTCCAACTCTCTTTAGCACAGTGGAAGATAACATTATAACCTCAACTTTTTACTTTTACACAGCAGTATATACTAGCCATTTCTATAACAACAAAATCAAAGTTTTTTTTTTTCATTGCAAGCTCAAAATCCAGAAGCAATTTCCAAATAGAAACAAAGTTAAATATATTCTCTTCTTTGGATAAAGAATCAATTTGACCATCTCTCCTTCTCTTAGCTGTGGGGAATAATATAAGCTTCTGTTTACTCATTAATCTTTATCATAATTTATATTAAAAGAATTCCCTATATTATTTCAATTTTTTTTCTAACCCTGAAGGGAGAAAACACTTTTTCTAGTTTTGATATTTTACAAACTTTAAAAATTACTCAAATATTATATATAATTATCCTCATGGAGTAAATCTTTTTCTTATTTTCAAATTTGATCAATAGTATTTTATTATTTGGGAATTATTCAACATTACATAAAAGGGCAGAAAACATGCATTTACAAACTCATTTTATAAATACAAAACTATCTGAAAGCTTTCTTTCAATACATATATCAAATTATAAAAATCCATCCTCATTAAGTCATTAAATTTAAGTCACTCCCTCCAGCTTATCTTTGTAGAATGATATATTTTTCCTCTCAGGAGTGTCTATCAAGTCTCTTTTCTTCAAGAAATTCTCAGCCTAGTTCCGGTTGTGACGTCGCGGCGACACAGACATGGGGAAACAAGGCTCCATTTCCCATGCCCAAATTCTGCTTGCTGGGGGTCCGAAAGGACCGAAAATCGCCCCGTAGAGGCAACGAGCCAAAGGGCGAACCCTTGTAGATTGCTGGTCGGTGGCAGCTGACCTGCTTGATCCAAGGAAGCCCCTGGACCAGCAGGAAGAAAGGCTGACCACATCCATGCTGCCAGCCAGAAGCTGCTGACCGCCGGGAGCCAATGACTACAACCAAGCAATAGCAAAACAGCTGATCTGGGTGAGATTATCTTCCTTATCTCTCTACAACTGAAAAACCTGTTCTGGAAAAAAGCTCCCGAAAGCAAGAAATCCTCAAAGCTAAAGGGAGGGGGGATTTTATTTTACTCCTCCCTCCTGAATAGAAGCGGCGGTTTAAGCCTCTGGAGGAAATTTAAGTAATTTAAAACACTACTGGAGATAATTGAGTGGGATGGAAGAAGAATATTTTGGGGAGCTTTAATATTTGTGAACTTTTTTTTTTACTTTTTTATTGGAAACCATCGGACTATAACTTTGTTAACTTCGTAAAGCTTGGTTGGAAAAATACTAAATGGACATCTAATGACATCTAGTGGCAAAACTAAGAACTACACTTTGCCTTGCCTGCTAACTTTATCTGGATATTGTGGCTGGAGAGTCAGAACTTGGCTAAACGCCCAGACATTGCTTACAGACTAAACTCTTTGATGTCCTTGAAATATACAGTCCTGGAGATTGTGGCTAGAAAAAGAGAAGAATCTCTTTGGGTTGCTTTTCTCTACAGGATGGATGATAATTAAAAGTACAAATTGTTTTGAAGTCATCTGACTTCCTTAGATTACAAATACAGCTTGACCTGGAATCTTACAAGCTGTTTAGAGACAGAGTGATTCTTTTTATCTCTCCTATTTGATTGGAGCTTATTGGATTACAAATTTTTTAATTTGACTTTCAACTTTGAATTTTCTTGGTGGATTATAAAGTATGATTAAAAGAGTTGAGGGCGAGGAATAAAATGAGTGTCCCGAATTTAACTAAAGCTGGCAAAAAAGTACCCTCTGCCCCCTCTTCTGCTTCTGCAAGTCCAGTTTATCAGAGATCAATTGATACAATGCTTCAACAAGAAAAGGCTAATAATTTCCAGAAAGAGACACAAGCAACATTACAAGCAATTCAAGAGGCAATAGCCATCCATATGGCAGCTACAGCAAAAAAACCATGAGGAGACGAAAACTGACCTTGAAAAAATGAACCAAAAATTAATAATATGGACTCTCAATTTGAAAATTTTAAGCAGATGGTCACAAAAAATGAACAAAGGATTCAAAAAATAGAAGATAAATTAACAGAGGTGGACCAAAAATTAGAAGAATTAAAAGATGAAAATCAGAAACTGATGCAAATAAATGGAGAATTAGAGGACTCAATAGCAGTCATGGAAATGGAAAAGGCCTCTTACTTGTTAAGATTTCAAAACATAATGGAAGACAAGGAAGAAGACCTTGTAGACCTGATAACGGAATTACTGGCTGATGCATTAGGAATCAGAAAACAGGAAATGGAAGGAGAATTGGATCAAATATACTGAGTTAACTCAACCTATGTGAGAAGAAATAAAGTTCCTAGAGAAGTACATGTTAGATTTCTCAAGAGATCTATAAGAGATGAGCTCCTGAGAAGAGTGAGAGATGACCCTTTGAAATATAAAGAAAAAGAAATTGTAGTTCTCAAACAGATCCCTAGGAGAATAAGAGAGTCCCGAAGAGAATATCAATTTTTAACCAGAAAATTAATTGAAAAAGGAGTCAACTTTAGATGGCTGATCCCAGAAGGGATTTTAGTTTATTGGGATACGAAAAGATATAGACTGGATACGCCACTTAAAGCAATGGAATTTTATGACAACCATAAAGCGTTTACGGAAGGGGGTGGTTTTGCATCTGGTACAATGAGAGAAATAAAGAGACAGGAAGAGACAGTAACAGAAGGAGCAGCCAAGCCAAGAGAAGAAGAAGAAACTAAAAATACATATACAGAAGAAGGGGCAAGACCAAGAGAACAGAGACAGATAAGATCGACTAGAAGATTAAGACCTAGATGGACTCTAAACCCTAAACAAATTTATGCAGATGAAGAGGGAAGAATATTAATGGTGGAAATAATGATGGAACAAAAAAAGATACTGGTGGTAGCAATATATGCACCAAATGATAAACAAGAAGAATTTTATCAAAAATTACATAAATAAAATATTAGAATTGGAATACCAAAATTTTTGTATAATGGGAGACTTTAATGCCATAGCTGATGGAACCTTGGACTATAAAAGCATTAAAACAGGGAACAAAGGAAGAAATATATTACCTAAAGCCTTTTCTAAAATGGCAGAAGAAATTTGTATTCAAGACATATGGAGAGAAAAAAACCCAAACAAATTGCAATATACATTTTATTCAAATAGACATAAATCATGGTCTAGAATTGATATGATATGGATATCCTCTGAACTTAGCACTATGATACAAGAAATAGAGATAGAAACTAATATTTGGGCAGATCATAATCCAATAAAGATGATTTGGAGAGGAACCAAGAAAAAATTAAGATGGTCCTTGACCAAATCTATATTGAAAGAAAAAGAATTTATACAATTAGCGACAAAGGAAATGGACTTTTTTTTCAAAATAAACAAGAAAGAAGAGACATCACTTCAAAATGTGTGGGATACGGCTAAAGCATATTTTAGAGGGTTGGCTATAACCTATACTGCTAAAAAGAATAAAGAAAGAAAACAACAGTTAAAGCAGAAGGAAGAATTTAGGAAATTAGAATCAGAATTACAAATAGACCCACAAAAGAAAACACTTAAAAAGCAAATGGAAATAATAAAACATAAATTAAACCTTGTAGAGACGGAAACAATGGCTCAACAAATTAAAAGGGCTAAACAGAACATCTTTGAAAATTCTAACAAACCGGGGAGATGGTTAGCACATAAATTGAAAAAAGAAAAAGAGAAAAAACTGATAAACAAGTTGCAAGATTCAAAAGGTGAATTACAGTTTCATAATAATACAATAAAAAAAATCATTAAAGATTTTTACGAGACACTTTATGATACAGAGGAAACTTCAAAAGAAAAAATACAGCAGTACTTAAAAAAAGCAGATCTACCAAAAATTCCAGAGAATATTCAAAACACATTAAATGGAAAAATATCAATGATGGAGATAACAGAGGCCATAAAAAGGCAAAAAAAATGATAAGACCCCGGGCCCAGATGGACTACCTGCAGAACTTTACAAATCCTTGCAAGATATATCAAGCCCAATAATGAAATAACTGTGTAATGAAATACTTTTGGAGGCTAAAATACCAAATACATGGACAGAAGCTAATATTACGTTGATACCTAAAGAAGATTCTGACTTGTCGCAAATAAAAAATTACAGACCAATATCGCTATTAAATGTAGATTATAAAATTTTTGCCTCAATAATAGCAGAAAGATTAAACAAATTTTTGACTGAATTTATACATACAGACCAAAATGGTTTTTTACCTAAAAGACAAATAAAAAATAACTTAAGAATGATTCTAGATGTTTTGGAGTACTATGAAATTCACCCAGGGAAACAGATGGCATTAATATTTCTAGATGTACAGAAGGCGTTTGATATCGTAAATTGGCAATTTATGTTCCAGCAACTAGAAGAAATAGACTTTAGAGAAAATTTTATAAACACAATCAAAACAATTTATAGTAAACAAACAGCTAAAATAATTGTAAATGGAGATTTTACAGAAAATTTTAAAATTAAAAAAGGCACAAGACAGGGATGTCCATTATCCCCATTACTATTTATACTAACACTGGAAGTATTAAATAGAAACATCAGGAAAGATATAGAAATTAAAGGACTGGAGATAAAAGATGAAAAATATAAACTGCAAGCATTTGCAGACGACTTGGTCTTTATATTAGAAGAACCGCTTGAATCAAGCGTCAAGCTTATGGAGAAAATAGAAGAATTTGGAGAAATGGCAGGGTTGAAAATAAATAGAGAAAAGACTAAAGTGTTAACTAAAAATCTTACAGAAAAACAAAAAAATCAACTAGAAAAAACAAACCTCCAAATACTTAAAAAAGTTAAATATTTGGGAATCAATCTAACAGCAAGATGTGCAACAATTAAAGAAGATAACTATGTAACACTGCTAAAACAAATAAAATTGGATTTGGAAAAGTGGAAAAACTTCCAACTTTCAATGCTGGGGAGAATAGCAACAGTGAAAATGTATATCTTACCAAAAATACTTTTCTTATTTCAAACAATACCTATAAGATTGGGGAAAACCGTTTTTGATGAACTAAATACAATAATACTGAAATTTATTTGGCAAGGGAAAAAAGCTAGAATCAGACTGAAAATGTTACAAGAAGTGAAAGAAAATGGAGGACTTGGACTGCCGGACTGGACGCTATACTACCAAGCAACTATACTAACATGGATAAAAGAGTGGATAATGCTTAGAGATAAAAGACTATTATACCTAGAGGGGCATGACCTACAACTGGGATGGCATGCCTTTCTGTGGTATGGGAAGATACATAGATATTTTCAAAATCATTATATAAGAAATGCACTTTTTTTAGAATGGGAGAAAATAAAAGCCAAAATTTATATTAAAATACCTGGATGGCTTTCAACAATGGAAGCGTTTGCTTACCCAAACCTGATTAATTATGAGAAAGTTGTGACCTATAAAGATATTTTGGACAATGAAGGGAAATTGAAATATAGACAAGACTTAGAAGAGCAGGGTATTGATTTATCATGGTGGCCATATTTGCAACTTCAAATGAGATATGAAAAAGATGCTAAAACAACGGGATTTTACAAAGAACAGACAGAATTTGATCAGATATTGCTGAAAACAGATGAAAAATTGATTAAAAAACTTTACAAATATTTGCTAAGCTTAAAGATGGAAGAGGAACAAGTAAAAGAAACAATGATAATATGGGCAAAGAACTTTGGCTATAACATAGAATTAGAAAAGTGGCAAAACTTATGGGAAAGAAACTTTAAAATAACTAAAGCGGCAACATATAAAGAAAATTTATACAAAATGTTTTATAGATGGCATTTAACACCGGTGAGATTAGCAAAAATGTTTAAAAATATGTCTAATAAGTGTTGGAAATGCAAACAAAAACCAGGTACTTACTATCATATCTGGTGGACATGCCATAAAGCTAAAAGATTTTGGTCAAGAGTACACATATGGTTAGAGAAAATGACTAAAAAACATATAGACTTTAAGCCAGAATTGTTTTTGTTAGGCATAATAGTAGGAAACTATGAGAAAGAATGTATATATTTAATTTTACATGTATTAACTGCAGCAAGAATAGTATTTGCTCAATATTGGAAAAATGAAAATCTACCAACGGAGGAAGAATTAATCAAGAAAATCTTAGATTGTGCTGAAATGGACAGATTGACATTGAAGATAAAAAAGAAAGAAGATTCAGTATACTTTAGAACATGTGACAATTTTTATCAATGGCTAGAAAAACGAGTTAGAGAGAAAGGAATGTGATATGTATTATGTAACATTAAATATGTATTAGTAAGAAGAAGACTATCGAGTGAAGTGAAGATGTAAGAAATATATTATTAGGACTTCCGGTTTGGCGTGCGATGAGACGGGTGGAAGAAGCCGGGGCTCCGGCTTCTCAGCCCGATTTCGTTCTGCCCGGCAACCCCAAAGGGTTGGAAAGTTGCCCTGGAGGGGCAACGAAGAAGGAGGGATGTCTCAGGAGTCCGGACCAGACGGCAGTCGGTCCAGGCGGACTGAAGAAACCCTCTGAAAGGACGGAGGAAAGGCTGCCGGGTGAGCCCAGGCAGCCAAGTCATCGCCAGCCGGAAGAAAAGCAAGGAGCTGCGGTGCTCCACCAAACAGCTGACTGTCAACAGCGTGCTGAAACTGGGTGAGCCAGTTCTTTTTCCTTTTCCTTTTGGATTTAAAAACATTGATCCCCTGACTGGGAAGAGCTAAAAAGTAAAAATCCCAGAAGGATTAAGATTTAAAGGCGGCGAGCAACTACAAAGGGGGAAGATTTTTAAGGAATACAAAAGAACATTCAAAAATTGAACTCAGATCGATTTAAAGAAAGACTATTTAATCTACAAGAGGTGGGGAAAAAATTTCAGCTATAATTTCAAAGGTAAACAATGTATAAAGAACTTTAAAAGAAAAACTTTGTAACAATCTTTTAAAACCAGATATTGATAAAACAGTGTACGAGGACATCTAGTGGTGAAAGAAAAAAATACAGTATCATTAAACAATAAAAGAACCTGAAAATATTTGACCTTGAGACAACACCTGGTATAAACAAAGTGCCTTTGTGTGAGTTTACAAGTGAAAAGACTTCATAAAACTATATTTGTTGACTCTGGATATAACTAAAACAGGAATTACGTGGAGACAGTGAACGTTTTACATCTGAGATTCGACTGGAGGAGTTGGATTTGGCCTAAAGTAGTTGGCCCGGTTTTTTTGGGTTGGATTTTAGCCTAAGATAGTTGGCTTTTTTTTTCTTTTTTCTTTTTGCTTGTTGCATTTTGTTTTTTCTCCTTGAGATATTGGATTTAGCCTAAAGTAGTTGGCTCCTTTTACAGTTTGGATTTTACCTTAAGATACTTGGCTGGAAAAATGAGTATATCAAACATCACTAGACTTATGAAAAAGACTTTCTCTGCACCCTCTGTTGGAACACCTAGTCCAACAACCCAGGGATCCATTGAAACAATGTTGCAGCGTGAGAAAATAAGCACCGCCCAAAATGAGATGCAAACTGCATTAAAATTGATTCAAGAATCAATGCAAAAAAACCACGAAGAGACAAAAAGTAACTTTGATAAATTAAGAGAAGAAATTTCAGATATAAAGACACAATTTGAAGTTCACCATCAAATGATTGTCAAGAATGAACAAAGAATTCAGAAAATGGAAAATAAATCAGATGATATTGATTAAAAAATGGAAATATTATTGCAAGAAAATGAAAAATTAGAACAAGCAAACCAAAATCTAGAAGGAGCGGTGGTGATCTTAGAAATGGAGAAGGCGGAACACTACTTAAGATTCCAAAAGATAGAGAAGAAAATATAGCAGTTGTGATTATTGAGCTTTTGGCAGAGGCTTTGAAAGCAGACAGAGCAGAGATGCAAATGGAGATAGATGAAATATTTTGAATGAACTCCAGCTACGCAAGGAAATATAAACTACCCAGATAAGTGCATGTGAGATTTATAAAGAAAACAACAAGAGATGAAATACTGAGAAAAGTTAGAGATGAGCCATTACAATACAAAAAAGAAATTGTGGTCTTAAAGCAGATACCCAAGAGAGTAAGAGATACCCGAAGACATTATCATTTCCTAACTACAAAGCTGATTGCAAAAGGCATAAATTTTAGATGGTTAATGCCAGAAGGGATTTTAATTAACTGGAATAATACAAGATACCGATTGGATTCAATCTGGAAAGCAGAAGACTTTGATGAAAGAAACCGAGCATTTTTAGATGAAGGAGTGCAACATCGGCAAGAGGAGAGAAAGGAACAGAAACAAATGGAAGAAACAACTGAAGAAGCAACTATACAAATAGGAGAACAGAAAGAGAAATCTGAGCAAGAGAGTGAAGGAACTGCCAGAGAACAGAGGATCACAAGATCGACTAGACCTAAATATAAATAACTGAAATGGAGAAAGAAAACGGATTTTCTTCAGTGAATATAAATGGACTAAATTCCCCATCAAAAAGAAACAATTTTTTTTAGGAAACTACAGAAATTAAATATAGATATAATTTGTTTGCAAGAGACACATATAAAAAAACAAAATTATAAGCTGTTGGAATACCCCAAAATTGGGAAACTTTATCATGCATCAGCACAACAGAAAAAAAGAGGTGTTGCTGTATATATTAAAGAGACAATAGATTCTAGAATGATTTACTCAGATGAAGAAGGAAGAATTTTGATGGTAGAAATATACTTACATCAAAAGCAAACATTGTTAGCAGTAATCCATGCACCAAATAATAACCAGGAAGAATTTTACCAAAATCTCCATAGAAAAATAATAGAAATGGAGTACCAAAATATTTGTTTAGTAGGAGACTTTAATGCGATAGTAGATGGGACAATAGACTATAAAAGCAGTAAAACAGGAAAAACCGGAAGAAGAAGACTACCTAAGACTTTTTTTTAATATGATAGAAGAAATTGGAGTACAAGATGTTTGGAGGGAAATAAATCCAGGAAAATTACAATATACATTTTATTCAAATAGTCAAAATTCCTGGTCCAGAATTGACATGATTTGGATGACATCTGAATTGAGGACGAATATGCAGGAAATTGAGATAGAACCAGGTACATGGGCCTTTAAAAGTGATGTGGAGAGGAATACAAAAAAACCTAAGATGGACTTTGAACCAATCTATTTTAAAAGAAAGAATTTATAGAACTAGCAAAAAAAGAAATGGAGTTTTTCTTTAAAGAAAACAAAAAAGAAGATACAACATTACAAAATGTATGGGATACAGCCAAAGCATATTTTAGACGTATAGCTATAACATACATGGCAAAGAAAAACAAACAGAAAAGACAGCAATATGTACTATTAAAAGAAAAATTTGGAAAACTAGAATCAGAACTGCAAATGAACCCACAGAAGAAGACTTTGAAAAGAGAAATGGAAACAATAAAACATAAACTAAATCTGTTGGATTCAGAAAAATTGGCACAGCAAATAAAAAGAGCAAAACAATTTTTTTTGAAAATGCAAATAAACCAGGAAGATGGTTAGCTTATAAACTTAAAAAACAGAAGGAGAAGAAAATGATACATAATTTAGCAGATGAAAAAGGTTGTCTAGGCTTCCGGTTCCAGGTCGCGGCGCTGGCGGACGAGCGGGGGGAGCGCTCTCTCCGCTGCCCGGTTTCCCTTTGTCGGGCGACCCTGAAAAGAGTCGTAAGTCGCCCTGGAGGGGCGACGACCGTCAGGAGGACCCTCGACAGATCGCGGAAGGGTGGCAGCCCTTCCATTTGATCCGAGGCAGCTCCTTTGGACTGTCGGAGAAAAGATCGGCCATTAACATGGCCGATCACTAAGCCGTGCCAGCCGAAAGCCAAAATCACTACCAAGCACAACGAAAGCACCGCAGAGGATTTGGGTGAGACCTAATTCTACCTTTCTTGTATCCCAACTATCTTCCTGTGAAAGCCTTCTGAAATTTCTTCCCCGCTTTTAACATAGCGGCGTCTGCCTACCTTGGGAAACTAAAGCTTTGAAAAGAAAAGAAAAGAACAACTAACCTAAACAACTAAATAACTGGACTTATACTTTTTGGATATTTGGGGTCCAAAAAAGTTCCTATTGTGGACCTATTACCTTATCTATTTGTTAAATTGAAAAAAAATTTTTTTTTTCAGTTGGATAAAAGCCTAACTGGTGTCTGGAAAAAGTTTTTACATACTATCAGGTGTTGTGGTCCGAAGGAAGAAGCATTTCAAGAAAACTGAGACATTATTTTCTCTTTTAGATTTTTCTATTTCTTCCCAGGAGTTTTGCAAACTTACTTTGGCACATTACAAAGCGGATGCCAGAATCTGGATTTCTCTAGCTTGCATCTATCTTATCTCGCTAAACTCCTCCCTTACTTTACAGTCATGATTTATGTCTTCCAATTAGGCTGGAGGCCAAAGATTCCCTTCCCTGTCTCCCGCTTTTCTTCATAAATCTCCTCCTTTTGTATGTCATCTGATTTAACTCCAAAAATACCAAACAGTTCTGCATATATTGTCAATGCAATAATATCCTATATTAACAGCGTTGACATCCGGCCCCCCTTACAAAAAGGACAGATCCTGTAATGTAAACAAAAGCATATATTAATGACTAGTCTTCGGTTTGTTGGGGTATTTCGTATAAAACCTTTTGACGAGCTTGTCAGCTTTCACCTCACTGGATTTCACCCAAGTGGCTTCAGACATCGGGTATCCCTTCCATTGTACTAGGTACAGCAATTTCCCTTTAAAAATTCTAGAATCAAGAATATGTTTCACTTCATAATGGGTCTGCCCTGCAACTATGAGGGGCCCAGGTGCTTTCTTAGGGGGAGGTCTTAAAGTGGAGCCCCGATAAGGTTTTAACAAGCTACTGTGGAAGACAGGGTGAATTTTACCCAAAAGTCTAGGGAGTTTCAGTTTTACAGTGACTGGATTGATGACCTTTACGATAGGAAAAGGCCCTAAGAATTTCGGTCCTAACTTCTTGCTGGGTAATTTGAGGCGTAAGTATTTGGTTGACAAATAAACCTTTTCCCCAACTTGGAACGTTCTTTGGGGAGCCCTCTTTTTGTCAGCTTGCTTTTTATAGGTTTCAAAAGTCTTTTTTAAAGCAGATTTTGTGTTTCTCCAAACTTCCTCCCATCCCCTCACCCATTGGTCAAGTGTCTGGGAAGCGGTTGGCACTTGGGGATATTCAGGTATTGGACCAAACTCTTGCCTGTGGCTACTCTGAAAGGTGTGTAGCCGGTGCTGCTGTGCACAGAATTGTTGTACGCCACCTCTGTGAAAGGGAGGAGGTCAGTCCAGTTCATCTGTTGATAAGACACGTAGCATCTGAGATATTGCTCCACCATTTTGTTAGCGGCTTCTGCAGCTCCGTTGGTGGCCGGATGAAAAGCAGATGACAAGCCTTGAGATGATCCAATTAATTTAAGAAAACTCCTCCAAAATGTTGCTGTGAACTGCACCCCCCTGTCTGAGATTATTCGCTTAGGGGCGCCGTGCAGTCGGTAGATATGTTTCAGGAACAATTTAGTCAGTCGTTGAGCGGATGGGAGTCCTTTGCAGGTGATGAAATGAGCCTGCTTCTAAAACAGGTTTATTACAGTCCAGATGACAGTATTTCCTCTACTCTCAGGTAGGTCTACGATAAAGTCCATAGCTATTTCTTCCCAGGGTTGGGAAGGGTCTGCCACCAGCTGCAGTAATCCAGGGGTTTTCCCCGGTATTCTTTTCATTGTAGCACATACGGTACAACTCTTCACATAGTTTTCCACATCTCGTTTCAGTCCCGGCCACCAAAATTGCCGGCGGGTGAGATGTAGAGTTTTTAGGTATCCAAAGTGTCCAGCCTGTTTTACATCATGGCTGTGTTTGAGAGCATTAAGACGGAGGGATTCAGGCAAATACAGTTTCCCCCCCTTGTAAGCCAAACCATCCCGGCACGTCAAGGAGGTTTGATTATCTTTGAACCATTGATTGGTGAGGAGCTCTCGTTTTATTTTCTTTGCTCCAGGGTCATCCGGATTTGGGACGCTGCGAGGCGTGATTTGTGCAACAGGTTGTGGATTGGAGATAATCGTCTCATTAACTTCTTCACGTTCGCTTTTGTATTGGGGCAATCTCGATAGCGCATCAGCTAGGAAGTTTTTTTCCCCTGGTATGTACTTTTGAGTAAAGTTGAAGCGGTTAAAGTACTGTGCCCACCGTACTTGCTTTGGGGACAATTTGCGAGGAGTTTTCAGTGCCTCTAGGTTCCATACTTCGAATGGCACCTTGCTCCCCTCCAGGTACTGTCGCCAGTTTAACAGCCCCCATCTAATTGCAAAGGCCTCCTTCTCCCATATTGCCCATCTCCGTTCACTTTCCGTAAATTTTTTGGAGGTGTAGGCGCAGGGTTGCAGGACTCCATTCTTGTTCTTTTGAAGCAATACAGCTCCAACTGCCACGTCACTGGCGTCGGCTTGAATTACAAAGGGCTCCCCTGGACAGGGGTGCTTTAGGACCGGTTCGGCAGCAAATAGTCTTTTTAAATTCTCAAAAGCTGTTTGACAGCTCATAGTCCATGCTAGTGGTTGGCCCGGTTGTGGCTTCCCTCCTTTTTCCCCTGTTTTGAGTAAATCTGTAAGGGGTAGGGCAATTTTGGCAAAAGAGGGGATGAATTGACGGTAGAAGTTGGCAAAACCTAGAAAGCTCTGGAGTTGTTTGCGGGTTTTTGGGGGCTGCCATTCGATTATAGTTTTCACCTTGGCTGGATCCATCTCAATGCCTTCGTTGGAGATTCTGTAGCCGAGGTAATCTAATCGGGTCTGGTGAAATTCACATTTTGACAATTTGGCATAAAGCTTGGCATTCAATAGTTTCTTTAACACTTCTCTCACCAGCTTTATGTGATCAGTCATATTCGTGCTGTATATCAGAATATCGTCAAGGTACACCAGAACCCCTTTGTACAAGTGTTCATGTAGGACCTCATTAATCAACTGCATGAATACGGCTGGGGCCCCCTGTAGTCCAAATGGCATGACTTTGAATTGATAGCTCCCCATGGGGCAGTTGAAGGCAGTTTTCCACTCATCTCCTTCTTTTATTCTCACTCGGTAGTACGCCTCTCTCAGGTCTAATTTAGTGAAGACACTCCCCTTAGCCAGATGAGTTAATAAGTCCTTTAGGAGGGGGAGGGGGTATCTGTTTTCCACACTCACAGCATTGAGGCCATTATAGTCTACGCAGAGACGAAGAGACCCATCTTTTTTTTCTTTAAATAACACGGGGGCTCCCACAGTAGATTTGGCCCGTTCAATGAACCCCCTCGCTAAGTTTTTATTCACGTATTGCTGCATCTCTTCCATCTCAAGGGGGGACATGGCGTACATTCTCGGGCGTGGAAGTTTGGCTCCTGGCACCAGTTCGATAGAACAGTCATTGGGTCTGTGAGGGGGTAGGACATCACATTAATTTTCACTAAATGCCTCTGCTAAGTTCCGGTATTCATTGGGGATGAGTGATTCATCTGGTGACGGTGAGGCAGCTATGAGTGCTCGCTCATTAGGTGGCCTATAGTGTCCCGCAATGTCAGTTGAATCAGTGGGAGACTCAGGCCCTATAGGTAGTCTCACAGTTCTCATTCCTTTCTCCCACCAGATAAATGGCTTCCATTTGTCCAACCAGGCTAAGCCTAGAATCACAGTCTCAGTCATTTTTGGGGCCACCAGGAACCGAATAAATTCTCAGTGTGCGCCTATTTCTAGGCGTAAGGGCTCAGTTAATTGTGTGACTAAAGTCCCTCCCATCAGGGAGCCATCAGCTTGCTCGAACCTCACAGGGTTGGAGAGTTGTTTTGCCCGTATGCCCATTTTCATGGCAAAGGGTAGGCTAATAATGCATCGGGTGCATCCAGAATCAATTAGTACGTTTAAGTCTATTTGTGCCCCCGACTTAGGGATTGTAAGCTTGGTGGCCAGTGAAAAAGATGGGATTTGTCGACTCACCATCGGGTCGTTCTCCCCTTCGTCGTCGCCGTCAAAGGAGGGTAGAGCAGGGGCAGGTCCACCTGGAGCCCCGGCGTTCTCTTGTGTGGGAGGTGTAATCTGGGTAACAGGTGCTTGCGTGGCCCGGTTGGATTTTTCTCTCATTAACCGCTGGGCAGGTCTCCTTCTCTTCGTTGGTTCCGGACTGCTCTGCAGTTGGGGGTAGGGGACCGGACAGTTTGCTGCTCGATGTCCCTTCTTTCCGCACCGGAAACACTTTATTGACGCGCTTGCAGGTGGCCTGGTTCTTTCAGTCATCGTGGTAGCTGGAGGGTCTCGTGGGGGTGATTGTTGTTCGGATTGCTCTGGTTGCTGCTCAGATTCAGGTGGGGAAGGCTTTTTATAGCGGGCGAGCTGAACATCTAGCTTCACTGTTGTCTGATACCACTCGTGCAGTCGGTCAGGTACTGCTCGAATAATGCAGGCCTGGGAGAGGTGATCATCTAATCCCTCAATGAAGTGATGGATTAGGGACTGCTCTGGCCACCCCTCTATCCGACCGGCTATCTTGTGAAACTCTCGCACGTACTCCAGGGCAGGCCTGCCAGCTTGTTTTATTTTGTGGATTTGTTCTCTTGCTTTTAAGTCAAGGGATGGGTCCTCAAATCTTTCTTTCAGACCCAGGAGGAAGAGTTGGGGGTCTTCCAATTCTGGGGCTTGCTCATTATATAAATTGTTCAGCCATTCGGATGCTTCTCCCTCTAGGCCGGACGCAATCACATCGACCATAGCCCCTGGGTCTGGGTAGAGATAAGCCCAGCGATTCAAGTGCGAGCGTACTTGGTTAAGGAAAAAAATCAGTTTCTCTGGGTCCCCATCGAAGGTTGCTCTGAATGGAGTAATTATATGTTGTTGGGGCCCCCACTGTGGCTGTTGCTGCTGCTGGCCCCATCCTGGTTGCTGGTTTATGCCCAGGGGTTGCACGTTCAGGGGCTGGGGCCAATCTCCTTGTTGTGGCCGTCCTCCCTCTAGCTGCTGACCTCCTGTTGCAAGGTCCCTATCAGCTGTGGTGAGCTCAAAAGTCGTCTGCTCCCTGCCTGCTTCTAATGCCATACTCCCCATTGTTGCAGAGGCCTCAGACATGGATTCCCTCTCTCTTCAGGGCTGGGGTCCCTGATAGAGGAAGACAGGGTCTGAAAGGCTGTCTGATACGAACTGGAGGGGCTGTAGGCTTCTTTTTGCAGGAGTGGGTCTCTGCCTCTCTCCCCTGGGGTTTGAGATATTTCCAGTAACTCACCCAGGCCTTGAATGGCAGTTTGCCCATTGTCTGTCCACCGGTTCTCATTCGTCTGCCAAAATTCATTTTCCCACAGCATGATGTCTGTTACTTCCCCCTCTGGGATATCAGTCGCTGCCGGGTTGTATTCAACAAACTCCCGTTTCATGATAGATTGGCCTGCTCCTGAATTCTGTCATTCTCACTCCAGGCTAGGAGAAAGAGGTGGGGTAATGCACCTCCAGTTGTTTGAAAAGTTTTTAGATTCTGGCATGATGTTGTGGTCCGAAGGAAGAAGCATTCCAAGAAAACTGAGACATTATTTTCTCTTTTAGATTCTTTATTTTCTATTTCTTCCCAGGAGTTTTGCAAACTTACGTCGGCACATTACAAAGCGGATGCCAGAATCTGGATTTCTCTGGCTTGCGTCTATCTTATCTCGCTAAACTCCTCCCTTACTTTACAGTCATGATTTACGTCTTCCAATTAGGCTGGAGGCCAAAGATTCCCTTCCCTTCCCTGTCTCCCGCTTTTCTTCATAAATCTCCTCCTTTTGTATGTCATCTGATTTAACTCCAAAAATACCAAACAGTTCTGCATATCTTGTCAATGCAATAATATCCTATATTAACAGCGTTGAGAAAAAGTTCCTATTGTGGACCTATTACCTTATCTATTAGTTAAATTGGAAAAAAAAATTTTTTTTCAATTGGATAAAAGCCTAACTGGTGTCTGGAAAAAGATTTTACATACTATCAGGGACATCTTGTGGTGAAGCCTGGTACAGCAAGTGAATTTCTTTGACTGTGAGGCCTGCTTACTCCCTAGATTTGTCCATCGTACTATCTAAAAAAGATAAGAATTTGAAACAGCTGGGGGGTGAAAATAACTTCTAGGAATAGTGGAGGTGAACATTTGCTGATTTTTATTAAACATAGCCTCCACTAAAGGACTATCTCTAATCACCATAGAAATGGAGGAATTCTACCCACAACTCAACTATAAACCCATACTTGAAAAAATCCTTGAAGCCACTGAGCTAATGAATTCCAGAGTGAAAGACAAAGATGTCACCTTAAAATCACAAATTGAAGCCCAGATTCCAACTAATGAACCTATAATCCAAAAAACAACAGAAGAGGTACAAACTACTATCAAATAGGATTCTACACATCAACAAGTACAACTTACTGAGAACTTTGACAGTCAAACCTTGATTTCAACTAAAGAACCTGCAACTCAAAAAGCAACAGAAACTGAAGAAAGCAACACTAAGATGGAGGACGCTAAAGACCAACAAACACAACATATTGAGAACTTAGACAACCCAGACAATCAAATAATAACCACAACACTGGACATGACCTCTTATTCTAGCCAGATGAAACTGGGAGAAGAAGAAGACCAGACTGAACTGACGACAAATATTTTAAATCAAACATGGAGATTTGAACTATTAGGGCAACAATCTAATGATTACAAAGGGGCCAGTTCCTCTGAAAAGTTGATAACTGGATGCTCTCCCTTGATTCAAATAACATGTGTAGGAATGAAGGGAGACACATCTGAGGATTTAAAGGCACTGGTATGGAAGCCTGTTTGGCACAAAAAGAAAGGTAGAGTTAGATTTAAAAATGGGATTTTCCTTCCCCCCCTCCTTTTTTTCTGTTGACTGATAATGGAAGAGCTTAAAATCTTACTTAATGGGCTAAGGAGATTTTTAAAGATATCGATTGATTCAATATTTAGGACTTAGATTTATAAGGGAAATAAAAATTAGCCATTAGAGTATAGTTTTGAATTGTATTATGGAAGTTGGTTTGTGACAATAAAAGATATCTTATTAGTAAATGATGAGGTACTAGGATGAGAAATAGAATATACTTGTGAAATAAAGTAAGAATGTAATTAACTCAATAATATGTCTATTTTAGATACGATAACTATTCTGTAATGAAATTAGGAAAATTTGGGCTACCCGAAGTCTAAATATTATGGATATTAAAGGCTAAATTGGAATATGGTAATTGAAATTAGGTAAAACCTCAAAACAGGACTTGGATATGTATAAGTAAAATTATATTGACAAATGTATTGATTGATTGAGCTATAACTGGAAATGTATTAACTTGAATGTGATATAATAATTAAGGGAAATAGAGAGGGAACCTTTAATGATGTAACCTGAGATATGTATGAAAGACTTTGTTATTGGACTATTGATTACCCAATCACCACGCTGCTTCCTAAATATCTGGATGTAAAATTGAAAAATTAGTAAAACTTGTTACAAAAAAAAAGGTTGTCTACAGTTTAAAAACAAAGAAATAAAAAAGATAATTAAAGGATATTACAAGAAACTGTATGATATAGAAGAAATTCCAAGAGAGAGAATGATCCAATATATAGAAGAAAATAACCTTCCAAAAATTCCAGAAACTTATAAGACTATGTTAGAGGAAAAAATTACAATGATGGAAATAACAGAGGCCATAAGAAGACAAAAAAATGAAAAAACACCGGGGCCAGATGGACTACCGGCGAAGTTATATAAAACCCTACAAGATATACTAAGTGAACCGTTGAAAGACGTTTGCAATGAACTTTTGTTGGAGGCTAAGCTCCCAAACACATGGATAGAAGCAAATATTACTTTAATACCAAAAGAAGATTCAGATTTGACACAGATAAAAAATTACAGACCGATATCGTTACTGAATGTGGATTATAAAATTTTTACTTCAATAATGGCAGAGAGACTGAAAAGATACTTAACTGAATTTATACATTCAGACCAGAATTGTTTCTTACCAGAGACAAATTAAAAACAATCTAAGAGTGATAATGGACGTATTAGAATATTATGAACTACATCTAGGGAAACAACTGGCACTAATATTTCTAGATGCCCGAAAGGCATTTGATAATGTTTCCTGGCAATTTATGATTCAGCAATTACAAATAATGGAATTTGGAGAGAACTTTATAAATATGATAAAAACAATATACAATAAACAAACAGCGAAAGTGATCGTGAATGGAGATTATACTGAGAACTTTGAGATAAGAAAAGGCACAAGGCAAGGATGTCCATTATCTCCATTGTTATTTATTTTCACTCTGGAAGTGTTAAATAGAAATATTAGACAAAACACAGAAATTAAAGGACTAGAAATAAAAGGCGAAACATATAAATTACAAGCATTTGCTGATGATTTGGTATTTATTTTAGAAGAACCTTTGGAGATGATTCCTAAATTACTGGGAAAGGCAGGATTGAAAATAAACAGAGAAAAGACTAAAGTAATAGCTAAAAACCTTACAGATAAACAAAAAAAAAAAAGTCAGAAAAAACAGAATTACAGATAGTTAAAAAGGTTAAATATTTGGGAATACATTTAACAGCAAGATGTTCAACGATAAAAGATAATTACATAAAATTATTGAATCAAAACTGGATTTGGAAAAATGGAAAAACTTGCAATTGTCAATACTAGGAAGAATTGCCACAGTAAAAATGAATGTACTACTGAAAATCTTATTTTTATTTCAAACAATACCTATAAAACTTGAGAAAATTTTTTTTTAAGACTTAAATTCATTAATTTTGTAATTTCTTTGGCAAGGAAAGAAAGCTAGAATTAAGATGAAAATGTTACAAGATGCCAAGGAAAATGGAGGATTTGGTTTACCGGAGTGGGTTTTATATTATCAAGCATCCGTACTAACATGGGTAAAAGAATGGATAACTCTTAGAAATAAAAGGTTGTTATACCTGGAGGGGCATGATTTACAAGTGGGGTGGCATGCCTTTTTATGGTATGAGAAAAATAAAGTTCATAAATATTTCCAAAATCATTATATAAGAAATGCATTATTAACAACATGGGAAAAAATAAAAAGTAAAATATACTTGAAAATTCCAGGGTGGTTGTCAACTATGGAAGCATTTGTACACCCAAATTTGGTGAACTTTGAAAAAATCTGGACATATAGAGATATTCTAAACTCTGAAGGGAATTTAAAATCTAAACAAGAAATGGAAAATCAGGGCATCAACCTATCATGGTGGGAACATTTACAAATGCAAACTAGATATGATAAAGATGTTAAACTGTATGGATTTTATAAGGAACAAACGGTGTTTGATAAGACATTGTTAACTTCAGATGAGAAATTAATTAAGAAAATGTATAATGTTTTATTAACTTTGGAAATGGAAAGTGAACAAATTAAAGAAACAATTATAAGATGGGCAAAATTTTTTGGATATAATATAGAATTAGAAAAATGGCAAAATTTGTGGGAAAGAAATTATAAACTGACAATGTCAACTTCTTATAAAGAAAATTTATATAAAATGTTCTATAGGTGGCACTTGCCACCAGCAAGATTAGCAAAAATGTTTAAAAATATGTCAGAAAGATGTTGGAAATGTAAACATAAGTCAGGCACGTATTATCATGTTTGGTGGACTTGTGATAAAGTAAAGAATTATTGGAAAAAGATTCATACTTGGCTAGAAAAGATGGTGGGAAAACATGTAGACTTTAAACCTGAACTTTTTTTATTAGGTATAATACCAGAAAAGACTAATAGACAAAGCTTTTATTTGATTTTGCATGTCACAACAGCGGCAAGAATTATATTTGCGCAATATTGGAAAAATGAAGGAATACCATCAGATGAAGAAATAATAAAAAAATACTAAAATGCGCAGATATGGACAGATTGACTATGAGACTGAAAGAAAAAGAAGAAATAATATTATAAAATTTGGGACTTATTTTATTGATGGCTAGAGGAAAGAATAAAGGATTAGGAATTAAATATGTATTAGCGAATGTAAACTCAGACAGCACGTTGGTTGAAAAATTATTACTGTATGTTTTCTGGATTGTAAGTTCTTTAGTTGGAATCTGGGTTTCAGTTTGTAGGTTTAAGCTGGCGCCTTTGTCTTTCAGTATAGATTTAATTATCTCAGTAGCTTCAAGAATTTTTTCAAGTATAAGTTTATAATTAATCGAAATTTGTTGCTGGTCCTCCTCCATTTCTGAGATGGTCCTTTAGTGGAGGCTATTTTTTAAACAAGAGTCAGTAAATGTTCACCTCCACAGTTCCTAAAAGCCAATTTCACCTCCCAGCTGTTCTCTCAGCTTTTTATCTCTTTTAGATAATACCAAGGACAGATCTGGGCTGTAAGCAGGTCTCTTTGTCAAGAATATTCACTTGCTGTACCAAGCTTCACCACAAGATGTCCCCGATAGCATTTAGAATCCTTTTCAGAACCCGGGCTAGGTTTTTATCTAATTTAAGTTCTTTTTCATCTTTTTTACAAGTAGATAAAATAACAGGTCCCCGTGAAAGTAGGAACTTTTTGGGTCCCCAAATATCAAGAAAATACAAATCCAGTTACTTAGTTGTTCTTTTCAGGTCTTTATTTCCCCTAAATAGTCAGACACCGCCATTTTAGAGGGTGGGAAAAAGACGTTCCCTTCCCTCTCTCCTCACAGGGGGAAGAGGTTTCAAGAAGCTTTTTGCAGGAAAATACTTGGGATACAAAGAAGGTAAGATCTCACCCAATTCCTCTGCGGTGCTTTCAAAGTGCTTGATAGTAATTTTGGCCTCGGCTGATAGCGGCATTAGTGATGGGCCATGTTAATGGCCGATCTTTTCCCCATCAGTTCGAAGAGCTGCCCCGGATCAAACGGGAGGGCTGCTGCCCTTCCGCGATCAGTCAGGGGTCCTCTTCACACTCGTCGCCCCTCCAGGGTGACTTTCGACCCTTTTCAGGGTCCCCCGTTGGGAGAAAACTGGACGGCGGAGAGACCGATCGCCCCGCACGTTCGCCAGCGCTGCGATCACAAACCGGAACCAGAAGCGGAAGAAATTAATACCAAGACAGAGGACTTTAAAGAACAACAAGTACAATATACTGAAAATTCTGACAACCAAACCCTGATTGCAACCAAAGAACTTACAACCCAAAAAGCAACAGAAGCGGAAGAAAGTAATACCAAGACAGAGGGTGTTAAAGATCAACAAGGACAGCATATTGAAAACCTAGATAACCAAACAACAACCATAAAATTGGACATGACTTTTTACTTAAACCAGAAGAAACCTGAGGAAGAAGAAGACCAGACCGAATTGAAGATAAAGATACTAGAGCAAATATGGAGATCTGAGCCACCAGGGCAACAATTTAACGATTATAAATGGACCAGTTTCTCTGGAAAATTGATGACTAGATGGTCTCCTTTGATTCAAGCAACATGTGCAAGAATGGAGATCTATGTGATGATTTAAAGGCATTGGTATGGAAGCCTGGTTGGCATAAAAAGAAAGCTAGAGTTAGATTTAAAAACTGGGGTCTTTTGATTTATGACAGAGGATCCTAAAGTCTCAACTAATGGGCTAAAGGGAGATTTTGAGATGAAGGGAAATATGATTATTAGACTTAAATATTGTTGGAAAATGATAAAAAAATAAGGGATTAATTGGCTTAATATTTAGGATTTAGATTTATAAGGGAAATGGAAATTAACTATTAGGAATTAGCCTCGAACTATTGTTTAGCCCAGAAAATATAGATGATGGATTTGAGACAATAAAGGTTACTCTATTAGTAAGTGGTGATGTATTAGGATGAGAAATAGAAATAAAGAATATATTTAAGTAAGTAATATGTGTATTTTAGATATTATAACTTTTATGTAGTGAAATAAAGGAAATTTGGGTTACCAGAAATTTAAATACTATGGATGTTAAAGGTTAAATTGGAACACTGTAATTAAAAATTAAAAATTAGGTAAAACTTAAAAACAGGATATGGATATGTATAAGCAAAAAATATATTGATAAATGTTTTAACTGAGCTTGTTATGGTTAAAAATTTACTAGCTTAAGTATGATATACCAAATGTTAAGGGAAATAGAGAAGGAATTTTTGATAATGTAACCTGAGATATGTACTAAAGATTTTGTTATTGAACTATTGACAACCCAATCACCACGCTGCTTTACAAATACCTGGATGTAAAACTGGAAAACCAATAAAATTTGTTATAAAAGAAAAATTATTACTGTATGTATGGGGAAAAAATTAATAAAAACGTCTACAAAATATATATATATATATTATTAACTAACATAATGATTATGAAAATATAGAAAATAATTATTACTGATTGTTTTTTAAACACATTATTCCAGACAATATGCTGTTTGCTAAATACTAAAGAATGTTATTTTATAAAAATTAATAAAATATGAAAAAAAAAGAAATTCTCAGCCTTGTTAATATCCATGGAAAAGAAGTCCCAAAGTTGTTCTGCTAAACATTGTAGGTTATCCTGGAACACTTCCTCATAGAATAAAATCTTCTTCTCAGTGATGTCCATCATATCTTCTTTTCTCAAAAGATTCTCGACCTTGTTAGTATCCATGAAGAAAAAATCCCAAACCTGACCTCTTAAAAAATGTGAATTTACTTGGCACTCTTTTTCAATTGTGCCACGAGGGTTATATTCAAACCATCTTCATAATAAAAGCTGGTGTCAGATTTATATTCCAAAGATACAGTTGAATTATTTGCATTGTCCAGTATTTGTGGAGTTTTCACAATGGGTTGATAATTTTCTACACGTAATTGTGTCACTTGTTCTTTTTTAAATATCGTCTGTATAATTTGTATCTTTAGACCAGACATTTCAAACTCACGACGTATCAGAGTTTTCCCCCCATTGCTGGCAATGGGGTGGGCACGGTTTCCCAGAGACGTGTCCGGCCCATGGGCCGGCAGTTTGACACCCCTGTTTTAGACCCTAACTGATTTATGGTATAAATGATTTTCTTCTATGGACCTTTCAAAAGATTTCCTTTTTTTTTTTAAACAAGTTTTATTGGTTTTCCATTTTTCCATTGAGTATTTGGAAAGCAGCATGGTGACTGGGTAATCAGTAGTTCAATAACAAAATCTTTAAAACATATCTCAGGTTACATCATCAGAAATTCCTTCTCTATTTCCCTTAACATTTTTTATATCACATTTAGGCTTATAAATTTTTAATTATAGCAACGTTAGTTAGAACATTTATCAATATATTTTTTGCTTATACATATCCATATCCTGTTTTAAGTTTTACGTAATTTTTAATTTTTTATTACATTATACCAATTTAACCTTTAATATCCATTATGTTTAAGTTTCGGGCAATCCAAATTTCCTTTATTTCACTACATAAAAGTTATCATATCTAAAATATACATATTACTTACTTAAATCTATTCTTATCTTATATAAACATTTTCTATTTCTCATCCTAATACATCATCACTTACTAATAGGGTGTCCTTTATTGTCTCAAGTCCATCATCTATATTATCTGGGCTAAACAATAGTTCAAAGCTAATTCTTGATCGTTAATTTTCATTTCCCTTATAAGTCTAAATCCTAAATATTAAGCCAGTTAGTCCCTTATTTTTCATCATTTAACAACAATATTTAAATCCAATAATCATATTTCCCTTCATCTAAATATCTCCCTTTAGCCCATTAGTTGAGACTTTAGGATCCTCTATCATAAATCAAAAGATCCCATTTTTTAAAAAATCTAACTCTAGCTTTCTTTTTGTGCCAACCAGGCTTCCATACCAATGCCTTTAAATCATCAGATAAATCTCCCTTCATTCTTGTACATATTGCTTGAACCAAGGGAGACCATCTAGTTATCAGTTTTCCAGAAAGGCTGGCAGATTCGTAATCGTTAGGTTGTTGTCCTGGTGGCTCCTTCAATACAATTTGGTCTTCTTGTTCCTCAGGTTTCTTCTGGTTTAGGTAGAGAGTCACGTCCAGCTTTGGAGTTGTCATTTGGTTATCTAGGTTTTCAGTATACTGTATTTGTTGGTCTTTAACAGGCTCCATGTTGGTGTTGCTTTGTTCCACTTCTGTTGTTTTTTGGGTTGTAAGTTCTTTAGTTGCGGTCAGGGTTTGTCTGTCAAAATTTTCAGTAAATTGTATTTGCTGATCTTTAAAGTCCTCTGTCTTAGTATTAATTTCTTCTGCCTCTGTTGGTTTTTGAATTATAGGTTCTTTCGTTGAAGTCAAAGTTTCATTTTGTAGATTTAAGCTGGCACCTTTGTCTTTCAGTCTGGATTTAATTATCTCAGTAGCTTCAAGGATTTTTTCAAGTATGAGTTTATAATTAAGTTGTTGCTGGCCTTCCTCCATTTCTAACACAGTTATAGGTAGTCCTTTAGTGAAGGCTATTTCTTAGATGAGAGTCAGTAAATATTCACCTCCACAATTCCTAAAAACCAATTTTACTGTCCAGCTGTTCTCCCAGCTTTTTATCTCTTTTAGATAGTGCCAAGGACAAATCTGGGCTGTAAGCAGGTCTCTTTAACAGAACTATTTACTTGCTATACCATGTTTCACCACAAAATGTCCCTGACAGCATTTAAAATCTTTTTGAAGACCAAGGCTAGGTTTTTATTCCGGTAAAGTTTTTTTTCATAGATAAGGTGACAGGTCCCCGTGAGAATAGGAATTTTTGGGTCCCCAGATATCAAGGTAATATAAATCCAGTTATTTAATTGTATTTTTCAGGGCTTTATTTTCCCTATGTAGTCAGGCGCCGCCATCTTGGAGGGTGGGAGAGGAACGTTTCCTTCCCTCTCTCCTCGCAGGGGGAAGAAGTTTCAAAAGGCTTTTGACAGGAGAATAGTTGGGATACAGGAAGGTAAAGTCTCACCCGGTTTCTCCACGGTGGTTTCAATGTGCTTAGCTGTTAATTTGGCCTCGGCTGGAAACGGCATTAATGATGGGCCATGTGAGTGGCCGATCTTTTCTCCGTCGGTCCGAAGAGCTGCTCCGGATCAAACGGAAGGGCTGATGCCCTTCCGCGATCAATTGGAAGGTCCTCTTCCCCGCTCGTTACCCCTCCAAGGCGACTTTCGACCCCTTTCAGGGTCCCCCGGCGAGAGAAAACTGGACGGCGGAGGGAGCGATCGCCCTGCACGTCCGCCAGCGCCGCGATCTGGAACCGGAAGCCAGTTTGTCACCCCTGCTTTAGACCGTAACTGATTTATGGTATAAATGATTTTCTTCTATGGACCTTTCAAAAGATTTCCTTGATGACAGACTCCAGCTCAGAGTTAAACATCTTCGTAGTTCCCTCTAGTGGTCAAAGAATGTTATTTATTTATTTTTCCTTTTTCTAGCCAATCAGAGTTCATAAAAATTGGAAAATTTCAATCACCCACAACAAAGCAATACAGGACTACAGATTATTTAAAAAATAGTAAGATAAGACCACAACTTTTATCCTTATGTTTCTCCATCAAATTTCAAAAGAAAAAAATACTCCATGCTTCCTTATTTTAGCTCCCTCCAGCAACCCTCTTCCTTGTCATTTGGCAATAAAGAAGTTTCAAAAATGGTGTCGAGCTTCAAAAAGGAATAATAAACTGTGACTAAAGAGAGCCTCTTTTAACTAGTAGAGATAATAGTCTCATGAATTAAGAAATGGAGGGCACGACTTATTGTCCGTTTGAAAAATACATTCCAAAATGGCTGTTTTATCCAACAATTAAGTGATTTCAGCCCCCCCCCCCCAGCTTCGGCTCACCAGCTGCTTTGAAGCGTAGCTTCTAAAACTGCTTGCAAACTGTTGCTGTTTTCGGAGGAAGTTGAGCCCAAATTCCAACTGCAAAGAGCCTGCATGAATGCACTGTGTTTTTCTAACCTGTCCTCCCTCTTTCCTCATAAACTACAAGTGGAAGGAGGCTCCTTACCTATTCAGTGATGGCTAGGCGGCAGCATTCTCTTTTTCTAGAACCTCCCCTTTTCTTTTTCTTGTCTATATTATTCCTTTTTACTGTGTATTAGTACCTTGATGCTTGATGCAATTTATCTTTCATAAAAATTTATTTACACTGAGAAGCAAAATAAATTACCAGAAAATATTTTATGACTTAGAGGTGAGGAATAATTCTCGTCATAGCTGACTACTGACCCCATGATGCTTTCTGTTATGTCCTGGGCCTTGCTGAGTCATTCAGCAAGGCTCAGGAAGGCTGCAGAAGGTTGCAGAGACCCGGACAGACCACGTGTCTGCCCGGGACCCAGACAAGCTGTCTCCGGCCTTGCACGCATGCGCAAGGCGGGAGAATGGCCTGCAATGATTGGCTGTGCATCCCCTTGCACGGGGAGTATAAAAGGTCAAGTTGCCATTGTATTTTTGCTTCTGTTCTGTGAATGTACCTAATAAAAGATCCTTTGTTGTGAACCTGCCTCGTCTCGATGTCTGCTTTGCAAGAACAGAACATTGGCGACGAAGGTGGGATTCGCCGCATAGGAAACCTAATAAGAAGAAGCTAGGGCCAACTCACCTGAAGGCCTGAAGCGAAGAGAAGCGCGGCGTCCAGAAGAAGCAACCGCCTGCCAGTACGAATACGCTGGAGGTGGGCTTGGCTTCGTGGGACCCCTTCTCCTTCCTTGTGGCGAGAGACGTCGAAGAGGCTATCGGTCACAATGATGTCCAAGCTGGGCCGTCTTGTGGAGTTCGACACTTCGCACTCGGAACGCTGGAGCTCTTACGCAGCTCGCATTGAGAACTACTTTAGGGTGAACAAGATCCAAGAAGATGGTCTGAAAGCTGCTACTTTGCTGTGTGTCTGTGGGCAAGAGACTTTTGACATTGCCGAGAACCTTGTAGCCCCAGCACCATTGGAATCGATTGCATATGCCGATCTAAAGAAAATGCTGCGCAAGCATTTTGAGCCCAAGCTATCTGTAATAGCTTGGAGGCACCAATTCGAGCAGCGGGACCAGCGGCCGGGAGAATCAGCTGCGGACTTCGTCACGGCTCTGAGGCAGGCTGCTAGGCCATGTGCATTTCAAGACATGGAAGAGAGGCTCCGAGATCGACTCGTCTGCGGATTGCGAAGCTGTGAAATGCAACAAAAGTTGTTTGCTAGAGCTGATCTCTCCTTCCAAGATGCCCTGAGAGAAGTTGCAGCTGAAGAAGCAGCCGGCGGCATGGTGAAGGCCTTGAGGTCGACCAAGAACCCTCCAGCAGCAGTCCCCATCTATCAAAAAGTCATGCAAGAGGCCTCCGGAGAGGAATCCGAGGAAGAAGAGGTGGACAGACTTCAACCGTTGGCGGAGAGAAGACTGCAAGAATGCAGAGGACAGACGCCTGCATCTCTTTGGTGTTTCGGCTGTGGGGGTCGCCACAGGAGAGCCGACTGCCGTTTTCGTTCTGCTGTTTGCCGGGCATGTGGCAGGCAAGGTCACATCGCATCAGCCTGCATGGGTCGCCAGAAAAACAGGTCCCCTGAAGAGTTGCCTCTGAAAGGTACCAAGGTCCCCAGCCAACACAGGGTGGGTTTCTGCACGTCCTGTAGGGGGGTATTTAAAACTGGGGTTCACCGGCCCCTTAAGAAAAAGCTGCGCATTGATGTAAAGTTGCAGGGAGTTCCCCTGGCCATGGAGCTGGACACAGGGTCCGCTCTTTCTATTATTTCTGCAGACACCTTTAAAAAGGTTTGCTCCAGGAGTGGCTCACGAGTCAAACTCAGGCCCTCCAATCTCATCCTCACTGACTTTCAGAATTCACGAGTCAGTGTGAAGGGGGAGGCCACGCTTAGAGTACAGTGTAAGGAATTTGATGGTTTGTTAGAAGTGGTGGTAGTTGGGGGTGATCGCACGAGTCTTATAGGACTCGATTGGTTCGAGGCACTTGGGATCCAAGTGACTGGTCTGAACCATCTGCAAACTGCCAACCTTGCAGGAGTCTGTAAAGGAGTTTGCTGATGTATTCAGCTCAGAGCTTGGCTCATACAAGGGGCCTCCCATTGCTTTAAAATTAAATCCAGCCATCACACCCATCAGGGTTAAACCAAGGAGGGTGCCTTTTGCACTCAAAAATAAAATAGATGCTGAGTTGGACAAACTGCTCCAACAAGGCATTCTTGAACCTGTGGATTCTAGTCCATGGGAAACCCCCATAGTGACACCATTAAAAGCAAATGGTGAAGTCCGAATCTGTGCGGACTATAAATGCACTCTAAACAAAGCCTTGCAACAACATGCATATCCAGTGCCTGTGGTGAGCCACATTCTGGCCTCACTGAAGGGGGGAAAACTCTTTGCCAAGCTCGATTTAGCTCAGGCCTATCAACAGTTACCTGTTGATGAGGCAACAGCTGAGGCACAAACTATAGTTACTCATAGAGGGGCTTTCAAAGTAAAAAGGCTGCAGTTTGGGTCAATGTAGCCCCTGGCATCTTCCAAGGGGTGATGGAGCGAACACTCCATGGCATTCCTGGGGTCTGCCCCTATTTCGATGACGTCCTCATTGCAGGAGAGTCGTCGGGGAACTTGGCTGAAAGGCTGAGAGCTGTCTTGCTGCATTTCCGCCAAGCTGGGCTGAAGTTACAGCAAGACAAATGTAAAATTGGTGTAACATCCACTGAATTTCTAGGATTTCGTATTGATGCTGAAGGCATCCACCCTGCAGAGTCTAAATTCCAGGCCATTCAACTGGCCCCTAGTCCCCAGTCAAAAGCTGAACTCCAGGCTTTTCTGGGCCTACTTAATTTTTACCATTCATTTCTCCCCCACAAGGCTGCAGTGGCTGAGCCGTTACACCGGCTCTTGGACAAGCAGACTCCATGGACATGGACCAAGGTCTATGAAAAGGCTTTCAAAGAAGTCAAGGCTTTGCTATCATCCAATGCTGTACTGGCTCACTTCAATGAGCAATTGCCTGTGTGCATCGCATGTGATGCCTCCCCTTATGGGGTAGGAGCAGTGTTAAGTCATCTCAAGGCTGATGGGACTCAGGTCCCTGTGGCCTATTACTCTAGAACTCTCTCATCTGCAGAGCGTAATTACGTGCAGATTGACAGGGAAGCCTTGGCAATAATCTCAGGTATCAAGAAATTTCATGATTTCTTGTATGGCCGCCATTTCACGGTCTACACTGACCACAAGCCCTTGCTGGGGTTGTTTACAACCAATAAACAAACCCCTCACATAATATCTCCTAGAATGCTGAGATGGTCAATTTTCTTGTCAGCTTATGATTACACGCTGGTTCACAAACCTGGAACAGAGATGGGCCACGCTGATGGCCTTAGTAGGTTACCTCTAAAGCAAATAGAGGCAGACCCTGCTCCTGCTGTACATATTCTGTCTATTCAGGACTTACCTGAATCTCCCCTCAATGCTAGGGATGTGGCTGCTGAAACTGCCACTGATGACACGCTTGCACGCGTGCTGACATGGGTGTTGTCAGGATGGCCTGACACGTGTCCAGGTACAGAGTTCCAAAGCTTCTGGCGTAGGAAGCATGAATTTTCTACATTCAAGGGGTGTATCCTGTGGGGAAGCAGAGTAGTCATCCCGGCCTCATTGAGGACTAGAGTCTTGCTCTCTCTGCATGAGGGACATCCGGGAATTATAAGGATGAAGGCGCTTGCGCGTAGCCATCTTTGGTGGCCTGGACTCGATAAGGACATCGAGGCCCAGGTTCAGGGGTGCCAAGTGTGCCAGCAGTCACGGCCCGAGATGCCCCACACCCCTGTACATAGGTGGGAGGAGACACTCACTCCATGGTCACGTGTACACATTGACTATGCTGGGCCCTTTCAGGGGCAATTCTTCCTTCTCCTCGTGGATAGCCATTCTAAGTGGCTAGAGGTCGTTCCTGTATCCTCCACTACTACTGCCAGGACCATCCCGGTGCTCAGAGATATCTTCGCTGCCCATGGTCTTCCTGATGTTCTTGTATCAGACAATGGTCCCCAATTTACCTCTTCTGAGTTTCAGGCGTTTCTTCAAGCCAACTTGATCTGGCATGCCACGTCTGCTCCTTTTCACCCTGCCACCAATGGTCAGGCTGAACGCATGGTGCGTACCACCAAGGAAGCATTAAAGAGAATCGCTCAAGGACCCTGGCATCACAGGTTAGCTGATTTTCTCCTTGCACATCGCACCACACCTTGCACAGCTACAGGAAAGAGCCCAGCTGAACTCCTCTGGGGTCGCAGACTCATAACGAAGTTGGACCGGCTGCACCCAGACCGGGTGGCTTCACAGGTGTCACAACCGCGGGCACCTAGGAGACTCCAAGTGGGTGACCCGGTTTGGGCCAGAAACTATGGGCATGGGCATCTCTGGGTACCTGCTGTTGTATGTAATGTCTCTGGGCCACTGTCCTATGAAGTGGCCTTGGAGGATGGTCGTGTGCTTAGACACCACATAGACCAACTGCACTGGAGGCTTCCTGGCCACGTTTCCGCCCCTGGCTCTGCTCTCGGGGGGGAGGGGGACCCCAATTACGATTGTGGACCACAGTCTCTCCAAGAGGGCGCTTATCCAAATGTTTCAGATGGGGGTCTTGCCATGGAGGCGGCTCCTGACTCTGGCATAGACTCCGGGGGTTTTGCCATGGAGGCGGCTCCTGACTCTGGCAGAGGTCCCTGGCTTGTGGCAAATGGCTGTAAATCAGCTACTCAGGGTACTCCTGCTGCTGGTCTTGGGCTCGAGGGACAATGCTCCCAAGAGGAGTCCCAGGGAATTCTGGGGAACTCGACCCCACCAAGGGACTCTGGTTTGGGTCTAGTGGATCCAGCCAGTCAGCAGTCAGGGGGAAGCCCTGAGTCTTCTCGGCGACAAAGTCCTGGTTTGTTTTGTGCAAACCGGGAGCAGGCACTCCAGGCACCTATTACAAATCCCACACCGAACATTACACCTGCACCTAATCTGGCTCCACGGAGATCAGAGCGGGTCAAAGGTCCTCCTAAGTTATTTAAATGAATATGTGAGGTCCCTGTTCACCACACAGGAGGGTTATTAGCCCGCACCATATGAGAAGGAAACAACAAGTATGGTGCTGCGGTGCAAATATTGTCAAAGAGTGAAAGATCGTGGATACCACGGGGACCTGAAGGGAAATTGGTTGCCTTGAGTAATGGTTGACAGCATAACGTGCCAACCTGCCAGCCATGATGTGTGTGTATGATGTTAAACAATATGCGTTTTGGATTAAACAATACTACGTATATTGTTTAATCCAAGAGGGGAGGGGTGTTATGTCCTGGGCCTTGCTGAGTCATTCAGCAAGGCTCAGGAAGGCTGCAGAAGGTTGCAGAGACCTGGACAGACCACGTGTCTGCCCGGGACCCAGACAGGCTGTCTCCGGCCTTACGCGCATGCGCAAGGCGGGAGAATGGCCTGCAGTGATTGGCTGTGCATCCCCTTGCACGGGGAGTATAAAAGGGGAAGTTTCCATTGTATTTTTGCTTCTGTTCTGTGAATGTACCTAATAAAAGATCCTTTGTTGTGAACCTGCCTCGTCTCGATGTCTGCTTTGCAAGAACAGAACACTTTCGATTGATGCAAGTTAGAATTCTACAATGCCTCAGATCTAAAGGATGAAATAGAAAACAGATGATCACTAAGAATATACCAAAAGTGTTCTGTGCAATGTAATACTGATACCACAGTATGGCAGGGATTCTAGTCCTCTTTATCAAGGATTTTTTTTGTAGTAGTAGCTGAAACAATCTGCCCTCAAATCTTTCCAGGTATAATCTTGGATTTGTACTCAAATTTCCTTGACAAGTTAGTTACTGTATCCTTTAGCCTCACCAGTTTGTCATATCCACAAGGCAGCCATAGTAGTTTATGAAAATTCTGCAGGTAATAAATTTGGGAAGACTGATACACAACACATTGCCTTTCCCCTGCTCTATTTATTATGGGAGAGGCTCAGCCTAATTAGGACATTACATTTGTGCTTAATGGTTCAGCTTATGTCTTGAATTTGGTCAGTTTTGAAAATACTCTGCTTCCACGTAATTATATTGATTTAGAACATCCTCTAGTGCATACAAACTCTAGTTTATAAAGAAAACAAGATAGAATAATTAGCACTGAAGCACAATAACCAATACAGGTAGTCCTTAACGACCCTAATTTGGACTGGCAACTCTGCTGCTAAGCAAAGGGGTTGCTAAGTGGAAATCAAGGAACTATAACCCTGCTTTCTGGCTGGAAAGAGATGAGACTAGTCAGTTTCACAGTTTCACCTTCAGCTTTGTTTGCCTCTTAACCACTACCCCACCCTTTGGAATGCTGGAATGCCTGGTTACTGTCTTGTACACATCAAAAGCAATGTGACTGTGCCACAGCCCAGTGTTGGAAGCCACCTTCTTGAAATTGTTGCAGAAAACCACAGGACTCAGACCACGGAATCAAAAGAAGTTGGTTTATTTGCGCAAAGGTTCAGAGCAAAAATCATAACAACCTCTGAACACCTTCTCATGGAACAACAAGTACATATATACTCTTCAGAAACAGCAAAACACGGAAATGTAACTTGTTAGCATTGATTGGTTACTTGAATGACAGCCCCCTGTTGCTATGCTAGAATAGCGAAATATCTTGTCCCCCTCTCATGGATCTAGGTTACAGGTATCTTGCCAAAGCATTTCCTGCAGTTCGTTTGTGGTTAGCTACCAGCAAGAGCAAGACATAGAAGCGAGACATATGTGGTTACTTGCAACAGAGCCTCAAGCTTGACACTCATATGTGACCGACAGATGAACTTGTGGTTTGACATTTTCCATTTCCTTTTTGCCTCTTCTAACTAATACACGCATTTAAGACTCGTCCTGTTTTATGACTTATGTCTTGTTTTATGTCCTGCCTTATTCCCCCCTTTGAGACTCCATTTTAGGTAACAATTGAGTCTCACTTTTACATTTTCTACTTGAGCATTAGCTTTTTCCCAGCAAGCGAAGATAGCTGAGCAGAAATCGCATATATGGATAGGCATAATATATGGCATGATTAACACTTTACACTGGCACACATCTTTCTGTTTCCTGCTGCCAGTTCAAGATAGAGGCAGATAGCTATAATAAGAAAGAGTGAAAAATCCATAAGGTGATTCTCAAAAATCATCTTCCTCAAGCACGTCCTCCAATCCCCAGGGTGTAAGCCATACATACACCCCACTGTCTGGATCCTCACTTTCCCTTCCTGGGTCTGAGGTGAACCTATTTTCCAAGGATCCTTCTATCACAACTAATTCCTTTTCAACCCTGATTTCTTTTACTGATCTCATAACTAATTGTCTGATTAACGGTATTACACAGGGGATGAAGGCTAGTCTTGCTATTCCACATAATAACACAAACAGCATTTGTTTCCTCAATGTCCCCGGAGCCTTCTTCAAGTGTGAGAAGAGTTAATTGGCCATTCTCACAACATTTGGGACTATCGTTCAGGGTCTCATTACTCAACATGCCACTTGCAAACATTAGCCAAAGCCATAGAAGACTCATGTCTGACAATCTAAAATGAGTCAATGTCAACTTTTCTTTCCTTTTCTATCTTACAAGCCCAATATCCCACTCAGTTTCACACTCACAGTCACACCAAAGGGAGCAATTGCAATTATGAAATTACCACATCAGGAAGATGGATGGGATTAGGTGTGATTTGGGAAAGGACAGGGTCAGTCTTGGGTGAGCCACACAGCCGAGTCTTATTTGCTAAATATAATGCCCACACTCCCAAGACTCCTACTATACAACAGAGAACCCACTCCCAAGGTGCTTCAAACATAAGTGTCCCCAAGAGATACACATTGACCTTGGTCACAGTCAGTGCTTTTAGGTGCAACACCTGTTTCTTTGGGATTGGGATGTTTCCAGAAGAAAAGGTGTCCAATACAGCAGGTCACAATCAGGGTAATCAGAATCACTAAGGCCAGACTCACTGCACCTATGGCTATGTATGGTCGGACTACCATTCCTTGAAATAGATCTAACCTACACCACACACTCCTAACACTTTAACAGATGCTTTCCTTGTTCTTGTCTTCAGCCGTACGTAGAGGGTCAGCTTCCGGAGTGACACCAGTAAGGCCTCTTCTGCCCCATATGTTGCCTGCCCGTTGCCGGTAGGGCAGTTATAGGGGGTGCTTCTTCAATCATACCACTAAAGGGCGGGCCTCGTCCTGTTCTGCCTCCCAATATTCATCAACTGCTGGCTTAACTCGAGTCCAGTGAATCCAAGACTTGGATTCTAACACCTTTACTGCAAGTGGAGAACACATGACCACAGTATACGGGCCCTTCCATTTAGGTTTCAAGTTTTCCCCTTTCCAGTGTTTTACCCATACTTTGTCTCCCACTTGAATATTATGACTGGGGGTACTCAAAAATGGTGGACTGAGGGACACACAATATTGTTGGATTTCTTGTATTTGCTTGTTTAACTCTCCCACCATTTGACTCACCCATGTAGTTCCTAATTGACTTAAGTCCCCTATATGATTTTTCAAGTTATTACTTATGATAGGGGGTCTTCCAAACATCATTTCAAAAGGAGATAGCCTAATTCCTTTTCGAGGGGTGCACCGCACAGACCAAAGTGCTAGTGGCAATGCATCCACCCACTTAAGGTGAGTTTCAAGGCACACCTTTGTCACCTTTTCCTTTATTGTCTGGTTTATTCTCTCTGCCCTTCCCCCGGATTGAAGATGAAAAGAACAATGGAACCTCCAGTGGGTCCCTAAGGATTTAGCCAGCGTCTGATTTACTTGATGTACAAACTCAGGTCCATTATCTGATGATATGAATGAGGGTACTCCATATCTGGGAATAATCTCTTGAGCAAGATTCTGGCCACTTCTCGTGCCTGCTTGGTCTTGGTTGGGAAACATTCAGGCCACCCTGAATAATTGCACACTAGGACTAACATTGCTTGATATAGTCCACATTTTGGCATTTCTGTAAAATCAACAACCAATGAATCCATAGGGTAATATCCCTTAGGCTGACTTCCTGGCGGAAGAATAGGTCCTTGTCTTGGATTAACCTGGGCACAAATGTTACATCTCTCAATTGCATGGGCACATAGTGAGTGAAGACGATTGATATACACAATACGGTGGAGGGCTTCAGCTAATGCACTCTTTCCCATGTGAGTAGTTGAATGAGTTTCCTTTACCACTGGCCAGGCTAAATTCTCAGGTTGCTGATAACCTTGCTTCTCTATCAGCTGCTCTATTTCCTTGGGCTACTTCATCTTGTCCCTTTTGATGTCCTTTACAGTGCATGAGAGCTACCCTCTTTGGTCCCAAGACTGCTGTTATAAGTCTTTCAATCAGAAGAGGATGTTTAATTTCTTTTCCTGCAGCTGTTAAGAGTCCTCTCTCTATATAGACTGCAGCATGTACATGTAATGTGAGGAATGCATATTTAGAATCAGTCCAAATGTTTATACTTTCATCTCTTGCTCTTTCCAGTGCTCGTATGAGAGCCCACAGTTCTGCTGCTTGAGCACTTGTGCCTTTTGGGAGTGGCCCACTTTCTATGACTTTATCAAGTGAGACTACTGCATAGCCTGCATATCGTTCTCCTGTTGAGATGAAACTTGACCCATCAGTAAACCAATTATAGTCCACTGTTTTCAGTGGCACATCAGTTAAATCAGGTCTGCATGAGAATTGACTTTCTATCACTTGCATACAGTTATGTTCAACTTTAGGACCTGGTATAGGCAATAGGGTGGCTGGGTTTAGGCCATTTGTCTGCTTTAATGTCACTTGAGGGTTTTGAATGAGGAGAGCTTGATACTTATAAATTCTGGAGTTAGTTATCCATAAATGTCCCTTTGTTTCCAAAACTCCACAAATTGCATGACTGGTATAGATTGTAGTTAGTTCTCCAAAAGTCAATTTATTAGCTTCCTCTATCAGGAGAGCTGTGGCTGCCAGAATTTTAAGACAATGTGGCCATCCCTTTGATACTCCATCAAGTTGTTTTGACAAGTACGCTATGGGTTGTTGCCAACTTCCCTTTTCTTGAGTCAGGACTCCAAGAGCCATATTATTCTTTGAGTCCATATACAAATTGAAAGGTTTCTCGAGGTTGGGAAGTCCCATAACAGGAGCTTGAGATAATGCCAATTTTAAAGTCTCAAAAGCCATAGTACATCTCCTTCCTCGCCTGGCTGGAAGTCTTCTAAGTCTGAGGCCAAGGCATTGCCAAAAAGAATAGGTGAATTTTTAAATCTCTGAGGAAGTCTGGTCCAAGCATATTGTTTTCTCTGGCCTGTTACTGGGTCTTCCTATTCAAAAGCAAACAGCTTCTGACTGTCCTTATGTATTGGGATCATAAAGAAAGCGTCTTTCAAATCTACCACAGAGAACCAGGCAGCTGATGCTGGAATCAAGCTCAGGAGGGTATATGGGTTAGGCACTACAGCATGTACAGTAATTGTAGCATTATTGACAATACGCAAATCTTGGACTGGTCGAAATGAGCCATCAGGCTTTGGGATGGGTAAGATTGGGGTGTTCCAAGGAGACTGAATAGTTGTTAAAATGCCTGCCTTTAAGTATTTGGTAATATGATCTTGAATTGCTTGTGTAATGGGGCGAGGATAATTTCTCTGCCGGAGACGAATAGGCACTGCCAGAGGCTTCACTTGAATGACTAGTGGTGTATGGTGACCTGCATGTCCTGGTGGATTATCTTCTGCCCATAACTGGTGCACATCAAACTCCTGCCAAGTATCGAGGACTTGAACCTCTTGGGCCACCATTATTCGCCACATTTCATCTGGAGGATGCTTCATTACTAGTGCCATTTCGTCTTTTTCAAATGACAAAGTTGCCCCCATTTTACATAACATGTCTTGACCCAATAAGGGAATGGGACACTCAGGCATATATATGAATTGGTGTTCAATGTCCCTTCCATTTAGGGAACATCTCAGGGGCTTTAGAAAAGGGTGACAATTTACTGAGCCATCAACTCCCTGTACATTTATGACATCAGCAGAGAAGGGAGCCAATAACTTAGTAACTACAGATCTAGATGCCTCCATATCTACTAAAAAGGTCACATTATTGCCCCCTATCTTCATTCGGACCAAGGGTTTGGGGGGGCTTGACTTAAACCCGGTCCCCTTCAGTCCTCAGGCCATTGTTCAACTGCGGCCAAACCTATGGCCTCTACTTGTTCTTGAAATTGGCCTCGACCTCTTCCTTGGAATCCATATGGACGAAACATTTTTCCTCTTCCTTCTCCCTGGAAATCATATATTTTGACTTCTTGAGTTAAATGTCCACGTCCCTGTTCTATTCTTCCAAGTTCAAACCTTTTAGGACATTCATGTTGCCAATGTCCCTCTTCTTTACACAAAACACACTGATTCCTTCCTAGGGTTCTGGAATTGCCTGACAATGCAGCTGCCAGCAATTCAGCCTTACGTTGCATTTTACCTTCTTTCTTCTTCTCTTCCACCTTCTCTCTATTCACATAAACTTTACGTGCAATTTCCATCAATTGACTCATAGTCATGCCCAATGCCCCTTCTTGTTTCTGAAGTTTCTTTTTAACATCAGGGGCACTTTCCTTTGAATTCCTTGCACTCCTGCCCCCTGAACTTGAATATTGCCATCATCAACATTTGCCGGTTGAATTGGGACCGGTAGTTGCATGCCTTGGGCCATAGGACGATGCACAGGGGCGTATGGAGGAGGATTATCTTCTTCATAGGGTTCAGTCTTTAAGACAGGTTTGGCTTCAGTCTGACTCTTCGTGACCTGAGATCTGGGATTTCTATTCATTCTGGCCACGCAGACCCGCATGAGTTCCACTCTGCATTTGCGAAGCCATTCAGGATTCTGTTTTACTACTACTTGCCACTGGTCAATATATTGGTATTGATCTGGGTGACCATGATCTGGGTCAGTAACAATTTGGTGGACTTTTGAGATTATGTCTAGATTAAAACTACCTTCAGCCTTCCATCCTACATTGAACGTTGGCCATTCATTTTCACAGAATTTCTTTAAGTCTCCTGGATTGGCCTTGGGGTCTCCATAATCTCCACTAAAACCTTTCTTAAAATTCCTCAACATACACTGAAGAGGTGTCCAAGGGACACTTCCTCCACCACCCATTTTCTAAAACACTGCCACTGACCTGTGATGCCGGACGTTCCAACGGTCACCAACAGGAACTGCAATGGCTTAACCACCCACACAACAACTCTTGGGCCTCTTTAGGATGCGCCGATCCCGGACCCAGGGGGGTGATCAGGCCCCCTCTTCCACTCTCAAAACGAGTGGGTCTACAATTCCACAATACTTGCCTGCAGGCGTCTTCTTTTCCAACCAGCTTTGTTTCGTGACTTGTTTTGATTCCGTTCAGGTTCTTGGATCGGTCGGTTGTCCACCAAATACCCCTGCGGTGCCGTCCGCCTCCTTCTGGAGAAATCATCCGTGCCGGCTGAAGGTTTAGCGTGACGGCCCCGATTGGGCACCGGTCGGTCCGTGCCGTCCTCAGCAAAATATTGCTCCAAGTCCCATCTGGGTTGCCAGAAAAATGTTGCAGAAAACCACAGGACTCAGACCACGGAATCAAAAGAAGTTGGTTTATTTGCGCAAAGGTTCAGAGCAAAAATCATAACAACCTCTGAACACCTTCTCATGGAACAACAAGTACATATATACTCTTCAGAAACAGCAAATCACGGAAATGTAACTTGTTAGCATTGATTGGTTACTTGAATGACAGCCCCCTGTTGCTATGCTAGAATAGCGAAATATCTTGTCCCCCTCTCATGGATCTAGGTTACAGGTATCTTGCCAAAGCATTTCCTGCAGTTCGTTTGTGGTTAGCTACCAGCAAGAGCAAGACATAGAAGCGAGACATATGTGGTTACTTGCAACAGAGCCTTAAGCTTGACACTCATATGTGACCGACAGATGAACTTGTGGTTTGACATTTTCCATTTCCTTTTTGCCTCTTCTAACTAATACACGCATTTAAGACTCGTCCTGTTTTATGACTTATGTCTTGTTTTATGTCCTGCCTTAAAATCCCTTACTCTCCAATCTCTCCACTGGTGGGGAGGGAGGAAAAAGCCATTTCTGCAGGTAATTTCTCCTTTGCCTGACCCTTTCCTGGTGCCAATGCAATCGCACTGCTTTTGATGTGTTGAAGAGCAAACGGCTTACTTTCTTGAAATCCCCTTCTCTCTACTCTCTCTGCTTTACAAGGGGGAAGGGAGAAAAAAAATCACAATGCCTACTGACTGTAATGGTGATCACATGACTGAGGGATGCTGCAAAGGTTATAAATGGTGGTAAATAGGCTGTAAAGTTATTTTTTAGCACTGTTGTAACTTCAAATTGTTGCTCAGCAAATGGCTGGAAATTGATGTTGGAAGTAAAAGCCTCTGATTTGCCCCCACTCCCCTTTAGCAGCCCTCTGAACTGCTGACAAACCTCAGAATGAACATACAGTCCTAACACTTAGACTAACACCTCACTGGCTCCATCAAAGAAATAGGAATCCCCTCAAGATAAGGGAAGATGCCAGAACTTCTTCCCTTGTAGAGGGGAGAGATTGCTTAAACCAGGGGTCCCCAACCCCTGGTCCGTGGACCAGTACCGGGCCGCGGCATGCCAGCAACTGGTCCGCACAAACAAGGAAAGCCCCATCCACAGGATGCAGACAGCACAGAAAACCACGCCCCCTCCGGTCCGTGGAAAAACCTCTCTCCACATAACCGGTCCCTGGTGCCCAAAAGGTTGGGGACCTCTGGCTTAAACAAGCTATCTCTTCCTAAACTGCTTTCCTTTGCTTTTCTCTGAAGCAGGATGCACTTCCCTGAAAGGTGTTAACCACAAGTTAGCTCAGCTCTGCAACCCTGATTAGTTAATTAGCACCCAGGGCAGTCTTGTGCTGCTCTCTGAAATTGGCATGATCCTAATCAATTTGATCCCAAAGACTCCCTTTTGTATCCTAAGTGGTTGGGAGCAGGGGCCAAAACATTTTGCATTTTGGTCCTCACCAAAGGACCAAGGATATAAAGTTTGACATGCTTCTGCTTAATATAATTTAAGATCTAATAAAGCATGTGCATTTGGAACTCCTTGCTACTGCAAAAGCCAAGGAGGTAAGGAAGAGAAGGCAAAGGTTTTTTTTATAGGAGAGCCAGTTTGGACCAGTGGATAAGGCACCAAGCTAGAAAGTGTGAGACTGTGGGTTGAAGTCCTGCCTTAGCTATGAAAGCCAGCTGGATGACTTTAGGTCAGTCATTTTCTCTCAGCCCTAGAAAAGAGGCACTGGCAAGCCACTTCTGAAAATGTTGTCAAGAAGACTGCAGGGACTGAACAGGCAGTTACCAAGAGGCAAAATGGACTCAACAGCATAAGAAACACCAGGGGAGAAACCCCCAACTTAATGGGGTTTTTTTCAGGCAAATGTTATGAAAAGTTTCCTACCATCTTATGGTTTTAAGGCTTTAGTATTCTGAAACCAAGAGCTGTGGGGGAAGGGAGGCATACCTTTTGTCCTCCCAGCTGCCCTATTGCTTACCTGATATGCTGCCCCCAAGAGTGTTTTGAATATCATCTGCCTGGCACAAAAGCATTCCAGAATTGTTGGCTCACTGCTGGCCAGTGAGGTAAAAAAAAGGTGTGTGACTTTTTACCTGTGTGTTAACCTTTATAACCCTAAATGGGTCATGAGAATACATTTACTGGGTTTTATCTTTGTCCCTTAACATGACATCTGGTAAGGTTGAAAGGGGGGAGGAAAAGCAAGGTTTGACAGTATTTGATAGAGCCTCCATGTACTGGTATGGTCTATCTGAGAACAAATGAAAAAAAATCTTTTTAACAACTTTTGGCTCTGGAAGCAATCCATATACTAAAGGGATACATTCTCATGTATCCTCCCTCCTCAGCAAGATCTCATCCTAGGAAATTATTAAGGTAATGAGAAAGTATGAAAATAAATAAATAAATAAATAATACAATAAATAAATAACCTTTATTGTCATTTTTATATTGTGGGCACAATGGCACACATAAAAAATGAAATTTAGTTGCCCGCTCTCAAAGTGAAACATATACATGACACACACCTAAACATACTATGTACAACATATATATAGACCCACATCCCTACATATACATAGCAAATAAATATTAATCCTTTGCAGCTGAAGTAAGTAGGAATGTAATGGTCAATCCAAGTTTTGCTTCAGGGTTATTTTACGTGTATCTTGTCATGGTATGGAGGCCTGCTCTGTGATTACACTAACCTCTTCTAATTTATCTCCCCTAATAATCAGCCTAGCAGCCTCATCAGGTAATAAGGCTCAAGAACCAGCTGTGGTTAGGTAAGCAATGGATCACCCCCATGAAAGGCACAAAGGTGACCAGCTAGGACTTTTCCATCCTCTGCATTGCAAATTCAGGTAGTCCTTTTGAATCTCTTTAGATATTGACGCTGAGCCTTTCACAGGTACTCTGGTTACTTTACCAACAGGAAAAATAGATATGCGGAAACATGGCAAAAGAAGGCAAGCACTTCAGATTCTGGTAAGCTATGGCAGGGCTTTTCAACCCATGGTACGCGTACCACCTGTGGTACATTAGCACGTGGCAGGTGGTACGCAGCCCTGCCCAGCCAAGTGTAGTGGGGGAGGGAATGAGCCAGCACAGGCAAGGACTTACTGTGAGAGAGTCCTCCGGAGCTGCAGAGTGGCTGGGGCGAGGCAAAGGCCCCAGGCTCACTTCCGGCTCACCTGGAAGAGAAAGGAGGAGGAGGGGGGCGGAGACAGGAGAGGCTATAAAAGGAAGCAGTTTGGGCGGGAGAGAGAGAGAAAAAAAAGCAGCAGCCTTGGGAGGAGGCGGAGTCAGCTCTAGCTGCACCGAAGGGAAAGAAGAAGGAGAAGGGTGGGGGGAGAGGAGAGGAGAGGAGATCAAGCAGGCCGGCCATGAGCTTATCTACAACTGCTGTGGCAGCCACCTGTGCTGGCAGCAGCAAACAGGCAAGAAATGAAGCGGGGGAGGGGTCGCCCTCCATGAGGAATGAAAAAAGGCAGCAATGAAGAAAGGCAGCATCGGCTGGAGGTGAGGCACAGAGGAGGGAGGGAGGGAGATGCAGAGTGGAAGGATTCTTATGTGCTTTTGTGACTTTGAAGTTCTGGGATTTGTACAATGTGGGCTTTGTGTTCTTAAGGAGTGTTTGGCAATTTCTATTTGGCTGATGGCCGATGTCTCGTGTTAGCTTCTATTGCTCTGCTAGTGTTAGCTGTAAGTTTTGCTGCAAGGGATTTTGAAGTATTTTTCTCCTGAATGGATTTTTCCTGTAGCATTCCTTTACTTATGAATGGAGCCATTTGGGGAGGCTGCCTTAGCCAGCAGCCAGTACTTATTTACATTTTTTTTCTTCCTTAAGTGCCAGCTGCGCTCCTTAACTTTCCTTTCTAGCCAGTAGCTAATTCTTAAAGGGGAATGCGCCTTTTTAAGCTAGTTCTCTCAATGGCTTCTCTTTTCTGTCTCTGGAGGCTTTTCCTTGTTTGATGAATATATGGAAGAGGGAAAATATGGGGGGGTTCAAATTCTTCCTTCAGAAGGAGATGGGAATGATAAAGAGGGAGGCAGGGAGGGAGGGAAGGAAGTCCCGCCTTAGCACTTGGCCACCAGCAGCCCTGCCATTGACTTTGCTTGTCAAAAGGTTGCAAAAGGGGATCACATGACCCTGGGACACTGTGACCATCATAAATATGAATCAGTTGCCAAGCATCCAAATATAAATTACATGACCCTGGGCATGCTGCAATGGTCATAAGTGTGAAAAATGGTCATAAGTCATTTCAGTGCAATTGCAACTTTGAACAGTTTTTTTTTTGGGGTGGTTTTTTTTTTTGAACAGTTTTTTTTTTAGGTGGTACTCGAATATTGCCATATCCTAAAAGTGGTACAGTCGGTGAAAAGGTTGAAAAGCCCTGAGCTATGGCACATACACCCTCCACCTGAGATCTTCCTGGAGCCTGTGGCAACAGGCTGATATCCAAGCCAGGTGACTTACCAGATTCTGAAGCTTGAAACAGCCCAAGCCATTTATTACACTCATCAATTTTATTAAAGACTCTTTAACAGCTATTTTGTCTCCTGTCCAACCATGGGTCATTGAAGGAAGGGAAGACACTCATCCTGAATTCCAATCATATCACCCAGTCTATACAACACAAACCTCCAAGAGAGAAGGTTTGAGCCCCACATGTGGAAACAAGAACCTGCTTTCTTGCTAGTGGACACAACTGAGAGAGCTACAGGAACAGACCTGGAAAATGCCCAATGACAATAATTTGGATGGGCATTCAACAACAGGCTTAACACTACTGAGCATATATGTATGGTTTGTGTGTGTAATAGGACTCTGGCTCACCTACAATAATGGCTAATGATTGTCTTTTTGATTCAGTACACTTCAATAGGATGAGGAGGACTGCAATCACTTCATGAGGAGCTCTCCAGCAGGACATAAGCTATTCCAAATTACATAGCACTGATGCCTTCACCAGCCAAAAAGGCTTGCCTTTCTCCTTCCTGCTGACAAGGCATACCTGCATTTCAACTACAAGATTCCCATCGCTGAACAACTGATGTCAACTTCTGAAACAAACCTGGTTGAATCCATCTTCGTCATTCTAATTTGCCACAGGTTGGGGGGAAGGGAAGAAGGAAAACGGCAGCATTGTTAGACTAAACATAGAGCGGTCCCGTAGGAAGCAAGGTCATTCCCACAGAAGCTGGAAGGTAGAGAAAAGAAGTTTTAACAGAGCCCACCAATTGCTTTTATTGGGTAGTATGTTAATCGTATAGCAAAGGGGAGGGAATTGTTACATTTAGCTACATTGAATCCTTAAAGAGAATTTTAGAGTTGGTTTCACTTTTGACCGTGCTGATATTATGTATCCAATAAACGTGCTTTGAGGAAACTTCAAGCCTCGGAGTTCTGATTTATTTGGTTTCATTAGTTGGAACCTTGACATTAAACCAACTCTCCAAAACTGCTCTAAGATAGAAGGCTATCGAGGAGCGATCTTCAGGGTCCTGAGCCCCGACCGCCTACCCAATGCTTTTGGGAGGACGGTAAAGACTCAGGGAAGATTCCAGGATGGAGAAGAAAGGGGAAGCTTCTGCTAATCCCGGCACAACCCCTGCAGATGGCACACAGACGGCTGCCCAGACTGTGGACAGAGTTCCACCAGCTGGGGCTCGACTGAAAGTCCGTGCGGACAAGTCTGACAGGCCAGTGGTGCGGGAGGAAGCTCTAGCCATCAGGAACCTTTACCGAGTGGAGGAAGACTTCCGATGCAAAAGTATCCCCAACGCCGCTGAGGCTGAGTTCCCCTTGGTCTCTTCCCATAGCCCTTTATCCCTTATGCTGAAGTGGAAGGTAAAGAGAGTAGCTGGATGGGATGAGTCGGGGGAATGGAAGTACCTGACAGCAATCCATGGGCACTCGGTCGAGAAGCTGAAGGAAAAATTCAACCAGTTGGAAATCATGGAGGTGACCCCGATCGCATGGTACGAGCTCTCAACTGGAGCCGAGGCCAGGGCAACGCAACCACTTCCCACCCGTTGGAGCCTGAGTCCAGTCATTGTAGCCCGTGCAGCTTCCCCACTTCCCAGACTGGCAGCAGCGTCAAGCACAGCACCCAGGCGAAGCCCCCCTCCTCCCCAGCAGCGAGCTGCAAGCTCAGTAGGGCAACCGAGAGGGTTCCAGAGATGGGCTCAACCTCAGCCACAGCCCCAGTACCAGCGGCATGGCTGGCGCCCAGCGTACTGGGCACCTCCACCCCCTGTGGACCCACTGCTGATCAGAGCCACATTTGATGGGGATCTGGATAAGCTGATGTTCTTCATGAACCAGGTGTGGGCTCACCTAGATCACTACACTCCTGCCTACCCTGATGAGAGGGTGATGGTGAACACAGTGGCTGCAAATCTAGAGGGGGAGGCTGCAGAGTGGGTGACCAGCGTTCACGATAAGGATGCACCGGAACGTGGAAACATAGACATTTTCCTGGAAGAGCTGAGAGCCAGGTTTGAAGACGAATCCCAAGCCCTACACGTCAAAGTAGAAATATGCAACCTAAAGCAAAGAGGCTGACCGGCAAAGGAGTTTGTCTGAGAGTTCTGAAAAGTCACAGGCAGAATAAAGCAATGGCCAGAGCAGTTGCTAATCCACTGCTTTAAGGAGGGCTTGGACCACAACCTGTTTCAGGAATGCACCTACTGGGGAATTCCTGAGCAAATCCGTGAGTGGTACCAGATGGCAGTGACCCTAGACATTGAACTTAAGCATTACAAGAGACCCAGCACTCCTGAATTGAAGCCAAGGCAAATCTAGGAAAGGTGCCAGTTTGGACGATGCCCAGCAGCGGCCTCAGTGACCAGTGCTCCCAGAGCTCCTACTGAGTCACCTATCAAGTGCTTGAGGTGCGGCCAGCAAGGACATCGAGCGGCTGAATGCCTAGCACCGAACCCCCAGGTGAAAAGCACCCCAGCCACCATACCAAGCAAAAAAACCCGCAGTGGAGAGGTCGAGAGAAGTCGAGCTGGGTACATCAGAGCCAACCCGTCAAGGTTTCCTCCCCCCCCCCGGGTGAGAGGGAGAACTCCAGTTGAACACCATCAACTGCCAGCTCCCTATGACAGTGACAACGAAGGCGAAAATGATCAGATGGTAAGTCACGCCATCCCTCCCTTCACCATCCCCGCTAAACTTATAGTGCCTAAAACGGGCCCAGACAGAATTAGAAGTCCTAATAGATTCAGGCTGCACCCAGTGCCTAATCAACCTCCAAACAGTGCTTAGATTGGGAATCCGAGCCAAACGACTGCCCCTGGCCATGAAGTTTGAGCAGGTCGATAGGTCATTAATTGGAGGGTCACCTGCAACACACCTAATGGAACCAATACGACTGGAAATGGGACAGCATTGGGAAATTATCCGGTTCATAGTGATCCCAAAAATGACCAAAACTGTAATCCTGGGGTTGGCCTGGCTTGATAAGTGGTGACCTACCATATGGTGGGAAAACAGGGTGAGAACCATGAGATTAGGGACGGGTCCCCTTCCTCCTACTCATAATGATCAGGAAAGGAAAGCCACCTCCACTGGAGCTGGACATAGACTGAGTGACCCTTTGAAAATTGCAGCTGAGCGGGGCGGAGCCAGCTGTCAGAGCGAGCGGAGGTGCGAACCATCTCTCCAGCATCTTCAATCGCTTATCCCAGGCTCGTGGGGCTCTTTCGAGCCGAGAGAAGCCTCGTAGGGGCGGCAGAAGGTGTGGGCGACCTGCTGCTCTGTCGTTGGTGGCGACTGACGTCGGGAAGTGGGTGAAACCCAGAACCGAGCGGACCGGGAAGAAGGCGACCAGTAATGGCCGCTGAATGACATGACAGCTGGACGGAGCTAGCGAAGAAACAGCGGAACGACGGTGTATCAGATTTGACTTGATTGTTTTTCCTGAAACCTTTGTGAGTAGACTTGGAAGACGCAATTAAAGGGGTTGCAAAGAAACGAAAGCCTGGCAAAAAGAATGTTGGAGTAGCGGTGAGCTGGCGGCGAGTGAAAGTGATAAGAAGAGAGGCCGGAAAAGGCCCCATTAGGAGGAAGCCAGGAAGCAAGGTTTTGAGACTCAGAGTTTTTCTTAAAGGAACAGTGACTTTTTTTTTTTATCTTAATTGTTGCCGAAGATCTGTTCGAGAGTTTTGACTTTTTGGTTTTGATTTTGACCTTGGAGCGGATCGGCTGATGAAAGGTGGCTTCTCTGGGAAGGAACAGTGATTGATTGACAGAAGGAACTGGATTGGGACAATGATTGGCAGTTTCTGAAAGGAGATTGCCAAGAGAAGGGAAATTTAAGAGAGACTGAAGGGAATATTGGATTATTAAATTATAACCTCACAAGTTAGAACAAAAATTGGGGAAGCTTAAAACTAACATTTGGTACTGTGGTACTAGAACGTGAAATATATTGACAGAGTTATATTTACAGACCACGATAGTGACAAAAAGTGGAAGGAAAAAAAGAGGGAAGTGAAAAGTGGTTATTTTGGAGGAACAGTAAGTTGTGGAAAAGTTTACAAAAAATGGCAAGTAATCCAAATCTGACTAAGATTGGCGGGGGGAAAAAAAATACAATACAAAGTTCTAGCCCCATGAGTCAGAAATTGTTAGATGATATGCTTCAAAAGGAGCGTTCTAACTCATTTAAAGACCTTCAGGTAATGATGCAGGCAATGCAGGAAGCTATGTTTAAGAATCATGAGGAAATCAAGAAGGAGTTAGAAGGGGTAAGGAATGATACAGGAGAAATGAAAGAGAAGATTCAGGCAATGGATGGAAGATTTGAGGCCTTCCAACAGCAAATTGTAAAAAATGAACAGAAACTATTGGAAGTAGAACGAAGAATGGATAATGAGGAGAAGAAGGTTGAAGAGATAAATAAAAATTTAACTTTGGCTAACAAAGAATTAGTGACAGCGGTGACGCTACTGGAAGCGGAAAAGGCAGCTCATTATCTTAGATTCCAAAACGTCATTGAGGAGAGAGGGGAAGACCTTCAAGATAAGATGGCAGACCTACTGATGGGAGCTCTTGGGATAGACAAAGAGAAGATGATTGCTGCAATGGACGAGACATATAGGGTGCAGACAAATTATGGGAGAAGATATAATTTGCCTAGAGAAGTTCACGTGAAATTTATAAAAAAGACAATTAGAGATGAAATATTATACAAGACACGTGATGAACAGCTGGAGTACAGAGGGAAACAAATTATAGTGCTAAAACAAATACCTAAAAGAATGAGAGACCTACGGAAGAACTATCAATTTTTGACGTCCAGGTTGCACCAAAGTAATGTGAACTTCAGATGGCTAACACCAGAGGGGATTATCGTGACTTGGCAGGAGAAGAGATTCAGGTTGGATACGTTGGAGAAAGCTGAAGACTTTCATAGACAATACTGTATCTCAGAGGAAGAGCTGGGAGATCATGGAGAAGGAAATGCGATGGTTGAAAAAGGAGAAGGTGAACGAATGATGGATAAAAGAGGGACAGAGCAGGGTATAGAGGAAGTAAAAGGGGGAGGAGGACAAGATGGATTAGGACAACAGGGGAGAAGCCTTGAGGAGTTGAAGGAAATAAGGATTACTCGAAGCACTAAGGCACGACAGAAACAAGATAATGGGAGAGGAGTATAGGATATGGTCAACGAATATTAGGGGTTTGAATTCACCAGTAAAACGGCGGAAAGTTTTTAGTAAACTTATTAAATTAAATGCGGATGTCATTACATTACAAGAGGTTCATATAAAAAATGATCAAAAGTATCTATTAGAGCAACCTAAATTAGGAAGACTATACACCTCACTAGATGAGAAAAAAAAAAAGAGGAATTGCATTGTATGTTAGACAGGAGATAGCTTCCAAACAAATCTATAAGGACAAAGAGGGAAGGATCTTGATAGTGGAGGCTAATCTGAACAAAAAAAATATAATATTTGTCGTAGTTTACGCACCAAATGGAGCCCAAGTATCTTTTTTTAAGGATCTACAAAGCAAGATTAGCGACTTAGAGGGAGATGGGTTTTGTATGATTGGAGATTTCAATGCGATAGTAGATAGAACAAAAGACCATAAAAGTAATGAGGCAAGGAAAGGAAACAAAAAAATACTTCCCAGAACTTTTTTTGAGATGTGCACAGACCTTAACTTGCAAGATGCTTGGAGGGAAAGAAATATAGACAAAAGGGAATATACATATTACTCTAATAGAAATAGCTCGTGGATCAGGATTGATATGTTATGGCTTTCAAAAAAATTAGATTCGGAAATTCAAGGAATTAATATAGAACCTAGTCTTTGGGCGGACCATAATCCTATAAGTTTTTGCTGGAAAGGGCAAAAGAGCCGGCCAAGATGGACTCTTCAAAGAGTGATTATTAGAGAAAAAGAGTTTAAGGAAAAGATGGAGAAAGAAATGCGCTTTTTATTTCAAACGAATAAAAATGGGGATACATCTTTGCAGAATACTTGGGATACAGCTGAAGCATACATGAGGGGAGTTGCAATCTCATATATGGCCAAGAGAAATAAGGAAAAATAACAACACAGGACAAGACTGGAAGAAGAATATAAGCAGGCTGAAACACAATATCAGGGTGACCTAAATAATAAAAGTTTGAAAAGTAAAATGGAATTAATTAAACATAAACTTTGTATAGAAGACTCGGAAAAGTTAGCACAACAACTTAAGGCTGCCAAGCAAAATAATTTTGAATACGCAAATAAACCTGGAAGATGGTTGGCGTATAAACTGAGAAGGCAGAAAGAGAAGCAACAGATTGTTAATTTGCAAGATGAGGAAGGAGAGATTCAACATGATGAGATAATTAAAAGGGGAATTGCTCAAAGATATTATGAAAACTTATATAAGAGGAGTGAGGGACAAAGTGTAGAAAAGATAATAGACTATTTGGAAAAGACAGATACACCGAAGATACCAGAGGAAATAAAAATCATGTTAAATGAGGAAATAAGTATGATTGAAATAACTACGGCTATAAGTAAACAAAAAATTAATAAAGCGGCCGGCCCAGATGGAATACCAGCGGAATTATATAAAGAACACCAAAACGTACTTAATCAACACCTATTAGAAGTTTTCAACGACGTTTTAACTGAAGCGAAAATACCTAAATCCTGGTTAGAGGCAAATATAGTATTAATACCAAAAGAAGAGGTAGAAAGAACACAGATACAAAATTATAGGCCTATCTCCCTACTAAACGTCGATTATAAGATCTTTGCATCAATAATGGCAGAGAGATTTAAAAAATATTTAATTGACTTCATACATTGTGACCAAAATGGTTTCCTCCCGAATAGGCAGACTAAGCGGAATATAAGGACAATTTTAAACATATTGGAATACTACGAATTACATAGCGATTGCCAAATGGCACTCTTATTCTTGGACGCACAGAAGGCATTTGATAATGTTAATTGGCTATTTTTGATCCAACAATTGAAATTAATGGATGTTGGAGAAAAATTTTTAAATGTTATAGCTGCAATATATTCCGAACAGAATGCCCAGATTATAATAAACGGTGAGGCCACCAACAAATTCAATATTCAGAAAGGTACAAGACAAGGATATCCTCTCTCGCTGTTATTGTTTATATATACATTGGAGATTTTAGCTAGGACTGTAAGGCAAGAAGAGCAAATTAAAGGGCTTGAGATTAAAAAGGAAAAATATAAACTCCAAGCATATGCCAATGATTTAGTATTTATATTGGAAGATCCCGTGCAATCAGGTCAGAAGCTTTCTGAATTATTGGAGGAATATGGAGAGGTGGCAGGCTTGAAAATAAATAGAAATAAAACAAAGATCATTGCAAAAAATATGACTAACACGCAAAAAGAAAATCTTGGGGAAAAATTAGGAATACAAGTAGTTACTAAAATAAAATATTTGGGTATTGTTATGTCAGCACGTTGTTCATCAATTAGAGAGGATAACTACGGAAAATTAGTTAAACGTATAAAAGTTGACCTAGACCGCTGGAGAAACCTACATCTTTCGTTTCTAGGAAGAATCTCAGCGGTGAAAATGAATATTTTACCCAAAATTATCTTTCTATTCCAAAATATTCCAATCCAATTAGATAAAAAATTCTTTAAAGAGTTGAATAAGTTAACTTTAGATTTTGTGTGGCAAGGAAGGAAGGCGAGGATAAAGCAAAAGTCTCTACAGGATGCTAAAGAGAGAGGGGGATTAGGCTTCCCGGATTGGGAGTTATACTATCAAGCTGCGGCCCTGACGTGGATCAGGGATTGGATAACATTGGAAAATAAAAGATGTTTACTATTAGAGGGGCACGATCTCCAGCAGGGCTGGCATGCCCACCTATGGACAGATAAAAGTAGGAACCATCAATACTTCCTGAGGCATAAAGTCCGGCAAGAACTAATAAAAAGCTGGAATATAGTTAAATGCCAATACTACACAAAACTCCCAGGCTGGTTCTCACCATTAGAAGCAGTTATATACCCCAACCTTTATAGGCAAGATAGGGTTATCATATACAAAGATATCCTGTCAGAGGAAGGATATCTAAAGCAAAGGCAAGAGTTGAGACAACAGGGGATTGCTTTGGAATGGTGGTCTTACCTTCAGATACAAGCAAGATACGTGAAAGACAAGAAAGAATGGGGAATTAATAGACAAGATACGGGGCTTGATAAAATATTATTAGGCTCGGAGAAAAAACAAATAAAAAAAATATATAAATATATGTTAGAATATAAATTATTTGAAGAACAAGTTAAAGAAACGATGGTTACCTGGGCAATAGATTTGGGGCACGCTATAAACCTGGACCAATGGCAGCAAATCTGGGAACGTAATTGCAAAATTACATTGGCAACAACTTATAAGGAAAATCTCTATAAGATGCTCTTTAGATGGCACCTGCCACCGGCTAGGCTCGCAAAAATGTATAGTGGCTACTCACCACTTTGTTGGAAGTGTAAAAGGGAAAAGGGTACTTTTTTCATGTTTGGTGGGCTTGCAAAGAGGTACAGGTTTATTGGCAGAGGGTTTGGAATTGGATAACAGAAATGACGGGTCAAAAAACTCAATATAAACCAGAGATGCTACTACTTGGCATATTAGAAAAAAATATAAACAAAGATGATATATACCTAATTATTCATGTGATAACGGCGGCAAGAATTTTGTTTGCCCAAAATTGGAAAGCAACTGAAGTGCCTAGTGGAGATGCATTAATAAGGAAAATTTTGTATTGCGCAGAATTGGATAAGATGACTAAAGAATTAAAAAATCAGGAGGAAACAGAATACTATTTAAGCTGGAATAAATTTTACAAATGGAAGGGAAAAAAAGAAGGAAGGTCATTAGAAGGGATGTAAATAGAGGAAGAATATCTGAAATGTATAAAGTATATGTATAATACGGAATGTCTAGACAAAGATGTATGTCAAAGATGATACACTATGTTCAATGTTTTTTAATCTTTTTTTTCCTTTTTTTTGTATTCAATAAAAATTAATTAAAAAAAAAATGCAGCTGAGCAGTTGCCCAGGGTCCAACTCATTCCTAAGGAATACTGAGATCTGGCCAAAGTGTTCAGTGAGAAGGAATGTGATGTGCTCCCCCCTCACTGAGCTACTGACTGTGCAATAGAGATCCTGCCAGGAGCAAAACTCCGTGAGCCAAAGATGTATTCCATGACCTCCAGAGAGATGAACAAACTAAAAGAGTACATTGACAAAAACGTGGCTAGGGGTTTCATCCAGCCAGCAAAGTCACATGTGGCTGCCCCTGTATTATTCAAAGAGAAAAAAGATGGGACGCTGAGATTGTGCGTGGATTTCAAAGGCTTAAACACTGTCAGCGTAGAAAACATGTACCCGCTTCCCCTGATGAAGGACATGTTAGCACACCTAGCTAAGGGGAAGATTTTCACTAAACTGGATCTGTGGGAAGCTTATTACCGAATAAGGATTAAGGAGGGAGATGAATGGAAAACCACCTTTAATTGCCTGCTGGGGAGTTTCCAGTTCAAAGTGATGCACTTTGACCTCCAGGGGGCTCCTGCTGTATTTATGCAGCTGATAAATGAGGTGTTACATGACCACCTATACAAGGGGGTCCTAGTTTATCTTGACGACATCTTCATCTTTACAGAAACAATGGAGGATAAGTAGTATAATATTTCTAGAATATATGAAATGTTAAAACATTGAGATGGTGTATTTAAATGAAAAGTTTGGATATTTAAAGGTAATGAATTTTGAGAAAAGTATGACTGATAAGAGTGATCTGAATACTGAGGAAACTAAGCTTTAATAAAAAGTTTGAAAACAGGACATATAATGACTTAATAAGGTGACTTTTATAAATATAATGGAAACAAGCTGATTAGAAAATATGTTATATGTTGATGTTATATGCATAAATAAAAAAATGTTTATATTCAACTTGGTATGTACTGAAAATATTAAGAATTATATTTCTTTAATGTAGACAAAAGGAGATTATTATTGGAAGAAGAGAGTATCAAGAAATATATTACCAACTAACATATTGATTAATTGGAGAAATTAATTGTTATTGATTGTTTTGAGTATATGAACCCAGACAACACACTGTTCATGAAGCATTGAAGATTATTATTGTAAAAAATTAATAAAATATATTTTAAAAAGAAACAATGGAGGAACATGTCAAATTGGTTCGCGAGGTGCTCAAAAAATTACTAAAAGCAAACCTTTATACTAAGCTGTCCAAATGTGAGTTCCATCAAACACACCTTGACTATCTAGGGTACTGAATCTCTAACAAAGGGGTGGAGATGGACCCAGAGACCCATTCTGAAATGACAACCCCCTCGGACTTGCAAGCAGCTACAAAGCTTTTTGGGGTTTGCTAACTTTTACCAGCAATTCATTCCCTCCTTCGCAAAAGTAGTCTTACTGATTACCGAACTTTTGAAAACAGGTACGGGAGGGGGGCAAAACCCCATCCCAGTCAACCTTTAAAATGGACTATGGAATGCCAAGCAGCGTTTGAACAACTCAGAAGATTGTTTGTGGGAGAGCCGGTTCTCAAACATCCTAACCCTGAGGAGCAGTTCATCATCCAAGCGGATGCCAGTGATGTCACTTTGGGTACAGTTCTTCTTTAGAAAAACAACAGGGGAGAACTGCAACCGTGCTCATACACCTCCAGGAAACTCACCGACACAGAGCGGCGATGGGCTGTATGGGAGAAGGAAGCATTTGCTGTACAATGGTCCTTGCTAACCTGGCGCCATTTCCTAGAGGGGAGTAAGGTACCGTTTGAAGTGTGGACTGACCATAAGAACCTTGAGGCGCTTAGAACCCTGTGAAAATTATCCCCCAAGCAGGTTCGATGGGTGCAACATTTTAATCATTTTAACTTCTCTCTAAAGTACATCCCTGAAAGGAAGAGCTTCCTAGCTGACGCCTTGTCTAGAATGCCACAATATGAGAGCCGTCGTGAGGAAGTGGTAAATGCTATCATCCCCTCAACACAAAAAGTCTCTCAGGTCACCACTAGGCATCAAGCTCGAAAACAATCCATGGTTCAAAGACAACAGGCAAATGTTGACCTATAGAGATGCATTAGCCTGGAAAGGTTCCAAACTATACCTTCCTAGCACCCTTAGGGTCCAAGCCCTGCAACAAAGCCACAATGCCAAGCAAGCCAGTCACTTTGGGTTCTTAAAGACTTTACACTTAGTAAGACGGCAGTTCTGGTGGCCCGGAATGAAAAAGGACATCGAAAGCTATGTTAAGAGCTGTGCAATCTGTGCTGCCATGAAAAAAAGACCAGGAAAGCCCCCCGGACTGTTAGAGCAGGTAGCAGACCCATCCCAGCCCTGGGAGGAAATTGCAATGGACTTCATCAAAGAGCTCCCTGAAAACAGTGGAAATACCATAATATGGACTGTTATTGACATTTTCTCAAAGCAGGCTCACTTTATAGCCTGCCCTGGGCTTCCCTCTGCCCAGAAACTGGCGAAGCTGTTTTTAAAACATATCTACCGACTCCACGGAGCACCAAGAAGAATCATATCAGACTGAGGGGTCCAGTTCACAGCAAAATTCTGGAGAACGTTTGTGAAGCTGATTGGATCCTCCCAGGGGCTCAGCTCGGCTTTTCATCTGAGTACGAATGGAGCTGCTGAACGAGTAAACGCAATGGTGGAACAATACCTGAGATGCTATGTTAACTATCAGCAAACTAACTGGGCAGATCTGCCTTTTGCTGAAGTGGCATACAACAATACTGTGCACAGCAGTACTGGACATACTCCTTTTAAAATAGCTGCAGGCAGAGAATTTGTGCACATGCCTGAATACCCTCAAGAACCCCCCTCCTCACAAACACTGACCGAGTGGGTAAACTCACTGCAAAGCGCTTGGGTGAACGTCAAACATGCCTTAGCCAAAGCCACAAAAATTCAAAAAGAGCAAGCAGATAAAAAGCGATCCGCCCAGAAACCGTTTCATATAGGAGAAAAAGTTTATCTCTCAGCCAAATACCTAAGATTAAAACTACCACGTAAAAAACTGGGACCTAAATTTATTGGTCCTTTCCCTATCATAAAAATCATAAACCCTGTCACAGTGGAGCTAAAGCTCCCACGACTCTTGGGGAAAATACATCCAGTTTTTCATTGCAGTTTATTGAAACCAGTTATAGAATTGACATTGAGACCAATACCTTGAACCGCCCCAGGTCCCATTATGGTGGAGGGGGACAGTATCTAGTTCAATGGAAGGGGTATCCTCTGTCAGAAGCTACCTGGGTGAAGAACAGAGATGTAAAGGCAGATAGATTAATACAGAAGTTTCATGATAAACATTCTCAAAAACCTAGGGACCCTCCTGACAATAGAACAGAGGATTAGTGAAACACTAATGTGTATCTATGCTTGTTATTTTTCAGGAACTGCTTTCTCTTTAGGGGAGTCTGACTGTCAACTTCTGAAATGAACCTGGTTGAAGCCATCTTTGTTGTTCTAAGTTGCCACAGGTTGGGGGGAAGGGGGGAAGGAAAATGGCGGCATTGTTAGACTAAACATAGAGCGGTCTCATGGGAACTAAGGTCATTCCCACAGAAGCTGGAAGGTGGAGAAAAGAAGTTTAACGGAGCCCGCCAATTGCTTTTATTGGGTAGTGTGATAATTGCATAGCACAGAGGAGAGAATTGTTACATTTAGCTAAATTGAATCCTTAAAGGGAATTTTAGAGTTGGTTTCACTTTCTACCGTGCCGATATTATGTATCGAAAAAACATGTGCTTTGAGGAAACTTCAAGCCTCGGACTTCTGATTTATTTGGTTTCATTAGTCGGAACCTTGACAACTGATTTGAGTTTATACTGGGACTGATGCTATACTCTTCAGAAGATTAATGTAATGGAATAAGGGTGATGGTGATACAAAGTGGGTATTGATCTGTATAGTTGTAATTATTGCTATGCTTTTACCTATTATGTGCATTTATTGTTGGTACATATATGGCCAAACAAGACCTTAACAAACCCCCATCAACAACCCCCTTAACAAACGTCCCCATTGTGGAAGACTGCGCGTGTAGATTGTGAGGGTTGAAGCTTGTTAGGGTAACTTGCCCTGTGTTCACCATTTTCAATCATTCCACACAGAACAGAGATGCTGTGTGGCTTGAGGCATGCTAAGCAATAGCCAATACTAATGCATTGTTTTCTGTTTCAATAGAATGATCAGTCTCTTTCTCCCAAGCATCTTTCATAAGGAAATTTGGGTGGCAATAACAATATTTTTCTGGTCCCCTGTCCAACACACACACCTGCCTAGGACAGATCTGGGAATGTCTCTCATACCCCCAAAAGACAGACCACCACAAATCAAAGGCAAGCCACCCTTATGACAGAATAGAATAGAATAGACTTCCAGTCTTGCGTCATAGCGACGTGGCTGATGGATTGCGGGGCTCCGCACCCCACGGCTGGTTTCACCCTGCCAGGGGACCCTAAATGGGTCTGAAGTCGCCCCGGAGAGGCGACGAAGAAGGAGGGGCCCCCTGCTGATCACGGAACGATGGCGGTCAATCCGCTCGATCTGGGGGAAGCCCTCCAACCCGACAGGAGAAAGGCTAGCCACACCTCGCTGACTAGCCCAAGCTACAGGCAGCCGAAGTCCAAAAGCACTAACTAGAACAACGGTGAACAGCGTGCTTGGAACTGGGTGAGAATATTGATCTTCTCTCTCCTATTTTGTAATTGATTTCCTGGAAAAGATCCCCAAGAAGCAAAAAATCCTCCGAAAGTGAGAAGGGAGGGGACTACACTTCCACCCTTCCATAGACGGAAGTGGCGAATTAATGTTTATGGGGGACTGAAATATATTGAAATGAAGTTAATAATACTACAGTCTGGATAAATCTCAATATTATGAAAACTGTTAAGATTTCACATCTGAAAGAGTATTGATGAAACTAAAAGAAAATAATTCTTTGTCTTAAAAGTTGGAAAATGAATAGACACTAACACCTAGTGGAGGATCAGAGCATAACTATAGCTGCATTGACTCAGAAATTGGCAAAACACCCAGAAATAGAAAAAACCTGTTCCTTTGAATCCCAGTGATTTTCAGCTAAATAAAGAACAGCTGGGAACAGAGGAAAGACAACACAAGGGCCATGTACTACAGAGTGAGAACAACATTTGTTTTAAAAACTGTTGACCTTCTGGGACTATAAATACTCACTGAGCTGTGATTTCTAAGCCCAAGAATTGTTTGCAGAGAAAGAAAAACCTTGACTCTTGGCTAATATTCTAGGGGGGAATTTACTGAAAAGCTTTTAGGTGGCTAAACACTCTGGACTGCAATTTTGACTTGTTGATAATTCTAAGACCCCTGAACAGAAGAACTGTTATAAAACACTGCTTTCAATGATGCCTTGACAATTGGAAACACATTGGACTACAAAAGCCATATATAAAGATAAGAACCATATAAGATTTGGTTGTTTGGATTTTAAGATTGGCTGGTTTGATAAGGCTAATCACAGAGACTATGGTATCGGTGAAAGACTGTCTGGAGGGGGGAGACAAAATGGATGTTGCATACCTACCTAAAAGTGACAGGAAACCACACCTAATATTACCTTCTGAAGGCCCTAGCCTGGAACATCAGAGATCTGCAGGAGCAATACTCCAAGACAACTTACCAGGAGGAAATGTATGCAATGCTGCGACAGATTCAAATGACAATGGTTTTAAACCACGATGAGATTAAAAACAACTTTGATGACATAAATGAGCATATTCTCAACCTAAACTTACAATTAAAAAACTCTCAGAAAATGACGATAAAGAATGTACAAACAAATCAGATAATAGAATGCAAACCAGAAGAAAGTGACTTAAATAAGGAAGCTACAAATGAAGAGAACTACAACTTAACACAAACAGAAGAAAATTTACAAGATTTCACCACAACAATCAAAATGGAAAAGATATTTTATCTTTCAGGACTTCAAAACAAATCCGAGGATAAGAAAGAAGATCTAACAAAATGGATTATAGAGCTGCCAGGAGAAACATTAGAGTCTGGGAGACAAAAAGTGTACAACCCTACTCAACTTGTTTCTCTTACTCCCAACAACACTTACAAAAATATAGGAATCCTCTGGCAAGCGGAACATACTGATTTGGAAAGCTACTTGGCAAAAGAAGAAGGCTAGAGCTAGATTCAAGAGATTTGATTCGACCTACCAGATGGAGTACTATATGATTAAACACTTGTTTGAATATGGTTAAAAGAATAGATAAATTTTGGATGTAAAGGGGCTCTACAGTAAGAGGGATAAGATATATAAGTAGTATAGTATTTTTTTATAATACATGAAATGTAAAAATACTGGGATGATGTATGTGAATGAAAAGTTTGGATACTTAAAGTTAACTAATTTGGAGAAAATTATGACTACCAGAAAAGATGTTATATGTGGATGTTATAAGATATATAAGTAGTATAGTACTTTTTATAATATATGAAATATGAAAATATTGGGATGGTGTATGTGAATGAAAAGTTTGGATATTTAAAGGTAATCAATTTTGAGAAAATTATGACTGATAAGAATAGTTTGAATACTGAGGGGAAATTAAGCTGAAATAAGAATTTTGAAAACAGGGCTTCCGGTTCCGGATTGCGATGCCTTCGGACGCGCGGGGAGAGCCCTCTCTCCGCCGTTCGGTTTCCCTTCATCAGAAGACCCTGGAAAGGATCAAAAGTCACCCTGGAGGGGCGACCACCATTGGGGAGGACCCTCGCTAGATTGCGGAAGGGCGGTAGCCCTTCCGTTTGATCCGAGGCAGCTCCTCAGGACCAATGAAGAAAAGATCGGCCATTAACATGGCCGATCATCAAGTTGCACCAGCCGAAAGCCAAAATAACAACTAAGCACAATGAAGCACCGTGGAGGATTTGGGTGAGACCCTTCTTTACCTTTCTCTTTCCCTAATCACCTTCCTTTGAAAGCTCCTTGAAATTTTCTTCCCCGCTCTCAATACAGCAGCGTTTGCATACTTGGGAATTTAAATCTTGGAAACAAAAGAAAAGAAAAGAACAACTAACCTTAAGAACTAAATAACTGGATCTTTGCTTTGCGGATACCTTGGGGTCCCAAAACTTCCTATTATAGAGACTTAACATCTTTCTTAACTATTAACTTTGGAAAATATTTGTTTTTTCTGTTTTTTAACTTAATAAACGGCTATTCGGTGTTTGGGAAAAGATTTTGTGGTCTGCTGGGGACATCTTGTGGTGAAACCTGGCATAGCAACTGAAATATTTTTTCAATTGTGCCTGTTGACTCCCTTGATTTGCCCTTCATATTACCAAAAAAGATAAGAAGTGGAAACAGCTGGGTGGTGACAATTATTTTTACAAAGTGTGGAGGTGGACAATGGCTGACTCTCACTAAAAATAGCCTCCACTAAAGGACTATCTCTAATCACCATGGAAATGGAGGAACCGTATCCACAACTTGACTATAAACGTATCCTTGAAAAAATCCTTGAAGCTACTGAGCTAATGAACTCAGGAGTGAAAGCCAAGGACATTTTCACAAAACTACAAATTGAACCCCAGACTCAAACCGATCAACCTACAAGCCAAAAAATAACAGAAGAGGAACAATTTAACATTAAAGAGGATTTTACACAACAACACGTACAATCTACTGAGAACCCTGATATTCAACCACTGACTTTAATTATAGTACCTGTAACTCCAAAAACAACAGGAATTGATCAACAAACATGCTACATTGAGAACTTAGACAATTTAGACAACCAAACAACAATTACAACACCAGATATGACCTTTTATTCTACTCAGACGAAACTGCAAGAAGAAGAAGAGGACCAGACTGAACCGATGATAAACATTTCAAACCAAACATGGAGATTTGAATTATTGGGGCAGCAACCTAATAACTACAAAGGGGCCAGTTCTTTCAAAAGACTGATAACTGGATGTTCTCCCTTGATTCAAACAACAGGTGTGGGAATGAAGGGAGACACATCCGAGGTTTTAGAGGCACTGGCATGGAAACCTGCCTGGCACAAAAAGAAAGCTAGAGTTAGATTTAAAAATGGGATTTAGAAATCCACCTAATGGGTTAAGCAGCTTTTTAGAGACAATGAGTGCTTTAATATTTAGGATTTAGATTTATAATGGGAATTAAAACTAACTGTTAGATTATAACTTTAATTGTTATATGGAAATAGATTTGTGACAATGAAAGATATTTTGTTACTAAATGAGGAGTTACTAGGATGAGAAACAGAATATATCTGTCAATAAAGTAAGAAGGTAAATTTTGGAATAATATGTGTATTTTAGTTACATTAATTATCTTATAATGAAATGAGGGAAATTAAGGTTATCCGAAATTTAAACATTGGTGATAAAAGGCTAAATTGGAATATGTTAATTGGAATTAAATAAAACCTAAAAACAGGACTTGGATATGTATAACCAAAATGTTATTCACAAATGTATTGATTGATTAAGCTTTAGCCAGAAATCTATTAATATGAATATCATATAATATTTGTGGGAAATAGAGAGGGAACCTTTATTGATGTAACCTGAGATATACATGAATGATTTTGTTATTGGACTATTGACTACCCTATCACCACGCTGCTTCCTAAGTACTTGGATGTAGACATTTGAAAAATTAATAAAACGGAAGAAAGGCTGCCGGGTGAGCTGAGGCAGCCCAAGTCGTCCCCAGCCGGAAGGGAAGCTCCGCAAAACAGCTGATTCTCAACAGCGTGCTGAGGCTGGGTGAGCTAGAATCTTTTTTTCCTTCTCCTTGTGTATTATAAAACGTTGAGCCCCTGATGGGAAAAAGCTGAAAAAGTAAAGACCCCCAGAAGGATTAATTTAAAGGCGGCGAGCAATTATAAACAAGGGGAAAGCATTTTAAGGAATATCAGACATTGATAAATAAGCCGAGGAGGACATCTAGTGGTGAAAGAAGAAACGACAGTACCAACAAACAGTGAAAAAAAAAGAAAGAAAAAAGTATCTTTAAAAGTGACCTTGAAAAGACACCTGCAAATAACAAAAGTGCCTTGGTGTGAGATTACAAGGAAAAAGACCTCTCATAGCTACATTTGTTGACTTTGGCTAAAACTAAACAGACACTATCTGAAGAAAGAGAACGTTTTAAATCGAAGGCTTGACTGGAGGTGGTGGATTTGGCCTAAAACAGCTGGTTCCCTTTTATACTTTGGATTTTGGTCTAAGACTGTGAGCTGTAAAATGAGTACATCAAACATTACCAGACTTATGAAGAAAACCTCTTCTGCACCCTCTGTGGGACAATCTAGCCCAACAACCCAGGGATCTATTGAAACAATGTTACAACGTGAGAAAGTAAATACTGCCCAAAATGAAATGCAAGCCTCATTAAAACTGATTCAAGAGATGATGCAAAAAAATCATGAAGAGACACAAAGTAAACTTGAGAAAGTAAGCCAAGAAATCCTGGATATAAAGGCACAATTTGAAGCTCAAAACCAAATGATAATTAAAAATGAACAAAGAATTCAGAACATGGAAAATAAATCAGAGGATATTGATAAAAAGATGGAAAGGTTATTACAAGAAAATGAAAAATTAGAACAAGCAAATCAAGACCTAGAGGGGACAGTCAAGATCTTGGAGATGCAGAAAGCGGAACACTATTTGAGATTCCAAAATATCCCTGAGGACAGAGAAGAAAACATAGCAGCTGTGATTATCGAGCTTCTGGCAGAGGCTTTAAAGGCAGATAGAGGAGAAATTCAAATGGAGGTCGATGAAATATTCCGCATGAACTCAAGCTATGCAAGGAAAAATAGACTACCAAGAGAAGTACATGTAAGGTTTATAAAGAAAACAACAAGGGCTGAAGTACTGAGAAAAGTGAGAGACGAGCCATTACAATATAAAAATAAAGAAATTGTGGTTTTAAAGCAGATACCCAAAAGAGTAAGAGATACTCGAAGACATTACCATTTTTTAACTACAAAGCCGATTGCCAAAGGCATAAACGTCAGATGGCTAATGCCGGAAGGCATTTTAATAAACTGGAACAACACAAGATATCGACTGGATTCAGTCTGGAAAGCAGAGGACTTCGAAGTAAGGAATAGAGCAATTTTGGATGAAGGAGCGCAAGAACGACAAGGGGAAAGTGAGGAACGGAAGCAAACGGAAGAGACAATTCAAGCAGCAACTGCACAAACAGGAGAACAGAAAGAGAAAGACTAACAAGAGGGCGAAGGTGAAGGAACTGCCAGAGAACAGAGGATTACGAGAGCGACTAGACCTAAATATAAATAATGGAAATGGAAATGGAGAAAGAAAATGGAATCTTTTCAGTAAATGTAAATGGACTAAACTCCCCATCAAAAAGAAACAAAATTTTCAGGAAATTACAGAAATTGAATATAGACATAATTTGTTTGCAAGAGACACACATAAAAGAACAGCATCATAAATTATTGGAATATTCAAAAATTGGCAAGCTTTATTATGCATCAGCACACCAGAGAAAAAGAGGGGTCGCTGTATATATTAAAGAGACAATAGATTCTAAATTAGTGTATTCAGATGAAGAAGGAAGAATTGTAATGGTAGAAATATATCTACATCAAAAACAAACATTGTTAGTGGCAATTTATGCACCAAATAACAATGAAGAAGAATTTTATCAAAGCCTACATAGAAAAATAATAGAAATGGAGTACCAAAATGTTTGCTTAGTAGGAGATTTCAATGCGATACTAGATGGAACAATTGATTATAAAAGCAATAAAACAGGAAAAACCGGAAGAAGAAGACTACCTAGGACATTCTTTGATATGGCAGAGGAAATTGGAATACAAGATGTCTGGAGGGAAATTAACCCACAAAAATTACAATATACCTTTTACTCAAACAGCCAACAATCCTGGTCAAGAATTGACATGATTTGGATGATATACAGGGATATACAGGAAATTGAGATAGAAATAGGCACATGGGCAGACCATAACCCTCTAAAAGTCACATGGAGAGGAATACAAAAAAAACCAAGATGGACGTTAAATCAATATATACTAAAAGAAAAAGAATTTATAGAGTTAGTGAAAAAAGAAATGGAATTTTTCTTTAAAGAAAACAAAGAAGAAGATAAAACACTACAAAACTTATGGGATACAGCTAAAGCATACTTTAGAGGCATAGCTATAACGTATACGGCAAAGAAAAATAAACAGAGAAGACAGCAATATGTATTACTAAAAGAAAAATTTGGAAAGTTAGAAACAGAATTACAAAAAAATCCACAGAAAAAGACTTTGAAAAGAGAAATGGAAATAATAAAACATAAATTAAATCTGTTGGATTCAGAAAAAGTGGCAGAACAGATAAAGAGAGCAAAACAGAATTTCTTTGAAAATGCCACTAAACCAGGAAGATGGTTAGCTTATAAACTTAAAAAGCAGAAAGAGAAAAAAACGATACACAATTTAGTAGATGGGAAAGGCTATCTACAATTCAAAAATGAAGAAATAAAAAAGATAATTAAGGAATACTACAAGGAATTGTATGATAAAGAGGAAACTTCAAGAGAGAGAATTGTTCAATATCTAGAAGAAAGTAAGCTTCCAAAAATTCCAGACATTTAAAACTATGTTAGAAGAAAGGATTACAATGATGGAAATATCAGAGGCCATAAAAAGACAAAAAAATGGGAAAACACCGGGTCCGGATGGGCTCCCGGCGGAGCTATATAAAAATCTACAAGACATACTAAGCGAACCGCTGAAAGATGTTTGTAATGGACTTTTGTTAGAGGCTAAACTTCCAGCTACATGGATGGAAGCAAATATTACTCTAATACCAAAAAAGATTCAGATTTGACGCACATAAAGAATTATAGACCGAGTTCGCTGCTTAATGTGGATTATAATTTTTTTACTTCAATAATGACAGAGAGACTGAAAAAATACTTAGTTGAATTTATACATCCAGATCAAAACGGCTTCTTACCAAAGAGACAAATTAAAAACAACTTAAGAGTGATAATGGACATATTAGAATATTATGAACTACATCCAGGGAAACAATTGGCACTAATATTTTTAGACGCCCAAAAGGCATTTGACAATGTTTCCTGGCAATTTATGACTCAGCAACTACAAATAATGGACTTTGGACAGAACTTTATAAATATGATAAAAACAATTAAACAAACAAACAGCGAAAGTGATCGTGAATGGAGATTATACTGAGAACTTTGAGATAAGAAAAGGTACAAGGCAAGGATGTCCACTATCTCCATTGTTATTCATTTTCACTCTGGAAGTCTTAAATAGAAATATCAGACAAGATATAGAAATTAAAGGACTGGAAATAAAAGGCGAAACATATAAACTACAAGCATTTGCTGATGATTTGGTATTTATCTTAGAAGAACCTTTGGAGATGATTCCTAAATTATGGGGAAAGATAGTACAGTATGGAGAAATGGCAGGATTAAAAATAAACAGAGAAAAAACCAAGGTAATAGTTAAAAATCTTACAGATAAACAGAAAAAGCAAATCTCAGAAAAAACAGAGGTACAGATAGTGAAAAAGGTTAAATATTTGGGCGTATATCTATCGGCCAAATGCTCAACAATAAAAGAAGATAATTATATAAAATTATTGAAATAAATAAAGCTGGACTTGGAAAGATGGAAGAATTTGCAATTGTCAATATTAGGAAGAATTGCTACAGTAAAAATGAATATTTTGCCGAAGATGTTATTTTTATTTCAAACAAAATTCTTCCAAGATTTAAACTTGTTAATTTTGAACTTTGTCTGGCAAGGAAAGAAAGCTAGAATTAAGATGAAAATGTTACAAGACGCTAAGGAAAATGGAGGTTTTGGGCTACCGGAGTGGGTTTTGTATTACCAAGCATCTGTTTTAACATGGGTGAAAGAATGGATAACTCTTAGAAATAAAAGGTTGTTATATTTGGAGGGACATGACTTACAATTGGGATGGCACGCTTTCTTATGGTATGGGAAAAACAGAGCTCATAAATATTTGCAAAATCACTATATAAGAAATGCTTTGTTAATAGTATGGGAAAAAATTAAAGCTAAAATATATTTAAAAATTCCAGGCTGGCTATCAATGATGGAAGCATTTGTACATCCAAACTTGGTAGACTTTGAAAAAATTTGGACATATAGAGATATTCTAAATATTGATGGGAAGTTAAAATCTAAACAAGAACTGGAAAATCAGGGTTTCAACCTGTCGTGGTGGGCACATTTACAGATGCAAAATAGATATGAAAAAGACGTAAAACTGTATGGATTTTATAAAGATCAAACTGTATTTGATAAGATTTTGTTAACCTCAGATGAGAAATTAATTAAGACAATGTATAATTTTTTGTTAATTCTTGAAATGGAAAGTGAACAAGTTAAAGAAACAATGATAAGATGGGCGAAAAACTTTGGTTATAATATAGAACTAGAAAAGTGGCAAAAGCTATGGGAGAGAAATTATAAATTAACAATGTCAACTTCGTATAAAGAAAATTTATATAAAATGTTTTATAGATGGCACTTGCCACCAGCAAGATTAGCAAAAATGTTTAAAAATATGTCAGATAGATGCTGGAAGTGTAAGCATAACTCAGGCACATACTATCATGTCTGGTGGACATGTGGCAAAGCAAAGGCTTATTGGAAAAAGATACATGCTTGGTTAGAAAAAATATTAGGAGAACTTGTTCATTTTAAACCTGAACTTTTCTTATTAGGTATAATGCCAGAAAAGATTAACAAACAAAGCCTATATTTGATTTTACACGTCACTACAGCAGCAAGAATAATCTTTGCGCAATATTGGAAAAATGAAGGACTACCACCAGAAGAAGAAATAATCAGAAAAATACTGGAATGTGCAGAGATGGACAGATTAACTATGAGATTGAAAGATAAAGAAGAAACAGAATATTATCAAACTTGGGATCTATTTTATCAATGGCTAGAGGAAAGAATGAAGGATTAGGAATTGAATATGTATTAGCATTGTTATACTCAGACAGCACGTTGGTTGAAAAATTAATATATGTATGTAAGAGAAAATTAATAAAAGATTTATAAAAAAAAAGATTTTTGAAAACAGGACACATAGTGACTTAATAAGATGACTTTTATAAATACAATTGAAACATAAGCCGACCAGAAAAGATGTTATATATGGATGTTATTGTTATTTGTACAAACACAAAAAAATGTTTATATCCAACCTTATGTAGCGTTACCCCCTCAGAGGGCGCCAAAGCCCAGGCCCTCCCAGCCCCGCTCCCCTCCATTGCGCTCTGCAGCTGCACTCACAAGGTGTTAGTGAAGTGTCTTTTCTAGCAGAAGCTCATGTGAAGTGAGGAGGTGGCAGGCTCTCGTCATCAAAGGGGGGTCTTTCAGGAACAAAGATGACCAGCCCCTAGCCCTGATAGTCAATGCGTGACGGTGTTTAACAGCCCCAGGCAGTCATAGCAGCAATAGTCAATAATTTCACAGCGACCGTTTGGAAACAAGTGGGGTGGGAAAACCCCCGGCTCCAGGCAGCGATAGGAACACGAACGAAGGTAGTCAGCGTTCTGCAGTAACAGCTCGCCCCACAAGGGCAACTCCCCATAATGTCTATAACTTGCACAAGTACCAATAATCAAAGTTCAGATGGCCGCTAGTCTCCAAAGCAGTAACGACCAGCCTCTCCTTCTCTTCTGTCGTCGCTCGCAGTCTCAGGTCTCGTCAGTGTCAAAACCCCTCCCCCCTTTCCTTTATTGTTAAAATCTGAATTTAGCAACCCCAGCAACGTTCTCTCTCCTCACTCTCTCTCTTGCCTCCGCTCGGGATATCCCCCCCCTTCGAAAGAAAGCAGTAAAATTCCACCTTCTCACTCTCTCTCACTCTCTCCTTCCCTCTCCTTCACAGAAAGGGATCAGCTAAAACCTCAAATCCCTCTTTGACTTCACCTGGTCTCTCTCCGACAACAGCCACAGCAACCACCCCCACCCCCTTTCTTTCCTACTTTTTCTTTCCTTCCGCCCGATCTACGCCCGCTGCGCCCAAAACCGGCAGCAGCTGTCCGAGCTTCCCTCTCCCCGGGCAGGCTCCTGCAAAGCCTTTCAGCCAGCCCCACTACACACTCCCCCCACCTAAGCAGTTTCTTTGGTCCCCCAAAGAATAGGGAACTTTCTGCTACACATCTATATTATCCGGGAGCGAATCAACCTTCATTACACAGTAAGCATCACTCTCTCTCTATGCTATGGCCCGGGGCATCATATGTTAATCTCTTCACTGGGTATATCACCCGCCTTGGTCTCTGCACTTTAGGCTTGGCAATATCATGGGTGCCGTCCCCTCGTAACTCCCCACCCCCAGAAGTACCCGGGACTGGCGACTCCTCCTCTAATTCGGGTGATCGCGGACCATGTGAAGTAACCCGATCCATCTCTAACGGCTCCCCTAACTCTGTGATCTCTGGGGTCAATGACCCCTCCTGTCCCAATAATCCCCCAGGCTGATCCCCTACCTCAAATCTTTGAGGAGTCCTCTCCCCTTCACAAGCTCTAGGCATGGGTTCCGAAATGTCAGGCCCAGACTGTCCTAATTCCACCTCACTACCCACAGTGGGGTGTGTGATCCCAATATCCCCCGATGACCACAACCAACCTATACAACTCTCTTCTTCTTCAGAGTCTTCCGTTTCCCTTCCTACAGACAGATCGGGTTTCGCCCTAGTTCCTAACCTTCTTCCCACTATATGGGGCTCAGTTGCGATGACTGGCTGGGTGACTCATAGTGCCTCGTTCAAGGGCAATAGATGGTTCCGATGCCACACTTTCAAAGGCCCTGAACTTCCCTCTGGTCGTATCCGATACACTGATAGTCCCGGCAGCTTCTCATTAACAACATACAACTGGGGACACCACCGAGCTGCCAGTTTGTGCTTCCCAGAGGGACCCAAATTCCTTAATAGCACCCGATCACCAGACTGCAAATCCTGAACTCTTACTTTCAAATCATAGTTCCTCTTATTTCACCGTTCCCGAACCCCTGCGACCTCTGCGGCCTTTTCATAAGCCCCCTTCAAATTCTTCCTCAATCTATCTACATAATTACGATGTGACCTAACTGAGGTCTCATCCATTGAGGTGCCAAAGACTATGTCTACCAGCAGGCGGGTTTCCCTACCAAACATCAACCAATACGGGGAATACCCGGTGGCATCATTCCTCGTGCTATTATGCGCATGCACGATGGTAGAAATATGTTGCGTCCAGTGTTGCTTCTGTTCTTCAGTGAGTGTCCCCAACATATCCAAAAGAGTACGATTAAACCTCTCAGGCTGCGGATCTCCTTGTGGATGATACGGGGTGGTACAGGACTTCCGAATGCCCAGTAAGCCCAGTAGTTGCTTAACAAGCCTGCTTTCAAAGTCCCTCCCTTGGTCGGAATGTATGTGCTGAGGCAGCCCATAATGTACAAAAAACTTCTCCACCAATACTTTGGCTACTGTAACAGTGTGCTGATCTTTTGTCGGGAAGACCTGAGCATAACGGGTAAAATGATCAGTCATGAACAATACGTTTCCTCGCCCACTTACATCCGGTTCTAGGCAAAGAAAATCAATGCAAACCAAATCCAAGGGCCCGTAATTTTGCAAATGGCCCATCGGCGCAGTCCTTGAAGGTAGGGTTTTTCTCTGAACGCAATGCAGACAAGATCTACAATAGTCCCCGACTTCCGTCTTCATGCAGGGCCAGTAGAATCAATCCATTACTAACTTAAAAGTCTTTTCCGGCCCCAAATGCCCATGCTCGTCGTGTAGCGCAATCAACTCTGCTTCTCTGTGTTTCTCCGGAAGCAAAAGCCACCTTTCTTCAGGCCCATCCGAAGGGCCCCTCCGATAAACCACTCCATCGCGAAGCTGTAAGCGATCCCACTCCTTATATAGCACTCGGGTTCCTCTCGGCGAATCGGCAAGTAGAACCTCCCGCTGACCACTTCTCAAAGCTCTTTCGACCAGGCCACAGAGGGGATCTTCCGCCTGGTCCCTCCTCAGATCTTTCTTAGTCAGGGCAAACCTACCCTCCCCTCTGACCTGAATGGGATTACAGTATAATTTGGGAACACCTGCAGTAGTAACCCCCACCGATTCAGCCCCAATTGCTCCCCTAGCTCGATGCTCAACCCCTCGATACAGCGCTTGAATGCCATCAAGGGGCAATTGTATCCACTCTCTGACACCTGCCCCTGAATCCTGGGGCCTCCTTGACAAAGCATCTGCATCCGTGTTCCTCACACCTGGGCGATATCTCAAACTGAACCTAAATCCAGAAAGGGCGGCCAACCATCGATGCCCCGTGGCATCAAGTTTAGCGGTTGTGAGCAAGTACGTGAGTGGATTATTATCTGTCTTAACCTCAAACTCTGCCCCATACAAATAATCTTTCAACTAATCCAGAACCGCCCACTTGAGTGCCAAAAATTCCAGCTTATGAGTGGGATAATTCTTTTCCCCGGGGGTTAAGCCCCTTGTCATGCCTGCGTCCGAGCCTGAATCCGAGGAGGACATGGAGTTGGAGCAGGACTCTGTTGAGGCCCAGGAGGGGGTGTCTGCGGCTTTGGAGGACTGTGGGGAGGAGCAGGCTGAGGCAGGCCAGGGCCCTTCAGGTTTGGAACAGGGGAGGCAGAGTTCAGGCGAGGAGCAAGCCCCCCCACCTGATCCTAGTGCAAGGAGAGCAGAGAGGAGGAGGGAACAACGTAGGCAGGCTCAATTGCTCGGGAGGAGAGCATCCCGCCCCACTCCACAAGGCACACATGGGGATTAAGATTTAAGGAGACGCTGTGGGGTGGGGCATTTGCCGGGAACAAACGTGGTATCTTGGGACAGTTGTGAATTGTGCTCTTGTCTTTGTTTAACCTGGACACCTTGAATACCGGACCGGCTGGTTTCCTGCTTTACGACCACAGACTGCATTTCTGAGTCTCTCCTTGCAGACTGCAGGCAAGCTGAGATTTAAAAGGACTCATTATGTTTCTGTTTTGTTTTCTTGTTATCTGTCTGGCCTTGAGGACATTGTATACTTCTCCGGCTGTATTGAAATTGCCTTTAGCCAGAGGCAGCTGAAAGGAACGTGTGTGTGTGCTTTGGTTGAAGGCTTGCCAGCATATGTGGGAGCTTTTGGGGAACATTGGCAGTTATTAAAGCACTGTTTCTCTTGCCAGCCGACTGCTTTGCCTCTGTGCGGGGCCCTGGGTCATCACACCCCTGCTGATATATGCAACAGGCTTCAACTGTTGATCATGTTCCTGACATAACACCCCCCCAAGGCCATCCCGACTGGTGTCCACATGTAACTCATACGGTCGATTAGGGTCGGCATAAGCCAGGACTGGGGTGTTCGTAAGCCTCCACTTCAATTGGTCAAAAGCTTGCTCCCTCACTGGGGCCCTTGACAGTTTCCCGACTGCACTGGGTTCCCTGATCTTCTGTATGGTTTTGTACATGCACACTTATAATGCCCCACACCCCCACAATTGTAACAGACCACTGGTCTCATTGAATTATTAACCATAGTACCAATAATCAAAGTTCGGATGGCCGCTAGTCTCCAAAGCAGTAACGACCAGCCTCTCCTTCTCTTCTGTCATCGCTCGCAGTCTCAGGTCTCGTCAGTGTCAAAACCCCTCCCCCCTTTCCTTTATTGTTAAAATCTGAATTTAGCAACCCCAGCAACTTTCTATCTCCTCACTCTCTCTCTTGCCTCCGCTCGGGATATCCCCCCCTGCGAAAGAAAGCAGTAATATTCCACCTTCTCGCTCTCTCTCACTCTCTCCTTCCCTCTCCTTCACAGAAAGGGATCAGCTAAAACCTCAAATCCCTCTTCGACTTCACCTGGTCTCTCTCCGACAACAGCCACAGCCACAGCAACCACCCCCACCCCCTTTCTTTCCTCCTTTTTCTTTCCTTCCGCCCGATCCCCGCCCACCGCACCCAAAACCAGCAGCAGCAGCAGATAATAATGATCATGATCATGATAATAATAACAATAATAATAACAATAATAATAATAATAACAACAACAATAATAATAATAATAATAATAATAATAATAATAATAATAATAATAATAATAATAATAATAATAATAATAATAATAATAATAATAATAATAATAATAATAAAGTTGGAAGGGACCTTGGAGGTCATCTAGTCCAACCCCCTGCTCAGGCAGGAAACCCTATACCATTTCGGACAAATGGCTGTCCAGTCTCTTCTTATCAATATCAGCCAGTTACGAATCCATCTGGTGGTGATGCTGTCTAACCCACATTTTTCTATCTTATCAAGTAGTAGGTTGTGATCTACTTTATCAAATGCCTTACTGAAGTCCAAGTAAATTATATCCACAGCATTCCTCTGATCCACTAATTTTGTCACTTGGTCAAAGAATGCAATAAGATTTGTCTGGCATGATCTTTTTTTGACAAACCCATGTTGGCTTTTAGTAATGACTTTGTTTGCCTCTAGGTGTTCGCTGATTCGTTGTTTGATTATCTTTTCCAGAATCTTCCCAGGTATTAAGGTCAGGCTGATAGGCCTGTAATTTCCTGGATCCGTTTTTTTTCCTTTTTTGTAGATGGGAACTACATCAGCTCTTTTCCAGTCCTTCGGTAGTTCCCCAGTGCTCCAGGATCTTTGAAAAATATAGTTCAGTGGTTCTGAGATCACACCTGCCAGTTCCTTGAGAACCTTGGGGTGTAATCCATCTGGTCCTGGTGATTTGAACTCGTCTAGGCTGGACAGGTGCTCACTTACCATTTTCTTGCCTATCTTAACTTGTGTTTCTATTCTGTTTTTTATGGCACTATTTTTAATAGGTTGGACTGTTTTTTCCCTTTGTGTAAAGACAGATGCAAAAAACGAGTTAAATAGTTCTGCTTTCTCCCTGTTGTTTGTCACCTTCTTGCCACTTTCCCCCACTAACGGACCAATCATTTCCTTCACTTTTTTCTTGTTTTTTACATGTTGAAAGAAGTTTTTGTTATTTTTGACTTTGGTCGCAAGCCTTAGTTCATTTTGAGCCTTAGCTTTCCTCACTTCATCTTTGCAGGCTCGGGCTATTTGTTGATATTCTGACTTAGTTATGTGCCCCTCTTTCCACTTTTTATACTTGTCCTTTTTATCTTTCAATTTATCAGAGAGTTCTTTATGCAGCCATGCTGGTTTCTTTTGAGAGCTGTTATTTTTCTTCTTTGTTGGTATTGTGCTAAACTGGGCTTTTATTATCTGACTTTTCAAAATTTCCCAAGCTTCTTGAGTTGTTTTCCCCTTGAGGATTCTCATCCATGGAATCCTTCCCAAGCCCTCTCTAAGTTTATTGAAATTAGCTCTCTTACGAAGAAAGTATTAGCGAAGACAAAATATTACAATGTCTCCAGAAAGCCAACCTACCAAAGGTCCCGGAAGAAGTCCAAAATATCTTAAACAAGGATATAACACTCCAAGAAATCACAGAGGCAATTAAAAAGCAAAAAAGCAACAAGACGCCAGGTCCAGATGGACTACCACCTGAAATATATAAGAACTTTCAAGAATTTTTAGGTCTAATCTTACTAGATGTATTCAATGAAGTGTTAAAAAAAGCAAAGATTCTGACCTCATGGGAAGAAGCAATTATTACATTAATACCCAAGGAAAATTCTGATTTGACACTTATCCAAAACTATAGGCCCATATCATTACTTAATTTGGACTATAAAATTTTTATGGCGATAATGGCAGAAAGATTGAAAAGGTTTTTGGCTGAATTTATCCATCCTGATCAAAATGGTTTTTTGCCTAGGTGGCAGATAAGATATAATGTCAGGATTATACTAGACATGTTGGAATACTATGAGACCCACAATGAAAAACATATGGCGCTTGTCTTTGTCGATGCACAGAAAGCATTCGACAATGTTAAATGGGATTTCATGTTGAATCAGTTAAAACATATGGAATTTGGCAAAAAGTTTATAAACATGTTCAAAGCAATTTATTCGAAACAGGAAGCAAAAGTAGTAATAAACGGAGAAACTACCAAAAGTTTTCAAATACAAAAAGGCACAAGACAAGGCTGCCCATTATCACCATTACTATTTGTCCTCTCTCTAGAAGTCTTGACTAGAATAATTCGGAAAGAAGAACAAATTAAAGGTTTAGAAACCAAAAAGGAAATATTTACGTTACAGGCCTATGCAGACGATTTGGTTTTTATCATGGAAGAGCCCTTGAAGTCTGGTGTGAGGTTGTTGGAAGTATTGGGAGAATATGGAGAAGTAGCAGGTTTAAAGATTAATAAAGAAAAAACTAAAATGTTAGTTAAGAACATGATGAAACTACAAGAAACCGAGCTAGTTGGGAAATTACATATTCAGATAACAAAGAAGGTGAGATATTTAGGGATTCAATTGACGGCAAGATGTGTTACACTCAAAGGAGATAATTACGATAAATTAGTTGATCAAATTAAAACAGATTTAGACAGATGGGAAAATTTGCAGCTCTCCTTTATGGGAAAAATTGCAATAATAAAGATGAATGTACTACCTAAATTACTCTTTTTATTTCAATGTATACCAATCAGATTAGGAAAGGAGTTCTTTGGAAATTTAAATAAAATTATATCTAAATTTATTTGGCAAGGGAGAAAATCGAGAATTAAATTTAAACTCTTACAGGACTCTAAGGAAAGAGGTGGATTCAGCCTTCCAGATTGGGAAAAATATTATCAAGCAGCCACGCTCACCTGGGCAAAAGAGTGGATACATTTGAGAAATAGGAGATTATTAGCCTTAGAAGGCCATGATATGCAGATAGGGTGGCACGCAATTCTTTGGGAAAGAAAGCACAAGGCTCATCAATACTTCCAGAAACATTACATCAGACGGGCACTATTAGATGTATGGGTTAGAATAAAAAAACGCAATTATATGGAAATCCCTAATTGGGTATCCACACTGGAGATATTCATACACCCAAATTTTATGAAATTAGGAAAGGTGACCACATACAAAGACATCTTAGACGAAGGAGGAGAATTAAAATCGAGGAAAAAGTTATTAGAAGAAGGGATAGAACTTGAATGGTGGGCGTACCTCCAAATTCAATCGCGATATATGAAGGATAAAAAAGAATGGGGAATAAAACTAGAACATACAGAATTAGATAAAATTTTATTAGGAACGGAGGAAAAAGAGATAAAAAGGATATATCAATATTTATTGGAACAGGACATGTTGAAAGAGCAAGTAAAAGACACAATGTTAATTTGGAATAAAAATTTTGGTTATGGTATTGATTTAGATCAGGGCTTTTCAACCTTTTCACCCATTGTACCACTTTTAGGATATGGCAACATCTGAGTACCACCAGTCGCCTAGCAAGGTGTCAAAAACTTGATGACCCCCCCCCCCAAAAAAGGAAAAAAGTGATAAAGTACAGGTAGTCCTCGACTTACAACAGTTTGCTTAGTGACTGTTCGAAGTTACAATGGCACTGAAAAAAGTGCCCCTCAAGCCACAGCCGAGCAAGACACCTGCCTGCCCGCCCGGCGGCGTTCTTCCTCCTGTCCAAGGTTTTCATTGTTGTGAGCATTTCTGTTCAGGATTGGCAGTGGGGGTGGGGTGGGGGGTGTTTGGTTTTTATTCCCCCCGTCTGCTGGGTGGTTGCAGCAGGTTTTGGTCACTTCACATGACCCTGGGACACTGTGACCATCATAAATATGAATCAGTTGCCAAGCATCTGAATGTAAATCACAAGACCCTGGAGATGCTGCAACATTCCAGCTGATCGGCGCTTCTTCTGGGCTCAGCAGAAGCGCCAGGATCAGTGCTGCTTTCCAGCTGGAGCCTGGCGCTGATCCTGGCGCTTCCACTGAGCCCTGACAGCTCCGAAGAAGCTCCGATCAGCTGGAAAGAGGCACTGATCCTGGTGCTTCCGCTGAGCCCTGACAGCCTTGCAGCTCCAGCCATCTCTTGCTCAGGCTTGTGCGGTGCTGCCACCAGTTCAGCTCATTCCCCTCCCCTGCTACCACTTTTCTAGGATGGTCGTGTACCACCTGCCAGGTGCCAATGTACCACAGGTGGTACCCGTACCACTGGTTGAAAAGCCCTGATTTAGATAACTGGCAAGAATTATGGGAAAGGAATAGGAAGCTCACATTAGCTACTGCGTACAAAGAAAACCTATATAAGATGTTCTATAGGTGGCACCTTCCCCCTGTGAGATTAGCTAAAATGGACAAAAAGATCTCACCAAAATGGTGGAAATGCAAAAAATCGCTAGGGACCTACTACCATATGTGTTGGGAATGTTCAAAAGCACAAAACTTTTGGCATTTGATAAAACAGTGGTTAGAAGAGATACTAATGCAGAACATCGAGTTAAAGCCAGAACTCTTTCTGCTGGGTATTTCTAAGGATAAATACAATAAAGGATCCCTATACCTATTACTACACATGCTAACAGCAGCAAGATTAGTCTTTGCACAGAGATGGAAAGATAATGAGACACCCTCAGAAGAAGAGGTAATAAATAAGATTTTATCCTGTGCTGAAATGGATAGGTTGACGTTAGAACTCAAGGATAAGAGTGAAACAGATTATGATGAAATCTGGAACAAATTGTATAATTGGTTGGGGACAAATAGATGGAAAAACTCTCTGATTCAGCAAAACACATTGATCAAGAAAGATACTGATCAAAGGAAAAATATTAAAATATTAAAGTGAAAATTAAGAATATAGATGATGGGATCTACCAGAGAGAATATTTTTTTTAAAAAAAGAAACATTTGTTTGAATATGTGGATTATGAATTATAGAAATCAATTGTCAATTATTTTTCTTTACAAATGTAAACCCAGCAAACACACTGTTAACCAACTATTATGTGATTTATGTTTTAAAAATCAATAAAACCTATATATATATATAAAGAAATTAGCTCTCTTAAAGTCCAAGACTCTAGTTTGACTGTGTTCTATTGCTTGTGCTTCCATAATGTTGAATTCCAATATTGCATGATCACTTCCTCCCAAGGTTCCTGTGGCTTCAACACCTTCTATCATTTCATCCAAAATGGCTAATCCCCTAGTTCCCTTCTCTACTTTTTGGGAGACAAAGTTGTCTGCTAGGTTTGTCAGGAATCTGTTTGATCTTCCACTTGGTGCAGAGTTTGTCTCCCAATTGATGTCAGGGTAGTTAAAGTCCCCCATTACTATTGTGATGTGCTTCCTACATACCTTAGTTAGCTGACTAGCAAAAAGTTCATCTATTTCCTCTGTTTGGCTGGGTGGCCTATAGTATACACCTATGGCAATGTCATTCCCCCCCCCTTTTTTTTTTGTAAGAAGTTTTATTAGTTTTTCATTTTTACATCGAAATGTTTAGGAAGCAGCATGGTGGTTGGGTAATTAATGGTTCAATAACAAAATCTTTCATATATATCTCAGGTTACATCATTAAAGGTTCCCTCTCTATTTCCCTTAATTATTATATCAAATTCAAGTTAAAACATTGCTAATTATAGCTCCATCAATCAATACATTTGTCAATATAATTTTAGATATACATATCCAAGTCTTGTTTTGAGTTTTACCTAATTTCAATTAACATATTCCAATTTAGGCTTTAATATCCATAATATTTAGACTTCGGGTAACCCAGAATTTCCTAATTTCATTACAGAGTAGTTATCGTAACTAGGATACACCTATTATTCAGTTAGTTACATTCTTATTTTATTTCACAAGTATATTCTATTTCTCATCCTAATACCTCATCATTTACTAATAAGATGTCTTTTGTAGTCACAAACCAACTTCCATATTACAATTCAAAGCTATAATCTAATAGCTAATTTTCATTTCCCTTATAAATCTAAGTCCTAAATGTTAAATCAATCAATATCTTTAAGAATCTCCTTAACCCATTAAGTAGAATCTTAAGCTCTTCCATTATCAGTCAAAAGGAAGAGAAGGAAATCCCATTTTTAAATCTAACTCTGGCTTTCTTTTTGTGCCAAGCAGGCCTCCATGCCAGTGCCTTTAAATCTTCAAATGTGTCTCCCTTCATTCCCACACGTATTGTTTGAATCAAGGGAGAACATCCAGTTATTAGCTTTTCAAAGGAACTGGCCCCTTTGTAATCATTAGGTTGTTGCCCTAATAGTTCAAGTCTCCATGTTTGATTTAAGATATTTGTCATCGGTTCAGTCTGGCTTCTGGTTCCGGATCGCGGTGCTGGCGGATGTATGGGGAGAGCGCTCTCTCTGCCGCCCGGTTTCCCTTCGTCGGGCGACCCTGAAAAGGGTCGTAAGTCGCCCTGGAGGGACGATGACCGTGAGGAGGACCCTCGACAGATTGCAGAAGGGCAGCAGCCCTTCCATTTGATCCGAGGCAGCTCCTTTGGACCGTCGGAGAAAAGATCGGCCATTAACATGGCCGATCACTAAGCCGTGCCAGCCAAAAGCCAAAATTACTACCAAGCACAACGAAAGCACCGCGGAGGATTTGGGTGAGACCTTACCTTACCTTTCCTATATCCCAATTATTTACCTGTGAAAGCCTTTTTGAAATCTCTTCCCCGCTTTTAACATAGCGGTGTCTGCCTACTCTGGGAAATGTAAAGCTTTGAAAAGAAAAGATCAACTAATCTAAACAACTAAATAACTGGACTTATACTTTTTGGACATTTGGGGTTCCTAGTGTTACAGGGACCTATTACCCTATCTACTTTTTAAATTGGAAAAAAAATTGTTTTCAACTGGATAAAAGCCTAACTGGTGTCTGGAAAAAGATTTTATATGCTAGTGGGGACATCTTGTGGCAAAGCCTGGTACAGCAAGTGAATTTCTTTGACTGTGAGGCTTGCTTATTCCCTAGATTTGTCCTTCAAACTATCTAAAAAAGATAAGAATTTGAAACAGCTGGCTGGTGGAAACAACTTTTAGGAATAGTGGAGGTGAACACTTGCTGACTTTTACTAAACATAGCCTCCACTAAAGGACTATCTTTAATCACCACAGAAATAGAGGAATCCTACCCACAACTTGACTATAAACTCATACTTCAAAAAATCCTTGAAGCCACTGAGCTAATGAATTCTAGAGTGAAAGATAAATATGTCACCTCAAAATTACAAATTGAAGTCCAGACTCCAACTGATGAACTTTCAATCCAAAAAACAACAGAAGAGGAACAAATTAACATCAAAGAGGATCCTATACAACAACAACCACAATTTACTGAGAATTTTGACACTCAAACCTTGATTTCAACTAAAGAACCTGCAATTCAAAAAACAACAGAAACTGAAGAAAGCAACACTAAGATGGAGGACGCTAAACATCAACAAATACAACATATTAAGAACTTAGATCAAACAACAACTATAACACCGGATATGACCTTTTATTTTCACCAGATGAAATTTCCCCCCCTTTTATATTGACCCAAATGCATTCAAGACAGTTTTCATCATTGTTGTGCTCTATTTCTGTAGATATGTAGTTATTTCTTATATATAGAGCAACTCCACCTCCTCTTTTATTTGGTCTGTTTCTTTTAAATAATTTAAATCCCTCTAGCTGTGTGTTCCATTTGTGGGTTTCATCCCACCAGAACTTCTGGAGGCAAGTTGTTCCACTGATTAATTGTTCTGTCAAGAAATTTCTTCTTAGTTATAGCTTGCTTATCTTCTTGATTAGTTTCCATCCATTGCTTCTTGTCTTAAATTGATCAAAGGTATGGCTATCACAACTATTAGAAATCTTTTATCCATTCCCCTCTAGCAGCTCTCTGAATTGCCGGCAAACCTCAGAATGAACATACAGTCCTAACACTTAGACTAGCACCTCACTGGCTTCATCAAAGAAACAGGAATCCCCTCAAGATAAGGGAAGATGCCATATCCCCTCATAATAATCCACACCTAGGGAGAATCTTCCTTCCCCGACTTCACACATCCTCAGGGCAATATCCAATGCACATCTAAACTTACACCTCATGATCAAAGCCTAGGGCAGAAGCACCTCAATCTGCATATCTAAACATCAAAGTCTGCTTGTCGTTATATATACCTCTACTGGTAGACTCTTAACAATGTAGGCTACTTTCAACCATTGTACGTGGTTGAATGAATAAACTACTTCCAGCAGCTGACCATTTGTGTTTATTTTTGACCCGGCTCAGAAAATTGGACCAAGAAAACTCTTCTAACATTGAGGACTAGATGTAAAGGAGAGAAGCAACCTGGAATTAAGGAGAAACTTCCTAACAGTGAGAACAATTAACCAGCGGAATAACTTGCTGTCAGAAGTTGTGGGTGCTTCATCACTGGTGGTTTTTAAGAAGAGACTGGACAGCCACTTGTCTCTAATTGTACAGGGTCTCCTGCTTGAGCAGGGGGTTGGACTAAAACACCTCCAAGGTCCCTTCCAGCTCTATTCTGATTGATTGAGCAAATGGTTGCATCTCACTCTTCAAAGCCTTAAGTCTCAGTTCAGAGTATCTCTGCAGCAATTTGTTGTTCAATAGTTTTTCCCACAAATCGAAAAACATCATCTCCCAACAGTTGTCTTCTGACTGCATATAATGAGTCTATTCAGCAATCTCCATTAGCTTTCTTAAGAAGGTTCAGTCCATCACATTCTGTCTTCTCCACTGTGATTCAGCCTCCTCTAGAAAGTCTCCAATTCTCAAACAAAGCTCCTTTCAAATTTGTTAATAACAAATTAAATTCCAATCCACCCAATTGCAGATTGATTTTGGTGCTTTTACCTGAATCTGGGTGTCATCTTTAGGTTGATTTAAAACTGTTGTTAATTCATCAATTTTTCTTCAACCTTATTCTGGCTTTCTTCCTTTGCCAACTAGGCTTCCATATCAGTGCTTTTAGATCGTCAAATAGATCTCCCTCTATTATTATATATGTTATTTGAAATAAAGGAGACCATTTAATCACCATTTTTTTGGAAGGACTAGCCCATTTGTATTCGTTAGGTTGTCTCCCTTTTATTCCAATTCCCCATGCTTGCCCTGATATGTTTGTCTTCCATTCAATCTGTTCTTCTTCTTCCTCAAATTTCTTCTGATTTATATAGAAAGTCATTTCCATTTTCAGTGTTGTCACTTCCTTTTCTGGAATTTCCATCAGCTGTATTTGTTGGTCAATTGAGTCCTCTGTCTTAATATTTGATTGTCCCACTTCTTCTGTTATCTTCTGCATTGTTGGTTCTTTGGTTGTAGTCAAAGTTTGGGTTTGTGTATCTAAGCTGGCGTCTTGATCTTTTATGTTAGGTCTTATTTTATCACAAGCTGAAAGAATGGTTTCATGTATTGCTTTCAACATGGAAAGAATCTTTTCCTGGTCTTCATCCATCTCTTTCACATGTTTATAAATAGTCTTTCTAGTAGAAGTTGTTTGTTAAGCAAGATTTTATAGTCCAAGGTATTTCAAGATCTCAAATAGTGCCCAATATTCCTCAAATAAAGAGATAGGAAAGCAATTTCCCACATATAACTCTGAGAGTCAGTAAAGGTTTACATTCACAGCGGTTTTGGTAGCCGGCGGGACGGGTGGAAGAAGCTGCGGCTCCAGCTTCCCAGCCCGATTTCGCTTTGCCCAGCGACCCAAATAGGGTTGGAAAGTTGCCCTGGAGGGGCAACGAAGAAGGAGGGACACTTCAGGAGCCCAGATCAGATGGTGGTCGATCGAAGCGGACTGAAGAAACCCTCTGAAAGGATGGAGGAAAGGCTGCCGGGAGAGCCCAGGCAGCCCAAGTCGTCGCCAGCCGGAAGGAAAGCGAGGAGCCGTGGCACTCCGCCAAACAGCTGACTGTCAACAGCGTGCCGAGACTGGGTGAGCCAGTGCCTTTTTCCTTTTCCTGGTGGATTATAAAATGTTGACCCCCTGATGGGGAAGAGCTAAAAAGCAAAGACCCCCAGAAGGATTAATTTAAAAGCGGTGAGCAACTACGAAAGGGAAAAACTCTTAAAGAATATCAGACATTGATAAATGAGTGTATGAGGACATCTAGTGGCAAAAGAAGAAACGACAGTATAAATAAATATTAGAAAAACTCTTGGAAATATACGACCTTGAACAATAACACCTGCAGAAAACAAAGTGCCTTGGCGAGAGTAAGCGCTGCCCAAAATGAAATGCAGGCTTCATTAAAATTGATTCAAGAGATGATGCAAAAACACCATGAAGAGACACAAAGTAATTTTGAGAAATTAAGCGAAGAAATCTTGGATATAAAGACACAATTTGAAGCTCAACATCAAATGATCATTAAAAACGAATGAAGAATTCAGAAAATGGAAAATAAATCAGAGGATATTGATAAAAAAATGGAAAGGTTATTACAAGAAAATGAAAAATTAGAACAAGCCAATCAAAATTTAGAGGGGGCAGTTTCAATTTTGGAAATGGAAAAGGCGGAACACTATTTGAGATTTCAAAATATCCCTGAAGACAGAGAAGAAAACATAGCAGTTGTGATCATTGAGCTTTTGGCAGAAGCTTTGAAAGCAGATAGAGCAGAGATGCAAATGGAGATAGACAAAATATTTTGAATGAACTCAAGCTACGCAAGGAAAAATAAACTACCAAGAGAAGTACATGTAAGATTTATAAAGAAAACAACAAGAGATGAAGTACTGAGAAAAGTGAGAGATGAGCCATTACAATATAAAAACAAAGAAATCATGGTTTTAAAACAGATACCTAAGAGAGTAAGAGACCCTCGAAGACACTACCATTTTTTTAACTACAAAGCTGATCGCAAAAGGCATAAACTTTAGATGGTTAATGCCGGAAGGCATCTTAATAAACTGGAATAACACAAGATATCGACTGGATTCAATCTGGAAAGCAGAGGACTTCAAAGCAAGAAATCGAGCAATTCTAGATGAAGGAGTGCAACAACGACAAGAGGAGAGCAAGGAACAGGAACAAACGGAAGAGACAGCCCAAGGAGCAACTATACAAATAGGAGAAAGAGAGAGATGAACAAGAGGGTGAAGGTGAAGGAACTGCCAGAGAACAGAGGATTACGAGAGCGACTAGACCTAAATATAAATAATGGGAATGGGAATGGAGAAGGAAAATGGAATTTTTTCAGTGAATGTAAATGGACTAAACTCCCCATCAAAAAGAAACAATTTTTTTAGGAAACTACAGAAATTGAATATAGATATAATCTGTTTGCAAGAGACACATATAAAAAAACAACATCATAAATTATTGGAATATTCAAAAATTGGGAAACTTTATTATGCATCAGCACATCAGAAAAAAAGAGGTGTTGCTGTATATATCAAAGAGACAATAGATTCCAAAATGGTGTACTCAGATGAAGAAGGAAGAATTGTAATGGTAGAAATATATCTACACCAAAAACAAACATTATTAGTAGCAATTTATGCACCAAACAATAACCAAGAAGAATTCTATCAAAACCTATACAGAAAAATAATAGAAATGGAGTACCAAAATATTTGTCTAGTAGGAGACTTTAATGCATTAGTAGATGGAACAATTGATTATAAAAGCAGTAAAATAGGGAAAACCGGAAGAAGAAGATTACCTAGGACATTTTTTGAGATGACAGACAAAATTGGAATACAAGACGTCTGGAGGGAAATTAATCCAGAAAAATTACAATACACCTTTTATTCAAACAGCCAAAAATCCTGGTCAAGAATTGATATGATTTGGATGACACCTGAATTGAGGATGAATATACAGGAAATTGAGATAGAAATAGGTACATGGGCAGATCATAATCCGTTAAAAGTGACATGGAGAGGAATACAAAAAAGACCAAGATGGACTTTAAATCAATCTATGTTAAAAGAAAAAGAATTTATAGAATTAGCGAAAAAAGAAATGGAGCTCTTCTTTAAAGAAAATAAAGAAGAAGATACAACATTACAAAATGTATGGGATACAGCTAAAGCATACTTTAGAGGCATAGCTATAACATATACGGCAAAGAAAAATAAACAGAGAAGACAGCAATACGTACTATTAAAAGAAAAAATTGGGAAATTAGAATCAGAATTAAAGAAAAACCCGCAGAAAAAGACTTTGAAAAGAGAAATGGAAATAATAAAACATAAACTAAACTTGTTGGACTCAGAAAAAGTGGCAGAGCAGATAAAGAGAGCAAAACAGATTTTTTTTGAAAATGCAAATAAACCAGGAAGATGGTTAGCTGATAAACTTAAAAAACAGAAAGAGAAGAAAATGATATACAACTTGGTAGATGGAAAAGGCTGTCCACAATTTAAAAATGAAGAAATAAAAAAGATAATTAAGGAATACTACAAGGAATTGTATGATAAAGAGGAAACTTCAAGAGAGAGAACCGTTCAACATTTAGAAGGAAATAATCTTCCAAAAATCCCAGAGACATTTAAAATCATGTTAGAGGAAAGAATTACAATGATGGAAATATCAGAGGCCATAAAAAGACAAAAAAATGGAAAAACACCGGGTCCAGATGGGCTACTGGCGGAGCTATATAAAAATTTACAAGATATACTAAGTGAACCGTTGAAAGATGTTTGTAATGGACTTTTGTTAGAGGCTAAACTTCCAGCTACATGGATGGAAGCAAATATTACTCTAATACCAAAGAAGATTCAGATTTGACACAGATTAAAAACTACAGACCGATTTCGCTGCTTAATGTGGATTATAAAATTTTCACTTCAATAATGGCAGAGAGACTGAAAAAATACTTAGTTGAATTCATACATCCAGACCAAAATAGCTTTTTACCAAAGAGACAAATAAAAAATAACTTAAGAGTGATAATGGACGTATTAGAATATTATGAACTACATCCAGGGAAACAATTGGCACTAATATTTCTAGATGCCCCAAAGGCATTTGATAACGTTTCCTGGCAGTTTATGATTCAGCAATTACAAATAATGGACTTTGGACAGGACTTTATAAATATGATAAAAACAATATATAACAGACAGCCAAAGTGATCGTGAATGGAGATTGTACTGAGAGCTTTGAGATAAGAAAAGGCACAAGGCAAGGATGTCCGTTATCCCCATTGTTATTCATTTTCACTCTGGAAGATACAGAAATTAAAGGACTGGAGATAAAAGGCAAAAAATATAAATTACAAGCATTTGCTGATGATTTAGTATTTATCTTAGAAGAACCTTTGGAGATGATTCCTAAACTACTGGGAAAGATAGAACAGTATGGAGAAATGGCAGGATTAAAAATAAATAAAGAAAAAACTAAAGTAATAGTCAAGAACCTCACAGATAAACAAAAAAAAAAACAAATGTCAGAAAAAACAGAGTTACAGATAGTGAAAAAGGTCAAATATTTGGGCATACATCTATCGGCAAGATGTTCAACAATAAAAGAAGATAACTACATAAAATTATTGAATCAAATAAAATTGGACTTGGAAAGATGGAAAAATTTGCAACTGTCAATACTAGGAAGAATTGCTACAGTGAAAATGAATGTATTGCCGAAGATTCTATTTTTATTTCAAACAATTCCGATAAAACTTGAGAAAAAAATCTTGCAAGATTTAAATTCATTAATTTTGAAATATGTTTGGCAAGGAAAGAAAGCTGGAATTAAGATGAAAACATTACAAGATGCTAAGGAAAATGGAGGTTTTGGGCTACCGGAGTGGGCTCTGTATTATCAAGCATCTGTTTTAACATGGGTGAAAAAATGGATAATTCTCAGAAACAAAAGGTTGTTATATTTGGAGGGGCATGATTTACAATTGGGGTGGCACGCTTTCTTATGGTATGGGAAAAACAGAGTTCATAACTATTTCCAAAATCACTATATAAGGAATGCATTGTTAATAGTATGGGGAAAAATTAAAAGTAAAATATAACTGAAAATTCCAGGGTGGTTGTCAACTATGGAAGCATTTGTACATCCAAACGTGGTAGACTTTGAAAAATTTTGGACATATAGAGATATTCTAAATCCTGAAGGGAATTTAAAATCTAAACAAGAATTGGAAAATCAGGGTATCAACTTGTCGTGGTGGGCACATTTACAAATGCAAAATAGATATGAAAAAGACGTTAAACTATATGGTTTTTATAAAGAACAAACTGTATTTGATAAGATTTTGTTAACTTCAGACGAGAAACTAATCAAGAAAATGTATAATTTTTTGTTAATTCTGGAAATGGAAAGTGAACAAGTTAAAGAAACAATGATAAGATGGGCGAAAAATTTTGGGTATAATATAGAACTAGAAAAATGGCAAAGGTTATGGGAGAGAAATTACAAATTGACAATGTCAACTTCGTATAAAGAAAATTTATATAAAATGTTTTATAGATGGCACTTGCCACCAGCAAGATTAGCAAAAATGTTTAAAAACATGTCAGATAGATGTTGGAAATGTAAACATAATTCAGGCACGTATTATCATGTTTGGTGGACATGTGACAAAGCAAAGAGCTATTGGAAAAAGATACATACTTGGTTAGAAAAAGATACATACTTGGGAGAACATGTAGACTTTAAACCTGAATTTTTCTTACTAGGTATAACGTCAGAAAAGATTAACAAACAAAGCCTATACTTGATTTTACACGTCACAACAGCTGCAAGAATAATGTTTGCGCAATATTGGAAAAATGAAGGAACACCACCAGAGGAAGAAATAATTAAAAAAATACTGGAATGCGCAGAGATGGACAGATTGACTATGAGATTGAAAGAAAAAGAAGAAACAGAATATTACCAAACTTGGGACTTATTCTATCAATGGCTAGAGGAAAGAATGAAGCATCAGGAATTAAATATGTATTAGCGCTTTCAAACCTAGACAGCATGTTGGTTGAAAAACTATTATATGTATGTAAGAAAAAATCAATAAAATCTTATTAAAAAAAAGGTTTACATTCACAGTTCAAGTAGGCCAGTTATGCCGCGCAGCTGTTCTCTTACAGCTAAGTCTCTCACAGCTGGTGCCAAGGTCAGAAAAGTCTTATCTAACGTCTGGGCTTCAAGCCAAGTCTCTTTTAGGAAATAACAAGTTGTAATACCAAACTTCGCCACAAGATGTCACCGATGCCATTTAAGGTTTTTTAAGTCCAAAATTTTTATAAACCTTTTTCCAATTTTATTTCTTTTTTGTAAATAAAAACAAGAGTCTCCAATAAAAATAGGAAAAATTTTGGTCCCCAAGTTTCAGGAACATATAAATCCAATTAGATTAAAGTTGTTCTTTTAATGCTTTGATTCCCCTGGGTAGTCAGACGCCGCTATTCTTAGAGGGTGGGATAGAAATTCCTTTCCCTTTCTCCTCACGGGGAAAGATACTTCAGGCAGCTTTATCAGCCCCTGAAAAGGACACACCCGTGGTCAAGCATGTGCGGCTATACGGTTGAAGAGCATGCGCCCTAACACATGTCTACAGCCCTTGTTCTGAACGCTATGCAGGGGCATGCCCAAACATGTTCTGTGCATGTTTGGAAAAATAAAAACAAACACACAAACAAACGGCTTTTTGCAAAATAGAATTTATTTTTTAACACGTATTCACTGTAAAACAACCTAGAAAAAAACAGAGGTTGCAATACCTACAATCCTTGCATTACAGCAACAGCAGGCAGGAACCAGGGGAGAGGACACCGGGGATACTTAGTTTGCAGGGCTATTGCTTTCACTTCCTGGTCTGTGTAAACAAACCCCACAGTTTTAGGTCACCTAAGGCTCATGACGGCTGCTTTCCAATCAGAATCACTTCTGCGGGTTTTTTTGAATTAGGACGCCATGTGCTCAGGCTGCCATTCATTTTGGTTCAACCAATGTGAAACCCCACCGAGGCAGAGGAACGGCATCATAGGCTGCCACTCTCAATCCCCGCCCACCTGCAAAAACGGACCAACGAGAAAGCATTCAGGTGAATAATTAAGATGGAGCTGTACTTCCGGGTGACAGGGCTTGCGGGTCAAGGAACGCGGGGCAGAAAGGGCCCACACTGCTTCTGGTGAAAGGTATTGTGGGATACAGAGGGAGAGGGATAGTCCTCCGGGGGAGAAGTGACGCCTGTCAGAGTGTGTCCCGGCTGGTTGCAGCGAAAGCATCTAAACAAAGGGCAAGGAGCACCAGCGGAGGGACCCGCCACCAGGCCCGGGGCTACCCGGCCTTCGCCCCTCGGTTTCTCCACAGGCCTGCATGGTCCAGATGCCCCATCCCCCTTGGACCGGAACTCATGCAGCCCTGCATCCAAGTCCACCACCACGTGGAGCCAGTCCTGTAACCTGCCTGGGATGCCATGGTAGACCCACGCTTGGTGCAAGTCACAGTCCAAACCCACCCGGAACTGGTGGATCAGTAGGCGTTCCGGCCAGGACCGCAACCTACTGGCTACTTGCCGGAACTCCCGTACGTATTCAGCCATGGACCGGCCTCGCTGCTTCAGTGCTAACAACTCCCCTTCCGCTCGTTGAACACGGGAGATGTCCTCGAACTGGGCTCGCAGAGCCTCCAGAAAGAGCCCGGCATCCGCTAGCTCCCTTGCATGGTTGCTATGCAGATCTGCCACCCACTCTGCAGCCTCAACCTGCAACACCGTGGTCACCGCCACCACCATCACCCATTGGGATAGATACAGGCGGGCGTATTGATCCAGATGACTGATGACCTGGCTTAAAAACAACACCAGATGGTCCGGGTTCCCGTCGAACATTGCCTGCAATGGCGGAGGACTCCAGAACATACCCTGGGGCCAGAACCCCATGGGCCATCCAGGACCTTGCAGCAGCCCATGGAGGGCGCTGTTCCCCGACACCAGCACCCTGCCGAGCCGACGATCCGGCCGCCAGAACCGGACACCTGGCGGGGCCTCCGCTTGGAGCCAACAGCGACCTTCTGTCCCACGCAGCCTGCGGTCGTCCTGCTGGGATGGTCAGGAATGCACTCTGGGTGCGGCCTCTCACCTGCAGAGTGTCAGGATCATGTCTGGCATCCAATTTCAGTTTCGGGCTGGCCAATTGGAACCGGGTCTGCGATGTCTGGGTTGGCTGGTGGGGCTTAGTCCTATAAGAAAAATGGTATGTACTACATACTACTGCTATCATTTTGGGGAGTGAGATGTAGTTGTTTGGAAAGATCCGAGTTATAATTTTAAGGAAAAGTAAAGATGATAAGCTGGAAGGAGTTATTTTTATTATTAAGAATCAATCAATGGTATTCGATCCTGGACAGATCATAGACAATGGTTGTAGTGGGTTCATGGGAGATTAGAAGCTGTTGATGGACTTTCTGAGAGTTAAATACAATAATAGATTGTTAACAGAGGGCTTTAAAGCTTAGTTTTGTTGTTGGGATTATGTGTTAACTGTTTTTTTTTACAGTAGATAGATGGTAGGTCAAATTGGTTGATAATAGATTTTCATATCTGTGATATTTTTAAAAGTTATATACTAATTTAGCAAATATGGTGTAAAGGGGAAGGCTTTGGATATATTAGTCACGATGTCTGTAGCTGGTCCAATGAAAAGATGTACAAAAGAGATGGTTTGCATCCATCAAAGAAAGGGACTGAGTTACTCGGCTATAAATTCACAGATTTTCTGGAGGAAAATTTAAACTGAACAGTGGGGACAGTGAGTTAATTGATACAGAACAACCCTGTCCCCGGCAATCTAAAAATTATAGGGCTATCAGTGCATGTAACATAGATGTGTGTGTGGACAAGAATACCAACCTTGCTGTCAAGCAAAATCAAGCCTCTAATAGCGAGTGCCACACAAAGTGCACTAACCAAATAGGTGGTAAGACAATAGCGGAACTCAGGCACCACACAGGTTATGTAGAAAGTAAACACAGGGTCAGTCATAAAGGACTCAAATGTCTATACACCAATGCACAGAGTACGAACAGCAAACAGGGTGAGCTAGAAATTCAGGTTAATGAGGGCAGATATGATATTGTTGCCATTACGGAAACATGGTGGGATGAAACCCACAAATGGAACACACAGCTAGAGGGATTTAAATTATTTAAAAGAAACAGACCAAATAAAAGAGGAGGTAGAGTTGCTCTCTATATAAGAAATAACTACATCTCTACAGAAATAGAGCACAACAATGATGAAAACTGTCTTGAATGCATTTGGGTCAATATAAAAGGGGAAAAAAATGACATTGCCATAGATGTATACTACAGGCCACCCAACCAAACAGAGGAAATAGATGAACTTTTTGCTAGTCAGCTAACTAAGGTATGTAGGAAGCACATCACAATAGTAATGGGGGACTTTAACTACCCTGACATCAACTGGGAGACAAACTCTGCACCAAGTGGAAGATCAAACAGGTTCCTGGCAAACCTAGCAGACAACTTTGTCTCCCAAAAAGTAGAGAAGGGAAGCAGGGGATTAGCCATTTTGGATCTAATTCTCACTAACAGAGATGAAATGATAGAAGGTGTTGAAGCCATAGGAACCTTGGGAGGAAGTGATCATGCAATATTGGAATTCAACATTATGGAAGCACAAGCAATAGAACACAGTCAAACTAGACTTCAAGAGAGCTAATTTCAATAAACTTAGAGAGGGCTTGGGAAGGATTCCATGGATGAGAATCCTCAAGGGGAAAACAACTCAAGAAGCTTGGGAAAATTTTGAAAAATGAGATAATAAAAGCCCAGTCTAGCACAATACCAACAAAGAGGAAAAATAACAGCTCTCAAAAGAAACCAGCATGGCTGCATAAAGAACTCTCTGACAAATTGAAAGATAAAAAGGACAAGTATATAAAGTGGAAGAAAAGGAAGAGATCTTTGACCAGTCTGAAATGTTGAGAAATATTTCTTTTCAAATATTGAGGTTTGATGACCTAGAACAGGGGTAGGCAACCCAAAACACTCAAAGAGCCACTTGGACCCATTTCCCACCGGGAAAAAAACACTGGGAGCCGCAAAACCCTTTTGATATCTAAAATAAAGATAACACTGCATATATCCTTTTTTACCTTTATTATATATATATGTGTGTGTGTGTGTGTGTGTGTGTGTGTGTGTGTGTGTGTGTGTGTGTATAATAAAGGTAAAAAAAGATATATGCAGTGTTATCTTCATTTTAGATGTCAAAAGGGTCTCTCTCCCTCTCTCTTTCCTCTCCCTCTCCCTTTCTCTCTTTCTCTTTCCTCTCTTTCTCTCTCTCTCTCTTTCTCTTTCTCTCTTTCCTCTCTCTCTCTCTTTCCTTTCTTTCCTCTCTCTCTCTCTCTCCAGGTGAGGAGAGAGAGAGAGAAGAAAGGCAGATGGCGCCGAAGGGGCGGGGAGGGGGAGGGGGGGCAGGATGGGAGGCAGCGGCTCCGGTGGCGGCGGCGGAATGGCGGTGGCCACTGCAGCACCGTCGGGGGTCCCCGCCGCCCCCGGCCTGGCCGCCGCCCCTGCCGCGTCCTCGGCCACTTCGCCGTCACAAGAGGAGGGTGCCAAGGGGATGCTGCTCTACCTGCAGCGTGGGTGCACCATGCTGCCGCGGGGACGAGGGGGGTCCCGACCCGCCGCCGGCCCCACCGCCCTCGCAACCCAAGGTCTCCTTCTCCTGCAGCACCGAGGGTGGTGGCGGCGGCTCCCCAAAAGCGGCTGAGGAAGGCGCCACCGATGGGGCTGAGGTGGGCCTGGGTGGCGGAGAGCCCCACAGCAGCCAGGTGAGCTTCATGCAGCGGCAGCGGCGGCGGCGGTGGGAGGACGGTGAAGGGGCACAGCTGCCCGGTCGCCGCCGCCTCTCCGGCCTCGCTCAGCGCCGGCACCAGCAGCAGGAGGATGGCAAAGGGGCGCGGCTGCCCGGTCACCGCCTCCTCTCTGGCCTTGCTCAGTGTGAATGGTGGCGGCGGCGGCGGCAGCAAAAGAGGCCACGGAGATCCGCCGCCCGCGAGATGGCCGAAAGGCGCGGGCCGAGAGAGGAAGTTTCTGAGACCCCCGGCGACCCCCCCAGGGCTAGCAGAGCCGGCGGCAGAGCAGGGCGAGGGGAGACCCGCCAGGCAGGGAAGAGGCACCCCAAGACTGGCCGCCCCCACCCGCGGCTCCTTACCCAGATTCTGCCTCCGGAGGACGGCAAAGGGACACCTTTCCAGCCGTCCTCCCGGCTCTTCCACCGTTGCCGCCACGTGCAGTCCGAAGAAGGAAAGAGGTTTGTGGGCAGTCCCACAAACCAAAGAAGTTCAACCAATCAATTCAAACTTTGTGAAGTTTTTTTTGTGAGAAGTTTGAATTGATTGGTTGAACTTTTTTAGTCCCACTTTTTTTTTTCCGGACTGCACATGGCAGCGGAGGACAGGGAGCTGCAGGAGATGGCTGAAAGAGCTGCATGCGGCTCTGGAGCCGCGGGTTGCCGACCCGTGACCTAGAAGCTTTAGTATGGGAACCAGTTTGGCACAGAAAGAAACCTAGAGTTAGATTTAAAAATGGGTTTTAAAATTTCACTTAATGGATTAAAAAGGCTTTCGAGATTTGGATTGACTTAAACGTGAATTCTGTAAAAGGTTATTCTTTGTAATCAATACTTTGTCTTAGATATGATAACTATTTTACCTAATGGGCCAAAAAGATTTTTGATTGATATAGATTGAGTGATAAAATATATACTTAAAATAGACAGAAATGTACTTTTTGGATTTACATTTTTATTTTAAATAAGACAATTATTGTGTAACAGAAGGAGAATAAGAGGAACTGGAGATAAGAGAAGAAATGCTATTAATAAATAATCTACTAGAACAAGAAATAGACTATATGTGGAAAATATAAGAATGTTATTGTGGGAACAAGATATTTATTTTAGATACAATTATTTTGTTAGGGAAAAGGGAAATGAGGGATACCCGAAGTGTTAATAAATATGTTTATTCAAGGCTGATTTGAATATGGTAATTCTAAATTAGTAAAGCTTAAAACAGGATTGGATTTTTATAACTGTAATGTGATTGATGTTTGATTGGATTGATTTACTCTATTTAGAAATGTTTCAATTTGAATATGTAAGATTATATGAGGGAGAGAGGGAACTTGTAATGAATTAATTTGAGCTATACATTTATGACTTTGTTTTAAGATGTTTGATGTCCTCACCTCCACGTTGTTTCCTAAGCACCTTAATGTAAAACTAAAAAACCAATAAAACTTGTTTGAAAAAAAAAAGAAGAAAAAAAAAGAAAGCGGAAAGAGGGGCACATAACTAAGTCAGAATATCAGCAAATAGCCCGAGCCTGCAAAGATGAAGTGAGGAAAGCTAAGGCTCAAAATGAACTAAGGCTTGCGACCAAAGTCAAAAATAACAAAAAAAGCTTCTTTCAACATGTAAAAAACAAGGAAAAAGTGAAGGAAATGATTGGTCCATTAGTGGGTGAAAGTGGCAAGAAGGTGACAAGCAACAGGGAGAAAGCAGAACTATTTAACTCGTTTTTTGCATCTGTCTTTACACAAAGGGAAAAAACAAACCAACCTATCAAAAATAGTGCCATAAAAAACAGAATAGAAACACAAGTTAAAATAGGCAAGAAAATGGTAAGTGAGCACCTGTCCAGCCTAGACGAGTTCAAATCGCCAGGACCAGATGGATTACACCCCAAGGTTCTCAAGGAACTGGCAGATGTGATCTCAGAACCACTGAACTATATTTTTCAAAGATCCTGGAGCACTGGGGAACTACTGGAGGACTGGAAAAGAGCTGATGTAGTTCCCATCTTCAAAAAAGGGAAAAAAATGGACCCAGGAAATTACAGACCTATCAGCCTGACCTCAATACCTGGGAAGATTCTGGAAAAGATAATCAAACAACAAATCAGCGAACACCTAGAGGCAAACAAAGTCATTACTAAAAGCCAACATGGGTTTGTCAAAAGATCATGCCAGACAAACCTTATTGCATTCTTTGACCAAGTGACAAAATTAGTGGATCAGAGGAATGCTGTGGATATAATTTACTTGGACTTCAGTAAGGCATTTGATAAAGTAGATCACAACCTACTACTTGATAAGATAGAAAAATGTGGTTAGACAGCATCACCACCAGATGGATTCGTAGCTGGCTGACCGGCCGTACTCAGCGTGTGGTCCTCAATGGAACCGCATCTACATGGAGGGAAGTGTGCGTGGGGTGCCCCAGGGCTCTGTTCTGGGCCCAGTGCTCTTCAACATCTTCATCAACGATTTGGACGAGGGGATAGATGGGGAACTCATCAAATTTGCAGACGACACCAAGCTGGCAGGAATAGCCAACACTCCAGAAGACAGGCTTAAGATACAGGAGGACTGGACAGACTTGAACACTGGGCGCTATCTAACAAAATGAAATTCAATGGTGAAAAAAGTAAGGTTCTACATTTAGGCAAGAAAAACCAAATGTACAGGTATAGTATAGGGGGTACCTTGCTCAATAGTAGTAACTGTGAGAGGGATCTCGGAGTCCTAGTGGACAATCACTTAAATATGAGCCAGCAGTGTGCTGCAGCTGCCAAAAAAGCCAACACAGTGCTGGCTGCATTAACAGAGGGATAGAATCAAGATCACGTGAAGTATTAATACCACTTTACAATGCCTTGGTAAGGCCACACTTGGAATACTGCATCCAGTTTTGGTCACCACGATGTAAAAAAGATGTTGAGACTCTAGAAAGAGTACAGAGAAGGCAACAAAAGATGATTAGGGGACTGGAGGCTAAAGCATATAAGGAACGTTGCTGGAATTGGGTATGTCTAGTTTAATGAAAGAAGGACTAGGGGGACATGATAGCAGTATCCAATATCTCAGGGGCTGCCACAAAGAAGAGGGAGTCAAGCTATTCTCCAAGCGCTGAAGGCAGGACAAGAAGCAACGGATGGAAAACTAATCAAGGAGAGAAGCAACCTAGACTAAGGAGAAACTTCCTGACAGTTAGAACAATTAACCAGTGGAACAACCTGCCTCCAGAAGCGGTGAATGCTCCAACACTGGAAGTTTTTAAGAAGAGACTGGACAGCCATTTGTCCGAAATGGTATAGGGTTTCCTGCCTGAGCAGGGGGTTGGACTAGATGACCTCCAAGGTCCCTTCCAACTTTATTATTATTATTATTATTATTGTTATTATTATTATTATTATTATTATTATTATTATTATTATTATTATTATTATTATTATTATTATTATTATTATTATTATTATTATTATTATTATTATTATTATTAACCACATGTGGTGGTTCTGCTCATCATTAAACCATCTTTCCAAACAGCCAGCCTCCATTTTTGTTTCCAGCGTCTTAGCCTCCATGTTGTTTACTCCAAGCTTGGAACTGGACATGATGGTTTTTCTTTCAACACCCGGGGGGCTGGACATTTCATGTGTATGTTTGATATTGTTGGGCAAAAAAACAGATAGCCTGGCGAGAGACGGACTTTTGGAAAAATACTTTTATTGAAGCGCTCCAGTAAAAGAGTCCCAACCGATAAGGGGGCTGAGACGCTGAAGGGTAGCAAAGCAGGATCTTTTAGACATTCTGAAGAAATGGGGAAGTAAGATTTCATAGAACCTTTTTAGCTTTTTTGCAATTTTACCTTTTTTTTTTTTGAGGAGTTGCGTCCCTCCTGAGTATATGTGTTATTTTTCCCCATATAATTTTCTTGCACAAAGCTCTACTTGTTCTTTGTCCCTACTTGTGGTTATTGTTGCTAAAATTCCTGTAACTTTGTTCCCAGCAATGTTGTTACATTTCCTTTATCCAATGTTGTTACATTTCCTTTATCTCTAACTGACACGTAGTACAGTTACATTTTAAGTCTTTATTCTTTGCTACGATGGGGGCATATTGATTCTCAATAGATGAGCCATCAATATTTTGTTTTACACACATTTTTCTTTTTTTGTTTTTGTCTTTGTTTTATTTTTCTTCTTCTTTTGGGACTTTGTATTTTAACTTTGGAAATAAATAAATAAAATTATCAACAAGGATTCTTTCCAAAATTTTATTCTGAATATCTTTTTGGATTTTAGAATTTCCTGATTATTATTTTTAAGTAGAACTGAAGTATTGGAATTTTCTCCAGGTGGTTCTGTTTTAGCTAAGGTTGTTAATGTTTCTGACTTCGGTAGACAATATTGTTCATTGTGACTTTGTTTACATTTCCATTTCCTTTAGCTCAGTTATGTCTCCCATACATTTTCAGTTGTACAATTTTGTGCTCTGTTTTATTGATGCATACTTGAATACATTCTTAAGTTCAAGTGGCCTTGGTGAAATTTTATGATTTTAGATACCATTGTATTAAAATTCCTTTTGAATGACAATTGCTATTTTGAAAGTACATACATATGCAGATTGGTAAAATACTACTAAAAGAACTCTGTTGTGATCAAGTATATGATCACATTAATACTACTTTTTTGCAGTTTTATTAATGCACATTTGCACACTGATAATGAAGATGGAGTTGAATAGAATTAACTGAACATGGACACAAGTGGCATATTTTCACAATCCAGATTTAATTTTAGAAGTGTTCCTACTTGAATTGAAATTCAAGAGGAGTAGAACCCAAAACAGTGTGAAACAAAGGTACCCTATTAGGAAAGTCTTCTCACACTTATTCTTCCTATATTTGGGGCCATTTGGTAGTTGTTTACAAATAGAGGTTTGTGAAACATTTGGACTTGAATGTGAAACAGCTGCTTTGCATGCAAATCAGTGTTTTGCATTTGAAATATTTAGTAGATTCCAATTATACACAAAATCTATCATATCAATAGTATATAAATTTGATAAATTATAGTAATACATCTGAGGTGAATTGTTTAAAATGTTGATTTAAATATTGCTTTGCTCAAAATGTTTCTAATCAGTTTTTCAATATGTTAACTAGATTCTGATAGAAACCAGTCAAACATGGGCTGCTATGGAGTTTTCCTATAAAGAACATTTTAGGGCCAGCATTTCCTTGCTCAACAGAGATGAACAGGTTTTTGAGACTAGACAATAACCAAGTAAGATGTGCTTTACTAATGAATAAATGTGTTTGTTGCTGAATTAGTAATGTTTTTTTTTAATGGACTAAACTCACATCTCTGTTTTCCTACTTTTATTTACAGTTAATCTTAGCTGTCCCAGATGTTCCTCTGTAAAATTATATGTGTTCTTCGCTGTACATAGTTTAACAAAAATTCCTCTCTGTGTATGAGTAAAGAATCATTTAATAATATGCTGTCTATTTGCAAGGTTTGAAAATGCTTTTGTTGTGATTTACTGTAATAATAGCATGCAGGAGATCTTTCCAAAACTTTTCTAGCTATGATTCCTGTGTCTCTTTGAGTAATTGTCTATATACTTTAATTTCATTTCCCTCTCCTCTGTTTCTCAAGGTTTAGTTGCAAACAGTTCTGCAAAGTAAATATGTTGAATATTTCATTGAACAAATATTAACTTGGCAAAAAAGCTGAATGTGGCAGACTCTGTCATTTATATAAGGATGGAAGTTCAATGTACATGTTCTCATCTTAAAAGTATTTTCATTGGTTCAAATGACATCAGAGAACAACTTCCTCAAGATTCAAAGAGATTTGATTGCACTGATGTGAATATTAATGTTAATGAGAAATAGGTCTCCTAAGTATATAATAATCAAAATTTGCTTTTCAGTAGACTGCGCAAGAGTGTCCTTCATACTGAGTATATTAAAGGAATCTGCGACCAAGTGGGCACTGCCAACAATAGAGGGCAATGACCCAATTGTCAGAACTTCATGGAGTGATTCAGAGCACATTTTGGAGATGCAATCCAAAGTTACAGGCAGTTGCGAGATCTGGCAGCTCAAGCAGGGCAAAAGGAGAGTACAGCTCTACATTTTAGATTGCTGGCTACAGATGTTGATTGGTTTGAATAACAGAGTTGTGATGAATTATTATTAATTAAAAATGGAGAGAAAATTCTATTAAGAATATTTTCCTTGCCTAAGAAAAGTCAAGCCGAAAATAAAAGCACCAGAGAAAAGGTTTTTTTTTTCCTTCCCTCTCTCTTTCCTCCCCCACCCTGCTCAGTTAATGGCTCTGGGCAGACAGCCAGGAAACACTTAGCAAAAGAAACAATGAAGCGATAAGAAATTACAGGGCAGCTGCCGATCGCTGGCCTCAAATAAACAATAAAGAGCTGACAGGATTACCCCATACACACATAGAAACCAATGACAAGATTACCCCAGACACACACCCGAACCCAGGACAGGATTAAACCACACACACACACACACACACAAACCCATCAGCAAACTATCTCCTTCCCTTGATGATAGGATTAACCTTTCTGACAGGAAAAGACCAGGCTAGAAAATTAAGAAAAACAAACTCCTTACAAATCTCATCAAGACTTCAATAGAAAGAAAGGGTATAAAAATTGTACCATGTACTTAGGTGGGCAGCTAGCTAGCCCAGAACCCATTGCTGAGTCATTACGCTTTCTGGCTTCTGAATTAAAGAGATTCCACTTTCTGGCAGCTTGCTTTGGTTTATGTCTATTCTCTTGCCCGCTGACAGCTTGTCCCCAGCTGGAGAAACGAACCTGAGAGCTTTTTCTTTCAACAATTCTGGTGACCATGAAGGGACTTCCAGCTAACCCAGCCACCAGACCGAGTCCGGAGGGCCAGTACCCAGCTGGCAGCAGACCCTTTTGTCTGTGGGGAAGCCCACGGACCCTGCCTGAGTGGCACAGGGTAGTAAAGGGAAGTTTTTGAGTCTTGCGCTCAACAGCTGCGTGAATGTGGGTAAGTACTGCTAAATTACAGCTTTAAGGAATTTTGGGGGGAGTGAAAGGCCTCTGTGTGTGTGTGGTGTGTGTGTTGTGTGTGTGTGTGTGTGTGTGTGTGTGTGTGTGTGTGTGTGTGCTTCCTCCTCTGGCCACAGATAGGATTCCACCCCCTCCGTGTTTTTCTTAGCCGCCCCCAGGCCTGCTGCTAGCTCCACCGAGCCATGACCGGCAGGAAACCAGAATGCAAGGTGGTTGAACCAGAGCGTTGAACCTTTTGCAAAAAGGAGCAAGGGAGCTGAGTGGGCATCAAATGAGGGTAGGGGCTGGAGTTAATAGGAGATCCCGGTAAACTCCTGTAAGCAGAGCCCAGTTGTAGGAGGTGCCCATAGTACTGCAAAAGCAGAGGTTCTCCCAGACCCCTCCTGGGTCTGAAAACTGAGAGGCAGTTGTAGGAGGTGCCTGTACCTGCTGTGTAGGGGGTGGCAGGTCCTCCTGGACCCCTTTCTGGTCCGCAAACTGAGAGGCGGTGTGTTCCCTGGTTAGGAGGTTCCCGTACTCTATAAGGGAACCAGAGTCCTCCTGGATGCTTTTTTTTGGTCCGAAAACTGATAGGCGGGGCGGCAGGGTTAGTGTCGCTAAGAGTGGCTGGGGTTGTGCCGCTGGAAAGGACCCGACTAAGCCAATTGAACCCCACATCGGAAGGGGAACATGGGTAGCTGTATTTCGAGGGTCAGGTCTAGATCCCACATTGGAGACTTGCTCGAGGCGTGGGACGAGAGGCGAGTGCCCATCCTAGCCGGTATGAAAAAGAAGCGAGCAAAGGAAATTTGTGAAGAATGGGCTTTGCTGAAGGACAACACCGGGAGACAAATTTGGCCATGGGATGGTACTTTTGATTTTGCAACATTAAAAGCACTTAGACCCATAATAAGACCCAGCCAGATAACCCACTGGTACTGCTGGGCAGAACTATCCAGGTATAAAAGCCCGACCCCAAAGAGGGAAAAGAAGATTCCCTTTCACCAGATGATAATTTAGAACCAAGAATCATGGCCCCCCTCCTGAGTAAACCAGTACCAGGAAGAGGGAGAGGACAACTTGAATACATGCTAACGCACACACCATTTTCAGCATCTGACGTAGTTATTTGGAAAAGGGATACCTCCTCCTTCAGGTCAGACCCACAGACTGTAATTCAGACCTTAAAGTCTATAATAGACAGCCACAATCCATCATGGGGTGACATGACTCAGTTACTGCATGTCTTCCTGACCAAAGACGAACTGCTAAAACTATTTGAGAAAATAACAGAAATAGCTAGGTGACCAGTAATAATCACTCCAGGGCAAGTAGCCCCTGTGCAAGTTGCCTGGCCACTGAACCGTCCTGACTGGGACTATAATGATGCCAACCATTGGGATGAATATAATAGGGCTAGAGACAACCTAATGGAAGCCCTACAAGAAATAGGGAAAAAACCCCTTAATTGGCTAGAGTTTCAAAAGACAACCCAGAGAGAGAAGAAAACACGGACGCCTTTTGGGTCCACCTCTTGGAGGCAGCCGTAGCATATGCCCACCTGGACCTGAACTCCCCAAAAGACCAGAGAATTCTCGCCTCCGCCTTCGTAGACCAGTCTGCCAGCAATATAAGGGAACATTTCCATTGAATCGTGTCAAACTGTTCTAGTCTGGAGCTCTCGGAGTTGCATAGAATTGCGAACTTTGTCTATGACCAGAGAGAGGCTGAAGGAAGAGGAAAAAGAATGGAAAGAGGCAGAAAAAGAAAAGGACAGGGAGAGGAAAAGAAGGGTAGAGAGGAGAGAGGACCTGCAAGTTTTCACAGCCATGCATAATGATGCCAGGCAAACAAACCACCAGTTGTTTGAGAAACGGCGAGCCTGTTGGCGGTGTGAAGAGGAGGGAGGGCTACAAGCCAGATGTCTGCACTGCCATAGGTGTGGCGAGGCGGGCCATTTCAAGTATGAGTGCAGACAGAGCTCCTGCTACCGCTATCAGGATAACCCTCTGAGAGCCCCTTTTCCTAGGGAAAGATCCTTTCCAGATAGGGAAAGGAGAACACCTGGAGGGCCCCAGTGGGAACCAAATGGGGGAAATGACTTCCAGTACCAATGACTAGAGGAAGGAAAAACAGAATTCCAAGCTACCTTTGCCGGTCTGGCCATTCCCTTAAGGAACGGCCCAGACGGAGAGCCCCTCATTACAATCACTATAGAGAGTATGAGTGTCTGGTGGACACCGGAGCTACCTCATCTCTCATTACTACCCCTCCCTTTAAGGGTTCAGTAGTACCAGGGGCTCAGGATAATATCATTGGAGTAGGGGGGAAATTATCCCAGTAAAATTCACCAATGAAATAAGGGTGGAGATTGGTCCCTTCTCCTTAAATCATGCCTTCACCATCTGCCCGCAGTCTCCATTGTCCCTTATGGGCAGAGACCTACTGTGCAAGATGGGGGCCACAATAAAGTGCAACAAAACAGGATTGATATTAGACATTCCAGCAAAGCGCATGCATTTTTTAGTCATGGGGAAAGATCAGCTACATGAGGATTTAAGAGACTTGCCGGCTTCCTTATGGGGCTGGGATGCTACTGAGGTAGGGTTACTAAAAGGAGCTACCCCGGTCAAAATTCAGGTAAAAGAAGGACCACCCCCATGCATTCCCCAGTACAAAATCCAGACCGAAGCAATAGAACCAATCAGGAAACTAATTGAGGCATATTTAAAACAGGAAGTCCTTCGCAAATGCACCTCCCCCTGCAACACACCCATCTTCCCGGTTAGAAAGCCAAAGGTAGACCAGGACGGAAACCCCATCTTCAGATTTGTTCATGATTTAAGACTGGTTAACAGCCACATGATACCTCGTGCCCCAGTAGTGCCCAACCCAGCCACAATCATCACCGAAGTCCCAGCATCCGCCACATACTTCACCGTTATAGATCTCTGTTCAGCCCTTTTCAGAATACCGGTAGACCAGTCCTCCCAATACCTTTTTGCCTTTACCTGGGAGGACCAGCAGTACACGTGGACTTGCTTACCCCAAGGTTATACCGAGTCCCCCACCCTCTTCTCACAGATCCTGAAGGCAGATCTAGCGTCCATTTCCCTGCCAGGAGGCTCAACACTAATTCAATATGTGGATGGCCTTCTATTAGCTTCAGACACTAAACAAATCTGTAAAGCTGACACACATCACCTGCTTTTATCCCTAGCACAGAGGGGGCACAAAGCATCCCCCTCAAAATTGCAATACTTACAGCAAGAGGTCACATATCTGGGCTATGTCATTGCCTCTGGGATACGGAAACTAGCCCCAGGGAGAGTTGAGACCATCCTCAATATGAAGCCCCCACGTACCAAGAGGCAGGTGCGAGCCCTACTGGGTGTCTTGGGATTCTGCTGCCCATAGATTCCCTCTTTTGGAGAGTTAGCTAAACCCCTGATTCAACTGACCACTAAGGACATGCCAGACTCTGTTCCCTGGACAAAACCTCTAGACTTCATTTTTGCAAAAATAAAGCAAACGCTAGTGTCAGCACCAGCCCTGGGTCTGCCTAAGTACAAAAAATCTTTCATGCTATTTATTCATGAAAACCAAGGAGTGGGGTCAGGTGTCTTAGCCCAGCAATTCGGCCCCTCACTGTGTCCGGTAGCATACTATTCGGTACAACTGGATCTTAATTGCATTTGCATTCGATCCTTATATACAATCAATGTCCTGTTATTGCTTTTCTCCCCCAAGCTTTAATTTCCCGTCAATATTCAAATTAACATTTGTTATTTATGATTTCCAAGTATTTTATATTTAGGTGACCAAAGTTTCCCTTATCTCAACTTCTTCCTTTTTCCCTTTTCATAACAAAGTCTAATATTCTAGATACACATCTTATCTATTTGATTATAGTCTTGTTCTGTTTTCTAAAGGTTATCTATTTTCCACCATGTTAAACCATCTAATTAATAATACAGTATTCCCTCTAATAAGTCAAAACCATTAAATGTGTTGTCTGGGTTAACCAATAATTCAGTAATATACATAATGTTTTTAGTTTAGGTCTAATATTGGAAGCTCAAATACTCCCTCTCTTTTCCTAGTAATATCTGTTATCTCATATTGGGCAAACAGAATTCTTATTTTCAACTAAGTAAAAACATTCTTGTTACATTTATCAATACTTTTTAGCCTATACACAAACTTTAATTTCCCATCAATATTAAAAAAAACACACTATTATTTATGATTTCCAAATATTTTATGTTAGGTGACCAAAAGTTTCCCTTATCTCAACTTATCCCTTTTTCCCTTTTCATACCAAAGTCTAATAGTCTAGGAACACATCTTACCTATTCAATTATAATGTTACTCTATTTTCTAACAGTTATCTATTTTCCACCATATTTAACCCTCTAATTAGTAATATAATATCCCCTCTAATAAACCAAAGCCATTATTTTCTTCAGCCTTACTCTGGCTTTCTTCCTTTTCCAGCTAACCTTCCATGTCAGTGCCTTTGAATCATCTGTAAGTTAAAAAGGAGGAGGGTGGAGCAGGAAAGTAGCTGAGGCCCTGCTGATTGGACCTCCATTGCATTTAAACTGCCCAGAGCTTGCTGGGAAGAGCTACAATCTTCTTGTCCCTACTGGCAGTAGCACCTGGAAGACACCTGACCTCTTTTGAAACCTCTGTATTCTTTCCTAAATTTACATCCCATATAATTGAATCACCAACCAGAAGGTGGCTTCTCTTTTTGGATGCCTTGCTCTTCTTGCATGACTGATGTGTAATACGTGATTCACACTTTCCCCTGTCCAAAACAAGTTCTTCATCTCGGACCACGATCTCCTGCTTATTTGAGTTATCATCATCACAACTACCTTGACCTGTCTCCTTAGTGTCCCTATTAAGGTCAGCAAGGGCACTGTATCTGTTATGCAGGGACACAGCGAAAGCTTTGTGTTTATGGTTCACAGCTCTCCTCCTGCCAGATCCCACGGTTGTCCATACTGCCCTTCTCCTGCAGGATCTTTGTGGTAGAGGGGGCTGATAGCGCGGCAGGTCAATAGACCAGAAGGGCTGAAATGGACACCTAATTGCTGCCTGAAGAGCACAGATTACAGACCCTAGATAAGTAATCTGTCCATGTAGACTAGTGATTTGTTTACAGATAGGACAGTTTCCAAGTTTGAAAAGAGTACTACGAAAGACAGCTGCAAAACAAGTGTTGCACTGAACTAAGCCAGACATTCTGAAATAAAATGAAATCACAATCTCAGATGCACTTGCCCTGAATGTACTGCTGCTGTTTTAGATTTTTAGTTATATGATTTGCACGCCATTAGGCACATGGGCTGCTACTTTTCTCCTCTGCACTCCCCCTTAACTCACCATATATAATGTTTAAGTAATTTTTAAAGTGTGTAATGTTACTGAAAATGTATTTGAGAGTACTTGTGTTAAGAGAAAGTTAAAATGATGTACTAGTTTAAAGAAAACTTTGTGTTATAAAAAGGATGTTTATAAAAGAAAAAAAAAGATTATTCTATAAGGGTAGTTTGGAGGGGGGGAGCTAAATTCAATACTGAAGTTCAAAGCCTGTATGTTAAGAAGTTAAAGAAAAAGATTATTAGAAAGTTTTGATTCTAGAAAAGTATTTAAAGAAAGTTTAGCATTTTTTTTTTTAAAGGGTGGGGGAAAAAAAAGAGTATTTATCCCCGTAAGGTCGAAGAATTCAAAAGTATATAGTTAACTTTGTTAATAAAAATGGTGATAGTTTACAAAGATTATTAGGTGCAAATAGAAATACATATTATTCCCACAGGAAGGAAGATAAAACAGGAATGGTTAAATTGATCATCCTATTCAAAGAGGAGAATATATTTGAGTATGTTTTTCATTTGGATATCACTTCTGGATTTTGTGCTTGCGATGAAAAAAAGGAAACTTTGACTTTCGTTTTGTAGATTAGATAGATTTGTTGTTATAGAAATGGCTAGTTGTACATTAATGTGTAAAAACAAAATGTTGAGGCTGGAGTGTTTTTATCTTGTACTGTGCTAAAAAGAGTTGGAAGTCAATGCCTTTTTTTCTTTTTCCCTTGTACCTCACACCTTCTCTTCCCCTCTCCTTTTCCCTCCCTTAATTTCCTATTTCTATTTTTCTTTGTATTTTATATACAAATAAAATTCAAAATAATAAAAGAGAAAAAAAAGAAACTGAGACAGTAACATCTGGCAAAACCTACCTGCTCATGAAAGATCCAGCAAAAGCGGTGGCACCAGGCAACTACAGGCCAATTACCTGCTTACCAAATTGCTAACTGGTGTGGTAGCCGATGCAGTCCAACAGCATCTATAGAGCATCAGCTAAGAAGTTTTTTCCTCCCGGTATGTACTTTAGGGTGAAGTTAAAACAGTTAAAGTACTGCGCCCATCGTACTTGTTTCGGGGACAATTTGCAGGGAGTCTTTAGTGCTTCTAGGTTTTTGTGATCAGTCCATACTTCGAAAGGCACCTTGCTCCCTTCTAGATAGTGTCTCCAGTTTAATAGAGTCCAGCGGATCGCGAAGGCTTCCTTTTCCCACACCGCCCACCTCCTCTCGCACTCAGTGAGTTTTTTCGAGGTGTAGGCGCAGGGTTGTAGGGTCCCACTCTGGTTCTTTTGCAGTAGCACAGCTCCGACGGCCATGTCGCTGGCATAGGCTTGAATTACAAAGGGCTTCCCTGGGCAGGAATGCTTTAAGACCAGTTCAACCGCAAATAGTCTTTTTAAGTTCTCAAAAGCGGTCTGACAGCTCATAGTCCATGCTAGTGGTTGGCCCGGACGCGGCTTCCCTCCCCCTTTTCCTGTTTTTAGTAATTCTGTAAGGGGTAGGGCAATTTTGGCAAAGGAGGGGATGAATTGACGGTAGAAGTTGGTGAATCCTAGGAAGCTCTGGAGCTGTTTGTGAGTCTTTGGGGGCTGCCACTCAATTACGGCTTTCACTTTGGTCGGGTCCATTTCAATGCCCTCGCTGGAAATTCTGTAGCCAAGATAATCTAGTCGGGTCTGGTGAAACTCACACTTTGATAGTTTGACATAAAGTTTGGCATTCAACAGTTTCTTTAACACTTCTCTCACTAGTTTTACGTGGTCAGTCATATTCGTGCTGTATATCAGGATGTCATCAAGATACACCAGAACCCCTTTGTATAAATCGTCATGTAGGACCTGATTAATCAGCTGCATGAAGACAGCTGGAGCCCCCTGTAGTCCAAACAGCATTCCTTTGAATTGATAGCTCCCCATGGGACAGTTAAAAGCAGTCTTCCACTCATCTCCCTCCTTTATCCTCACCCGGTAATATGCCTCTCTCAGGTCCAACTTAGTGAAGACACTCCCCTTTGCCAGGTGGGTTAGTAAGTCCTTCAGGAGGGGGAGGGGGTATTTATTTTCCACGCTCACCGCGTTCAGACCTTTATAATCCATGCAGAGATGAAGCGACCTGTCTTTTTTTTCTTTAAATAACACTGGGGCTCCCACGGCAGACTTGGCCCGTTCGATAAATCCGCTCGCTAGGTTTTTGTCCACATATTGCTGCATCTCCTCAATCTCAAGCGGGGACATAGCGTACATTCTCGGTCATGGGAGTTTGGCTCCCGGTAACAGTTCGATAGAGCAATCATTGGGTCGGTGGGGAGGCAGGGTGTCACATTCTTTCTCACTAAACGCCTACACTAGGTCCCGGTACTCGCTGGGGATGAGTGGCTCACCTGGTTGAGACGGCAGCTATTTGCACTAGCTCATTGGGTGGGCTACGTTCTCCTGTAACGTCCGTCGAGTTAAGGGGGGGCTTGGGTCCTATAGGTAACCTCACAGTCCTCATTCCCTTCTCCCACCAGATAAACGGTTTCCATTTGTCTAACCAGGCTAGTCCTAGGATCACAGCCTCAGTCATTTTTGGAGCCACCATGAAATGAATAAACTCCCAGTGCTCACCTATTTCTAAGCATAAGGGTTCAGTCAATTGCATGACTAAAGTTCCTCCCATTAGGGAGCCATCGGGTTGCTCGAACCTCACGGGTTTGGAGAGCAGCCTTGCTCGTATGCCCATTTTCAGGGCCAGTGACAAGCTAATAACACACCGGGAGCATCCAGAGTCGACTAGTACTTTTAAATCTACCTGTGCCCCCGTCTTAGGGATTATGAGTTTGGCAGGTAGCGAGAAAGGTGGGATGTGTCGACTCACCATCGGGTCATTCTCTCCTTCGTCATTGCTGTCGTAGGAGGGTAGAGCAGCGGCAGGTCCGGCTTGGGTCTCGGCAGTCTCCTGCGTGGGGGACGTGACTTGGACAATGGGTTCCTGCGCGATCCAGTTGGATTTCTCTTTTGTCGGCTGCTGGGCTGGTTTCTTTCTCACTGGTGGTCTCTGTCTATTCTGCTGCTGAGGGTGAGGGACTGGGCAACTCGCTGCTCGATGTCCCTGTTGTCCACATCTGAAACACTTGATCAGTGGGCCTGCAGGTGGCCTGGGATTTTTAGTAGTCGCAGCAGTTGGAGCCTTTCGGGGGTGGTGGCTGTCTTTTGGGTTGATTTGGCCTCGACTCGGCTTCTTGTGGGGGTGGCTTCTTATAGCGGGCGAGCTGAACGTCTAGTCTTACTGCTGCCTGGTACCATTCTTGCAGCTGATCAGGGACTGCTCGATAGATACAGGCCTGGGAGAGGTGGTCATCTAGTCCCTCCTTAAAGTGATGGACTAGGGATTGCTCGGGCCACCTCTCTATTCGGCCGGCTATCTTGCAAAACTCTCGTACATATTCCAGTGCAGGCCTGCCGGCTTGTTTTATTTTGTGGATTTGTTCCTCTGCTTTGAGGGCAATGGATGGGTCCTCAAACCTTGCTCTCAGTCCTAGGAGGAAGAGATGGGGGTCCTCCAACTCGGGTGCTTGCTCGTTATATAAATTGTTCAGCCACTCGGATGCTTCCCCTTCCAAGCTGGACGCAACCACGTCGACCATAGCGGCTGGGTTCGGATAGAAATAGGCACAGCGGTTCAAGTGAGAGCGCACCTGGTTGAGGAAAAAGATCAGCTTCTCCGGGTCCCCATCGAAGGTTGCTCTAAGAGGTGGTGCCATCAGTGGTTGCTGGCCTCCCCACTGTGGATGTTGCACCCCCAACTGTTCCTGCCCCCCCAATGGTGGCTGCCGCATCCCCAGTTGCTGCAAGCCTCCCAGTGGTTGTTGCACGCTCGGGGGCTATTGCCACTCACACGGCTGTTGCTGCATTGCCGGCGGCTGTGGCATTCCCAATTGCTGTATGACCCCCACCGGTCTCAGCGGCTGCTGTAATGGCATCCCCAGTTCTTGCGGGCTTTCCAGTGGTTGCTGCATGGGCAGGGGCTGCTGCCATCCCCACTGCTGCTGGCCTGCGGCGGGCTGTGGTATCCCCAGTTGCTGTAGGCCCCCCTGTGGCCCCGGAGGTGGTTGTTGCTGGATCCCCATTGGTTGCTGGCCCCTCAGTGGTTGCTGCATGTTCGGAGGCAGCGGCCAGCCCCACTGCTGCTGCTGTACTCCCAGCAGTTGCTGACCCCCTGGCGGCTGCATCACCCCCGGTTGTTGCAAGTCCCCCATCTGCTGCTGCACATTCGGGGGCTGTGGCCACCCCCAGATTGGCTGCTGCACTGCCAGCGACTGCTGGCCTCCCACCTGTGGAGGCTGCAACATCCCCCATTGCTGTATGGGTCCCGGGCTGGGTGGCCGGTAAGTGCGTCGATCCAGGGTTTGGCTGTCCCGGTGATGGCTCGGGCTCTTATCTCGTCGGTGGCGATCTGGGCTTTTGGAGGGGCGACGACTGGAGCTGTCTCTCCCCTCGGGGCTGGAGGCCATGGTAGGTGGCTTTGAGGATGGGGAGGCTGCCTGATCTGCACAGGTGGGACTGGGGGTTCTCTTTGGCAGGAGTTGGTGGCTGCCTCACCGATCATCATGATCGCTCGCGTATGGGGAATGGGAAGGTTGCTCTCTATTTTTCATCTCTAGCTCCTCAAATCTTTCCACCAACTTCTCCACTGATTGACTACGGGCTGCGGACAGGTACTTCCACTCACCCGAGTCTTCAGCGGTAGTCGATTTTGTGGTTCTCCACCGGTCTGGGGAATGCGACGTGCGAGAACCCCCTCTTTGCAGCTTAACCTCGTCCGCCTTCGAAGCACTTGATTGTGGCAAGGCTGTCTCGAGGTGTCTGGAGTCTCTACTGGGTAAGGTCCATTCCGACGACCAGATCAGCTGTCCTCGCGGCTTGGGCCTTGCCCCCAACTGAGAGGCCTGAAGAAGTTCCTTCTCCACTGGCGCGCTGACTTGCGCTTCCCCCTCTGGGGTAGCAGCCGTTGCCGGGGTGCTGGTTTCAGGCGCTCTTTCTTTCTCCATGTTGAAATCTTCCCCGAATCTTTGTTGGTCTATCCCTCGATTCTAGGGTTAGTGACTGGGGCTCGGGACCCCAAGATAGTTAGGTAAAAATTGCAGTTTTTGGATTAATGTCATGGTTCCGACAGATGAAACTCTTCAAAAAAACTTCGAGGCATTGTTTACCTTAAAGAATCTTTTATTCTAGAAACAGTATCGGCACTACATAGTTAAAGCCAAAAACTGAATTCCCCTCCCCTTGGCACAAAGTAGTAAAGCACAATTCCCTCCTCCAATTAACAGTCATAAATCACATTTCCCAATTAGCTTGAAGTGCAGGATTTCTCCCCAGCTCTCCAGCCCGCCAAATCTTTATCAACTCTGGGCGCAATAACCTTGGATTCCCATGGCAGAGTTATTATTGTTATGACTAGCTGGACTCTCATCCACATTCCCCCTCCCAGCATCAACGAACTCTAAAAGCGATAGAGAAAAGATGGCTACATTTCCATCTGTTGTCAAAGCAAGAACATCCGATGTTAGCAGCATTGACAGGCTGCCTGCCCATTCCATCTGGTTGTTCGCAGTGCTGCTGCCACGAGGTGAGGCGAGGCAGGTGGGGGAGGGGGTGGAGCTGCCCCATGCGCCCCTCACATGCTTACCTCAGGGCCCCCACAGCCAGGCCTCCCATACCCTGACACCTGCCTTGCCTTGTGGCGGTGGCACCAACAGCCCCGTCCAGCAGGAGCACACGTGGCTGCCACTGGCCCACTTCTTCTGAAGCTGCTCGCCGCCGCTCGCATGCATCGCCTCCAGCCTCCGGCCTCCGTTTCGCTGGCAGAGGCCTTCAGGAAAGGCCTCTGCAGCCGAGAATGGAGCCCCGGGTTGATGCCCGTGTTGCCCCTGGGCTCTGTTTTGCCGGCAGAGGCCGTCAACCTGGGGGTCCATTCTCAGCTGCAGGGGCCTTTTCCTGAAGGTCTCTGCAGGCGAAACAGAGCCCAGGGGCAATGCATGCGTCAACCCGGGGCTCCATTCTCAGCGGCAGAGGCTTTTTGCAAAGATGGCAAAAGGCTTTGCAAATGGAGGGAAGGCTTTGATGTTTCAGCCCTTACCTCCATTTGCAAAGTCTTTTGCTGCAAATCTCGTTCAGGCCTCCATTTGCAGACAACAGAGGCCTAAAGTACCATGAGATCATGCAAGATCAGTAGCATGTGGCCGCAGAAGAAGTGGGCCAGTGGCGGCCATGCGGGCTCCTGCTGGACGGGGCTGTTGGTGCTGCTGCCGTTAGGTGAGACAGTGGAAAAAATAAGACATCCTCCCAAAATAAGACCTAATCCCTCTTTTGGAGGCAAAAAAAATAATATAAGACCGGGTCTTATTTTTGGGGAAACACGGTAATTGACATAACACCTCAGGTACTGCTCTAACACTGAGTTGGTTCATTCACAGGCTCCATAGGTACTGGGATGGTAGGCGGAGCTAAGGCACTGTGAGGAGCCAATCAGTTTAAGGAATTCCCGCCAAAATTTAGCAGTGAACCTCCATGGTCTGAGATGATGCGCTTTGGGACTCCATGCAATTGGTAGATATGTTGTATGAACAGCTTTGCCAGGGTTCGGGTGAAGGGAATCTTTGGGCACACCATGAAATGTGTCTGCTTGGAGAATAAGTCCATAATGGTCCAAATTACAGAGTTCCCCATGCTCTCTGGCAAATCCAAAATAAAGTCCATGGAGATTTCCTCCCAGGGGTTCATCGGGTTGGCTACCAGCTGCAGTAACCCGGGGTGGCTTCCCGGGCATTTTTTTCATTGAAGCGCACACAAAGCAGCTGGCCACATAAGCTTCTATGTCCTTTTTCATCTTTGGCCACCAGAATTGTCTCTTCACTAGGTGCAGGGTCTTTACAAACCCAAAATGTCCTGCTGCCCTTGCCTCATAACTCCTCTGTAAAATCCAGGTCTGCTGGCTGACTCGGACATATAAGCTTAATTTTCTACGACACCAGTTAGATGCTATGGATTCTTCTCTAGCACCAGGAAATTGGTCCGCCTTTCTGGTTTGTTATGCTGAAATGGAAAAGCGGTGCTGGGACCACCATTTGCAGTCCTTCAAACATACTAAGGAAATGTTGGAAAAATCAGTAACTGATCTTAAAGCTTCTATTGCTGCTATTCGAAAGGATGCTGCAGTGGAGGCAGCCAAGAAAACCCAGTTGCCCACTACCAAAATATGTCCCTTGTCCCGTGTTTCCCCCAACCCAGAAGATGACCATGCCCCAGACTTGCTACTAGAGTATCCCAGATGCTCCTCCTCTCGGCCCCCTCCCTACAAAGCTCCACCCCCTCTCCTTCTCTCCCCCACCTCTTTCTCCTCCTCATTCTCCTCCCCCTCACTCCTCTCCCCCTCTTTCTCCTCCGCACCTACTTCCTTGTGCCCCCACACCTCCTCCCGTTGGCCATGTCTCTCCTCCTTTTTTATCACCACCTGCGACTCCCCGCGACACTTCTGTTCCTGCTCCTGCTGCTATACCTATTACTACTCCCTCCTCTTCTCCCGCTATTAAGGCTCTCATTCAGGATATACAAAACTCTTTGAAAGCTGCAGATAGACATTTGATTAGTCCTTCTACTCTCCTTCATGCTGAACTTGTCCATCTCAATGAGACATTAGGTCTAGAATAAGGGTCGGCCCTATTGTCGCAGTTGACAAAAACTCCAGAAGGAGCTCCCTCTTCGCCAGTCGATGAGACAGCACCACTCTCCTAATGTGGACTCCATTTTGTCAGACCTTAGAACCCGTGATTGCATTGCTTTCTGGACCTGTAGTGCTGCCCCCATTTCTTTTACCCTGCTTGGAGCTGCTTCCTTTTTTCCTTCCTGTCCAAAGTCTCCTAATCCCCTTGACCTTTCTGAACAACCTGTAGGCCAATTTCCTCTCCGCACAATGCCTGGTTCTTCGGAAAATGTCAATGGCGTCCCTGTACCTAAACTCATCCAGGTTCACATTCCCTGGTCCCAGGCAGAGATTCAAAATATGACGGCTTCATTTCCCAATATCAGGGACGAGCCTGCTAAATTTAAGAAAGAATTGGAAACTATAATTGAGGCCTATAACCCAACCTGGGCTGATCTTAATCAACTCATGTGGGCAGTGTGTCCAAAAGGCATCTGGGAACGGATTAAAGAGAAGGCCACCTGGCCTTCCCAGCAACCTGATCTTACTGAACTTAACAATGTATGTTTGCGCTTGCTTGCTAACATTACCGAGGTATGTCCCATTAAAACTGGGGCAAAATCAAACATTGCAAGCAGCTATACTGGGAGTCACCTGCTGAATTCATGGAATGTCTCACCCTGGTGTTCGAACAACATTCTGGGGTGCAAGATCCATGCTCTAATGCAACAGAAGGTATGGTTTCCTTTTTTGTTGATGGACTACGCCCTAGAATTGCTGAAGCTATCAGGACTAATGTCATTGGATGGAAGGGCAAGTCACTTTCTGAAATAGTGGATATTGCTGACCACTATTCCTCTTCCTTTAAACAAAAGAGGGAGAAGGAGACCAAACTTATGGCCTTGCAGCTCCATGCCCTGGAGCATCCACCTGCTCCACCCCCTCGCTCGAGACCCAGGATAATACCACCTAACTTTCCTACCTCTTTTAACTCTCATCCCAATTTTCCTTCTAATCCCCAGCAGAAAAACTTTTATTGCTTTAATTGTGGACTGGAAGGTCACTTTAAGTCTGCTTGCCCGTATCTGCCTTCCCCTGGTTTCCAGCAATCCCATATTCCGTAACATCATCTGAACAGGCCTCTTCAGAACATCCCTCTGTTGCCTCGCTTATGCAACACTTAAGCATTGGCCTATCTATTGGGGATCCAACGTATGCTACAATGAGACGTTTGGATAGCCCAGATACATACTCTCCTTCTTAGGATAACACTTATATTGCTACAACACTTATATTGCTATAACAGCATTGAAGTAAACTCCCCTTGTAGGTCATAAATCTACAAGAGTCCAGTTCTAGCCGTTAAGTAGATAGTCCCATCTAGTCTTAAACTACATGGTGATGCTTGCAACCCTTTGTTCATATCCTTATTCTCTGGATAGTAAACAGAAGTGTTGTCCTTACAGACAAGAAGTGGGGACTGTGAAAGGAAAAATATATATCAATAACTATTTTATGGGTAATCTAATCAATTATAATTTAGATTTGAACTTGCTAACAAGCACTTGGCTTTCGCTTGCTGTTGACCTTCAGTAGGAAATGATGACAGTTTGTGGTCGGCACACATTTCTTAACAAAAACAGAACATAGGACAAGAATGTATGAGAAAAGAGGAACTGACCCTTGCTAACGGGTACAACTTCTACAATGACACGTGTAAAAACGGTAGTGAGGAAAGTAGTGGATGGAACAAGGAAAGGGAAAAACAGGAAACTGGCTCAGTAGCCAGGGTAACAAAGCAAGAACAGGGAACTAACCCAGTGGTCAGTTCTGAGAAAAGGGAACCAGCAAAGGAACTGTTCCAGAAAGTCACATGTTGATGGTTTTAACAAGAAAAGGGAAATGGGATGGCTAATGGGTGGTTCCAGAATGTCAGAGGTGGGCATAGCACTAAGGTATAAAATATGCCTCAAAAGATAGGGGCGTTGCCATTTGGCCACTAAGCCATCACACTTAATGACTGCTTGTGCATCTGGCCCTTATTGCAATACGTTGTTGAAATGTAAGTACTGAATTTGTGTGTTAAATTGAAATAAACCCTTGGATCCTAAAGTGAGAACTTTGTTGTGTGTTGTCTCTTGTTTCTCTTTAACAAGTTTTTCCCCTGACACCGGGGCGTCGCTTGCTGTCGGGTGAGAGCCAGTGCTGCACGCTGCTTGGATGGGATGGTGGACATCACCACTGCCTCCCGGGCACTATTGTACTGTGGCATGTGGGAGAGGGCATCTGCAAGGAAGTTCCCCCCCCTGGCAGATACTGGAGTGTGAAGTTGAACCAGTTACAAAGCTTTCCTTCTATCGTACCGGTAGTCTATTGTATGTCTAATAAAGTTTAATTTAGAGATCACCATGTCTCCAATGTTTTACTTCGTTGGGCTTTTCAGCCAGAACTTGACACAAGGGACCAATCCAGGGACTGGCTGGGCTTTGGTTTCGCCCCTCCCCTTTTCTTTAGCAAATTGGTGGTTGGTATGGCTATCTGGGCAAAAGTGGGGATGAACTGGTGGTAAAAGTTTGTGAAGCCCAGGAAACTCTGTAGTTGCCTCCTGGTCTGAGGGGGCTCCCACTCCAGTATTGCCTTCATCTTACTGGGATCCATCTCCACTCCCTCATTGGAGATCCAGTATCCCAGGTAGTCTAAGCAGGTCTTGTAGAACTCACACTTTGTCTAGAGTTGGGCTTCCTGCAGTTTCCTGAGTACGGCTCTGACCAGCTTCATATGTTCTTCAGGGGTATCGGTGTATATCAATATATCGACCAACTACACCAAGACTCCCTTGTACAGGTGCTCATGCAGGACCTCATTTATCAGTTGCATGAATACAGCGGGAGCCCCTTGCAGCCTGAATGGCATTACTAGGAACTGATAGCAGCCTAGGCAGCAATTAAATGCTGTTTTCCACTCATCTCCTTCCTTAATCCTCACTCAGTAATATGCCTCCCTCAAGTCTAGGTTCATGAAGATTTCCCCCTTTGCCAAATAGCCTAGCATGTCCCTTATAAGGGGGAGAGGGTACATGTTTTCCACACATATGCAGTTGAGGGCCCTATAGTCGACGCACAGTCTAAGGGAGCCATCCATCTTTTCTTTGAAAAGCACCAGGGCCGCCATTCTTGATTTCACTGGCTGGATGAACCCCCTCACTAGGTTCTTGTCTATAAATGCTCAGAGCTCATCCATCTCTCCGGGGGTCATAGAGTACATTTTTGGCTTAAGCAGTTTGGCTCCTGGCATGCTCTCTATTGCACAATCAATGGGTCGGTGAGGTGGGAGCACATCTGATTCCTTTTTGCTAAAAACCTCAGCTAGGTCATGATATTCCACTGGACCTAGCGGCTCTAACCCACCATCTTCTCTTAGTGTATTTGAGGCTTCCACTTCTACTTTTCTAGTCTCAGGCGCATGGGTGGCTCCTTGCACTTTCCCTAGCTCTTGCCGATTAATGGCTTTTCTTCGCATTCGCCACCTTTGTCTATCCCAGCTCACAGAGGAGTTCCTTTTCCACCATGCTAGTCCTAGGACCTCAGTCATCCTGGGGACTACAATAAACCTAACAGTCTCTATTTGAGTCCCCATTTTGAGGAGAACCGGCTCAGTTAGTCAGGTGGCTGGCTCGCCTCCAGTTATTGACCTGTCCAGTTGGGAAAACACCATGGGTCGCCTCAGTTTCCTTAGCCTCAGTCCCACCCTTTCCACCACCTTGGTGCTGACCATGCAACAGGTGCAACCTGAGTCCAGCAACACTGTGATGGCCCCCCTTGCCCCTGAGGAGGGCACCACAATCTCCACCTGGGCCGTCATGGGGATGATGGTGCCACTTACCATCAGGTCATCTTCCCCCTCGCTGTCGCTCTCGTAGAAGACTGCTGCTGCTGCTGGGATGGGAGGCGAAGGGTGGAATGGGCCCCCTGAGCAGGGGGGTGGACTAGATGACCTTCAAGGTCCCTTCCAACTTTATTATTATTATTATTATTATTATTATTATTATTATTATTATTATTATTATTATTATTATTATTATTATTATTATTATTATTATTATTATTATTATTATTATTATTATTATTATTATTGCACTGACCTTTGGCCACACCTCCTTCTCGAGCCTCCCACCTCTGCTGATTTGTAGCCAGCTTCCCTCCTCTGCTGGCCCTCTCCCAGCCATTCTCCACAGCCAATGGGCCCCTTGCCCTCCACCCCACGCCCTTTGGCCCGGCCCATTCGCTGAGGCCCCCTTTGTCCCGGGCCTTTGGCTGCATGGGACAAATAGCCACCAACCAATCAGGTGGCAGGCAGAAGCCATGGTGCTGCGGGGGCAGTGTGCAATTGCCGATAGGTGATCTGCTGTTGAAGGGGGACATGGGGGGATGTGTCGGGGTGCTAGTTGGTTATCCCTGAAAGATTCGCTAACTTTAAAACAGCTCTTGGCTGGCGACAGTTACCCAGCATGAGAGCCTCAGGAGAAAGAGGTGCCAGCAATACTAAATCCCAAGAATGAGGGGCTCAGAGGCAGCTACAAGCATGGAAGGGAGGGAGGGTGGGGGGCAAAGAAAGGAAATCAAACCTGATCGACAGGGAGCATAGTAACCCCACCCGTACTCCACAGAGGGCAGATCCGCATCATCCCCGGCCCAGCAGGGGTCTTCCTGCCCCACCATTGCAGACAAAGGGGGGCTCCAGTGAGGAGGAGGAGGAGGAGGAGGAGGAGGAGGAGGAGGGAAGAGGAGGAGAGGAGGAGGAGGAGGAGGAGGAGGAGGAGGAGGAGGAGGAGGAGGAGGAGGAGGGGAGGAGGAGAGGATGAGGAGGAGGAGGAGGAGGAGGAGGGTTTAAGCAAGCTCAGCAACCGGAGTGGGTATCCCCCCAAAAAACAAACTTGCTTCGTGGGTAACCTCCCAGCATGACAGAAGTGACAAAAACCTGCTGCAACCACCCAGCAGACAGGTGGGGGGGAATAAAAACCAAACAGCCCACCAACAACAACCCTCAACAGAAATGCTCACAACAACGAAAACCTTAGATAGGGGGAAGAGTGCATCCAGGTGAGCAGGCTGGTGTCTTGCTTGGCTGGTGGCTTTGGGGGGTAAAGGGGGCAGCTTCACCCCCCCCCCAAATGCTGCCCTCTCATGAAAGCAGGATGAAAACTCCAAAAAACAACAAGGAAAAAAGGTTAAAACAGAAAAGTGTCTCAGCATCCCAAGGTCACCTGATCAAAATTCAGACCCTTGGCATCTGACTCGTAGTTATGATGGTTGCAGCATCCCAGGGTCATGTGATCAAAATTCAGACTCTTGGCAACTGACTTGTATTTATGACAGTTGCAGCATCCCAGGGTCACGTGATTAAAATTCAGATGCTTGGCAACCGACTCGTATTTATGATGGTTGCAGCGTCCCAAGGTCACCTGATCAAAATTCAGACCCTTGGCATCTGACTCGTATTTATGATGGTTGCAGCATCCCAGGGTCATGTGATGAAAATTTGGATGCTTGGCAACTGACTCATATTTATAACGGTTGCAGTGTCCCAGGGTCATCCAATAATAATAATTTTCATTTTTTAAGTGCAAATTTTCTCAACTTCTCTTTGCCTGAGAAGTGTGATTAGCACCCAAGAGAGGAGGAGAGGGGGAAACAGGGCAGAGGAAGGGGGGGGGATCAAAACAAGAAAAAAAATGATGATTACATCCGCATCCAGCTCTTGGGGGGTTGTGATGATCCAGGGCATGGCACAGAGGCAACACAGTCAGCTGGCAGTTCAAACCGCCCCTTTATTGCTCCAAATGTTCCCCACAGAATTTTTCCACGAAACCTTCTTCAGACTGGCTTCCTGGATGCATGTTTTGCACTGCAAGAAAGTACCAGCCCCAGACGAGGAAGACATCCAGCCCCAATCACCTGACTGCACCTAGGCAAAGATTGAAGCTTTGCCCAACAGGAGAGCAAGTGCTAGTGTGGCTTCGATTCTTTCTGACCTAACTACCCGTGATTGTATTGCTTCTCGAACCAGGAGTGCTGCCCCTCTTTTGTCCACTCCTTTAGGGGCTGCCTCTCTCTTTCCTCCTAAGGCTCTTTCTTCTTTCACCCCTTCGCATGCCTCTGACCAATGTGCTGGCCAGTTCCCCCTGCGAACTCTTCCTGGTTCTTCTGAAAATGTTAATGGCGTACCCGTGCCTAAACTTGTTCAGGTTCATGTCCCCTGGTTGCAAGCTGAAATTCGTAACATGGTGGCCTCCTTTCCTAGTATTCGGGAGGAGCCTGCTAAATTTAGGGAGGAGCTAGAGACTATTATTGAAGCCTATAACCCCACTTGGGCTGATTTGAATCAATTAATGCGGGCGATTTGCCCCAAGGGAGTTTGGGAACGCCTCAAAGAAAAAGCTACATGGCCTCCACAGGCTCCGGCAGCTTCTGAATTACCTAATGCCCGATTACAATTACTTGCCAATATTACAAATGTTTGTCCTGTTAAGACTGATTGGAGTAAGATAAAGGCTTGTAAACAGCAGGAGAAGGAATCTCCAGCCGAATATATGTAACGTTTAACTTAATTTTTGAACAACACTGGCGTACAAGACCCTCACACTAATGCTAGAGAAGGCATGGTTTCCTTCTTTGCAGATGGTCTGCGCCCAAAAATTTCGGAGGCTATCCGAGCTAACGTTATTGGTTGGGAAGCAAAAACTTTGTTTGAAATTGTTTCCATTGCTGACCACTACGCCAATTCCCTAAAACAAAAACGGGAGGAAAAGGAAACCAGGCTCATGGCTCTTCAGTTGCATGCTTTCGAAAATCAACCCAACCCGCTACCTTGTTCCAACCCCACTAATTATTCTCCTTCCGTGGGTCCCACTAATTATCCTTTGACTGATCCCCTGACTTTTCCCCCCAATTCCTGCTTTCATTGTGGGATGTATGGACACTTTAGGTCCTCCTGCCCCTATCTACTTTCTCCCCCGCTGTCCTCTGCGGGCCCTTCTGTTCCAACTGTGTCTTCCCCGCCTTTTTCTGTTCCCCGGATGCCTACCCCACGTCCCAGACGCCTTTCCCCACGCTTTCCTACTATTCCCTTTCACCCTCCTCAATGACTATCTTCCTCCTCTTCTCCTGCTTTCCCCCTTATCCCTCTGGACTCTGGTAATCCTGAGGTTCTTTTATCGGTGGGAGGTTGCCCTACAAAGCTGCTTGTGGATACAGGGGCCGCCCACTCCACATTATGTGCTACTGAATTTCCTCATGTACAACCCTCTTTGGAAATTGTGAATGCCATCGGTGTTTCAAATGTGACTGTCCCTCACCCTGTTAGTAAACCTACTGTTACACTGGGACCTATTTCTACAGAACACGCGTTTTTACACAGCCCTTGCTCTCCTATAAATCTTTTGGGATGAGACCTCCTTTGCAAACTAGGGTGTACTATCTACTGCCAACCTGATGGGTTCTATTTGGATGTTCCCCCTGCCATGGAGCATCCTGTTGCTGCTTGCCTTTCCCTTTCTCCCAGGGATGTCTCCTTATGTCCTCTTCAGTCCCTTTCAGATTCCTCCCTTACTGCTTTGCAGACTGAACTGCTTTCCAAAGTCCCTGAAGCCCTCTGGTCCACCCATGCTGATGATGTGGGATGCATTCGGTCTGCAGACCTTGCTCAAATACAATTGGACCCCACTAAGCCCCTCCCGAGGGTTCCCCAATACCCATTGTCTAAAGAAGCCCAGGAGAGCATACGACCTGTTATAGAATCTCTCCTCCAGCAAGGCGTTTTGGTGCCTGTCAGGAGTCCGTGTAATACACCTATTTTACCTGTTCAAAAACGGTCTACAGGTAAATGGAGATTCGTGCAGGATTTACGCAAAGTAAACCAAGTGGTTATACCTTCCTATCCCACTGTCCCTAATCCAGCTACTAATTTATCCTCTATTCCTGTCTCTGCTCAATATTTCACAGTGGTCGATCTTTCTTCTGCTTTCTTTTCTATCCCTATTCACCCTGACTTTCAGTTCCTGTTTGCCTTTCAATTTGACGGGTTACAATTTATGTGGCGATGTTTGCCACAGGGCTATTGTGAGTCGCCCTCTATTTTTTCCCAAATTTTGAAGCAAGATCTGGCTGACATCGTGTTCCCCATGAATTCTACCCTTGTTCAATATGTCGATGACCTTCTCTTGGCCTCCTCCACCATGGAGGCTTGTCTAACTGACTCTCTTGTCTTGCTTCAAAGCCTTGCTGCTAAAGGGCATAAAGCTTCACGGGCTAAACTACAGCTTTGTCTCTCAAAGTCACTTATTTGGGAGTCCTCTTGTCACATGGCTCTCGCTCTATTCTCCCCTCTCGTGTTCAGACCATTCTACAACATCCCAAGCCTACTACCCAAAAGGCTATGCGCTCCTTTCTTGGAATGGCTGGCTTTTGTCGCCAGTGGATTCCTGCCTATGCTCCCTCTTTATGACCTCACCCTTCATGATACCCCTGAGCCCCTTCCTTGGTCCCCTGCGGCTGAATCTTCCTTTTCTGCTTTGAAGCAAGCCTTGTCTGCTGCCCCAGCCCTTGGCCTACCCATTTATTCTAAACCCTTTACCCTTTTTTGTTATGAACGTGAAGGCTTTGCACTAGGTGTTTTAACTCAGTCCTACTGCTCTGCCCAGCGTCCCATTGCTTACTTTTCTACCTCTCTTGACCCTGTCACTTCTGGATTACCGCCTTGTCTGCGAGCCGTGGCTGCTGCCGCCCTGTTGGTGGAATGTTCCGCTGACCTAGTTCTTGGCCACACCTTGGTAGTGGCTATTCCCCATTCTGTTTCTGCCCTATTACTTCACACTAGGACTAAATTTTTATCTGCCTCGCGTCTTACCAAATATGAAGCCTTACTTCTATCTTCACCTCATATTTCTTTAAAATGATGCCCTTCCCTCAACCCTGCTTCCCTACTCCCTGTTCCATCGGATGGTGAACCCCATGATTGTGATTTCCTTTGCACGCAGCTCTCGAAGCCACGTCAGGATCTCCACGATGTTCCTCTCTCCAACCCTGATCTTGTCCTATTTGTTGATGGTTCTTGTTTTCGTTCCTCTGCTGGAAGCCTGGTTGCTGGATTCGCCGTCTGTTCCCCCTTTGAGCCCTTGTTGTTTGGCCCTCTTCCTGATGTATCTTCTGCTCAAGTTGCTGAATTAATTGCTCTTACTTGAGCTCTTCAACTTGCTGCTGGACAATCGGTGACCATCTACTCGGATAGCCGTTATGCCTGTGGAGTTGTGCACGATTTTGGCCAACTCTGGAAGCTTCGAGGATTCCTTACTGCCCAGGGCTCTCCTATTAAAAATGCCACGTATGTCAAGGATCTTTTGGATGCTCTTCACTTGCCCTCCCGGGTGGCGATTGTCAAGTGCCTTGCTCACCAGACTTTCTCTGATGAAATTGCTGTGGGGAACTCACTAGATGATGCAACAGCCAAACAGGTGGCTCTTCTTCCAGTCACCTCCCCCCCTGCGCTGACATGCGCTCTGGACTCGGTCCCTCCTTCTTCCTCCCTCGATCATTTGGTTGCCGCTCAGCGCTTTGCCCCCACCTCTGAACACCATGTTTGGACTAGGTCTTCCTGTGTTTCTGATTCGGCTGGGGTGTGGAGGCATCCGGATGGCCGCCCTGTCTGCCCTCGGTCCCTTTTGCCTTATGTTGTTCGTCTCCAACATGGGCCTGCCCATGTTGGCCAGGAGGGAGTGTCTTCTGCCATCAACAAAGAATGGTTTGCTCCTGGAGTCCATGCCATGGCAAGACAAGTTTGCTCTACTTGTACTATCTGTCAACAATTTAATATTGGCCATTCTGTTCCCACTCAACCTGGCTCCCACCCTCCACCTTGGGGCCCTTTTGTACATGTCCAGATGGACTTTATTCAAATGCCCAAGTGCTGTTCTTACGAATATGTTTTGGTTCTTGTTTGCATGTATAGCGGTTGGGTAGAAGCTTATCCATGTGCAAAGGCCGATGCCATCACTGTCGCTAAACGACTCCTAAAAGAATTTTTGCCCCGCTTTGGTATACCCATCTATTTAGGGAGCGATAAAGGCACACATTTTGCCAATCAGGTTATTAAAGAGATTTGCAAAGCTTTACAAATAGATCAAAAGCTTAATTGTCCCAATCATCCGGAAGCATCAGGTAAGGTGGAACGCGTGAACTCCACCCTTAAAAACAAGTTAGCGAAATTATGTGATGAAACTAACTTGAAATGGCCCGATTGTCTTCCCCTTGCTCTGATGTCTATACAAATGACTCCCTCCAGAGTAACTGGTCTATCCCCTCATGAAATTTTAATGGGGAGGCCTATGCGGATGTCTGCCTCTCCTCCATCTTTTCTTCACCTGGCTGATATTCATGTCTTGGACAGTGTCATGTTAGACTATTGCCGTGCCCTAGTGGCTACTTTAAAAGATTGTCATTCACAGGTTATTGCTGCACTCCCTAAAGAGCCTCTACATCCCTGTCACTCATTGGCTGTTGGCGATTGGGTGCTTGTCAAGGTATTTCAGCGAAAGAATTGCCTGGCTCCTCGTTGGAAGGGCCCCTTCCAAATACTCCTGACCACTAATACTGCAGTGAAGTGTCAAGGTCTGGCTTCCTGGGTGCATGCTTCGCACTGTAAGAAGATTCCAGCCCCAGACGAGGATCCCAGTCAACCTCAACTATCTGTTATCAACAAGGCAAAAATTGAAGTTTTGCCCACCAAGGAAGCAAGTGCTAGTAACCTCTGCTTCCCACCTCGATACAACCTACGATCCAGACAATGTCAGCACTGACCTCCACCATCTCTCCCGACAATCAACGAAGAAATATAAGGTGTAACCCTATGGAAGCACAAAGACGCCTACAGGGAACTGCCTGCATTAGAAAAGGCCTTATGCCTGCTTTTGGGACTATTACGGTTCTGCTGTTTGTTAGCACTTCTGTTCATCTATACAACCTTTCTTGATCTGCATACAAAAGGGCAGGCTCTTCTGTTCTGTATACTGAGGCTCCTGGCCAATTTAAAGGACATCATTCTCCGGACAACATGCTTCAAAAACGGCGAAATGTGCAATTAAGTGTACCAACAGACGCACCTAAGACTCATAATTTTGCCAGCAATATGTATTTGGGTCTTGTTGATGCTTATTGAGCAGCTCATGCCTCCAGTAAACTTGATAATTGTTGGGTATGCAATTATAAAGGGGATACTGATAACATGGTTTCTCTTTTTGCCAGAGCCCTGCCTCGCTCATGGTATTCCCAGCTGGTGTCTTCCAGCCTTTTATGCTTTTAGCCATTAGATTTTTCTGCACCTGACCCATATTGGCCTGTTGTTCCATCCCCATATAAGCCTACAGCGCTCCCTTTGCTTGACACTGCCTTGGGGGATTTTTGTTTAGAATCCTATGGTATTTTTTTCTCTCAAAATCTCTATTTGTTCTCTCCTCTAAGACAGTCTGGGAACCCAACCATCCAGGGGCAATAGAAGGGAGTTGAACCCTGCCAACACAGGCAGTCCTTATGTATGGAAGAGGTCCATCCCCTCTTTGTCAGTAAAACTGACAGCAGCAATAGAGAAATAACATGCTACCTCAGCAAAAAAAGGCCAACCCTTATCTATGGGAAAGGTAGCAGGCACAAAAATTGATGGCAATCAACAATGGAACATATCATCCCAGCAAACAAGCTGACCCTTTATCTACGAGGAAGGTAGCACCAATGTTAGTTACTAACAAACAACACTGTCCCAACAAAGAAGCTGGCTCTTATCTACGAAAAAGACAGTGTTCACCATTAACTAAAGGGCGGACATAACTACAAAAACACAAAAAAATGCATAAAAAATGTACATGTACAATAGAAAAAAGAAAAAACGTTAAGCAACAGTGGGTGTCGCTACACCCAAAGACATAAAAAAATCAGGAAGCAAACAAATTTAATACAGGAAAAAAATTCACTGACAAGGGCAAGATAAGGAAAGAAACCACAAACCACCGGAATACAATTCTAAAAAACAGTTTCATAACTTCCAAAAATACCCATAATAATGTACTAAACCAAAACTTTTATTCAAGTGCCCACAACAACTGTCATAATTTCTAGTCTCGAATAAAATAACACAACTACCAAATTTAACAAACAATTAAAACACTATCTTTTTTTCATACACACAAAAAATCCAATGCACAATATCAGCTAGGGGTGAAAATAAAAAGAACATACCTTCATCTTCACATAGCTTAAATAAAAACCCAAAGTACAAACTTCAAAATGGCAATCTCAGAGCTCAATCTGCAAATCACCAGCAACCGGAAAAATGACATAACCATATTTCCTGCCAAGCGTCGCTGATGAGGGAGCAAAAAAAACCTCTCATGAAAATAATCAAAGTACAAATCTTAAATATCCTACCTTACCACACGTCGTTAATGAGGGGCAGAAGCCTGCAACAAAAGCGAGATGCAATAAGAGTCCACAGAAGAGGCGTGACCTCACCAGGGTGCTACCCTGCCACAATACAAGGAGCTGGCCAAGCCCCAGGACCTGCCAGACTCTCACCGGGTCCCAGCCACGACTGCAAGTCCGACTGTTTTGCCAGTGAGGACGGCCCTTTACCACACACTGAGTCTGTCCTCAAAGTAAGTCCGGGCACGACCCTTCCCTTACTGCCAAATTAGGAGAACAGGCTTAACTAACTAACTAAATCACAACAACTTCCCTATCTATCTACCCTAAGGTCCCAAGGAAAGGGGCCTTTTTCTCACCTCTGATCCAAAGTAGATTGTGAGTGCTCGGAGAGAGCGGGCTGGTTACCTGTGGCCCAAAGCCAGGAAGCGGTCAGAAATCCTAGCTGGACAGCAGGTCTCTTCCAGCAACCGTCTCTTCCTGGCCAACGCACAAAAAACTGTCGTGGAAAAACCCAATGAAAAAGACAAGAGACAGTAGCACAAAACAATAATTCTTACTTTAAGATTCAGAGGTTTATTTTGCTAATAATTTGGAACATAGCAACCATAATAACACAACATCACTTACATTAATACCCATTGCAATGAGGACCATATGGTATAGCAAATTCCAAAAGGACAGCTATAGGCCAATGGCAAATCAATCAGGTCCAGTCCCAACCCTTTATACCCTTTCTCATTCTAAGACTGTAGTCAGATGGTCTGCTGACTTCTGCTGACTTCTGCTGACTTTTGCTGACTTTTTACTGACTTTTTACTGACCTGCTGAATATAACTTTCCACATATACCCATGTACATTGGAACCCGCATCCATCAGCTACTTTCAGTTCCTCTTTTCCCACGATTACAATACTCATGTTCCAAATATATATATAGAACTACCTACTTTGCAATTTATATTGCACAAAGCTCAGCAGATTACAAATAGTACATCCTTATTGAGAAACAGCATAAAGTTCAAGTTAGAGCTTCAAATCACTTCTGTGGGGGCCTATTTCAGGTTTGCTCCAGCCTCATCTTGTTATATGAGGAGGAGGCTATATTTTTATCTCCCACAGAGCATACATCAAAATCTAACGAGTCTGTGGAAATACAAGCTTACCTGAGTAGTTTCAGAAGAGAGGCCAAAATTCAATCTGAGGTTTGGAGCACCAAATCAAGTTTGTCAGCCAGTCCAATGGTCAGAGTTTCAGGGTTTACAAGTAGAAATCACAACACAGAACAAGACATCAGAGGTCTGATGAAGCATGTTTGTTTTGGGCAGGGATCCCCACTCTGGTTGCTGATCTTGCTTAAACCCTCCTCCTCCTCCTCCTCACTGGAGCCCCCCTTTGTCTGCAATGGTGGGGCAGGAAGACTCCTGCCGGCCCGGGGATGATGGGGATCTGCCCTCTGCTGAGTAGGGGCAGGGTTACTATGCTCCCTGTCAATCAGGTTTGATTTCCTTTCTTTGCCCCCCCCCTCCCTTCCATGCTTGTAGCTGCCTCTGAGCCCCTCATTCTTGGGAGTTAGCATTGCCGGCACCTCTTTCTCCTGAGCCCCTCGTGCTGTATAACTGTCACCACCCAAGAGCTGTTTTAAAGTTAGGAGGATAACCAACTAGCACCCTGACATGCCCCCATGCCCCCCTTCAACAGCAGAAGCCGCATGCCCCCCCCCAGCCCCTGCAATCAACTATTGGCAATTGCACACTGCCCCTGCAGCACCATAGCTTCTGCCTGCCACCTGATTGGCTGGCAGCTATTTCTTCCATTCAGCCAAAGGCCTGGGACAAAGGGGGCCTCGGTGAATAGGCTGGGCCAAAGGGCAAGGGGCTGAGGGCAAGGGTCCCATTGGCTGTGGAGAATGGCTGGAGTCTCGAGTAGAAGGCGGCCTGGCCAAGGGTGGTAGACGAAAGTTCCTAGACCCAGCGGAGGGACCCCAACCCCTGCTTGGGGCCCCAGGATTGCTTGCTGCCACGCTGAGGGAGGGGCAGCAAAATCCGCTGCCACTGTTGTGTGCAGGGGGGGACCCAATCGTCCTGTCAGGTGCTGGCACCACCAGCTGCAGGAGAGGAGGAGACAAGGTGGTTAGTGACTTCACTCCCTTCGTCCTGGCCACTGGCTCCTTGTGTCAACGCTGCTAACATCGGATGTTCTTGTTGTGAGTCCGTGCCAGCCAGTGGACCCGGCAGCTGAGTCCGGGGAATCAGAGGGGGAGGGGTTGGGAGAGCCAGCAGAGTCACAGAGAGACTCTGATGAGTTACAAGACTCACAATCTGATGAAGAGCCTGGCCCCTCCAATCGTGTTCCGGATGAAACTCAGCTGTGTGGAGAGGATGAGTCAGACCTTGAGGATTCACAGCTGGCAGACATTATTGATGCTCGTAGACGCAGGCAATTATCTAGAGCAGGTCAGCAGCAGTCAATATGACAACTCCAGGGGAGGAGGAGAAGGCTTTGAGAAGCCACGCCTTGGGAATGCTTTATAAAAAGGGAAGGTGTGGGCGTTGCTGGTTGCTGAAGGCAACCGTTTGTAAAGAACTTCCAGGAATCATGGTCTGTCTGTTTTACCGGTGAATTTCTTGTTTAACTCCTGCTCTGTTTTGCTTTTGTAACCACTTATCTGTTGGGAAAGTCTTTTGTGTTTTTGTTTTGGAGAAAAACTTATCAGGACTGTTTTTGAAATAAAAAGAGGTTGGTTTTTCCAGCCTACTGTTAAAGAGGGGTTGTTCTTGTGACGTATCAAGGAGGGACGTAGGCTGGAATAGAACAGTTTGCCTTCAGCCTCCCACCCCCTACTATTATGGAGCAGCTAC